>JAQQSO010000178.1:0-17157 GCA_028658305.1 Pachyuromys duprasi | reverse complement strand
CACCAACAGGGGAGGACCTCCTTCCCTTCCATCCAACCCCAGCTTATCCTGACTCCTCAGGGCTGGCTGCAATGTCCTCCCCTGGGATCTAGCCAGTCTGTCACTCCCCGGCTTGTATGGGGGAGGGTCAAAGAGTCAGCCATCAAGATCATGACTGAAACAGTCCCTGTTTCCCTGAATAGGGTCTTCAGTCCTACACTGAGCTATCATGGGCCCCATCTGTGCGGGGTGAACTTGCCTCTTAACAGAGCCTTCATTGTGCCCCATAAGTTTGGGTATATTGTGCTTTCATTTTCATTGAATTCTAGGAAGTCTTTAATTTCTTTCTTAATTTCTTCCCTAACCAATCTGACCTTTCATAGCAAGTTGTTCAGTTTCCATGTATGTGCAGGCTTTTTTCTGTTTCTATTGTTGTTGAGGTCCAGCTTTAGACCATGATGGTCAGATAGGATACAAGGGTTTATTTCAATTTTCTTTTATCTGCTGAGGCTTGCTTCGTGAAATATGGTTTATTTTGGAGAAGGTTCCATGAGGTGCTGAATAGAAGCTATACTCTTTTGATCTGGGTGAAAAGTTCTGTAGACATCTATTAGGTCCCCTGTGAGTGCCCTTGTTTCTCTGTTTTGCTTCTGAAGGATGATCTGTTTCTTGGTGAGAGTGGAGTGTTGAAGTCTCTCATTATTAAGGTGTTGGGATCAATGTGTGGTTTCAGCTTTAATAATGTTTTATTTACAAATGTAGTTCTTGTATTTGGGGTATAGATGTTCAAAATTGTGATGTCCTCCTGTTGGAATTTTCCTTTGATGAGAAGGAAGTGCCCCTCCTCATCTTTCTTGAATAGTTTTGGTTGAAAGTCTATTTTATTAGATACTAGGATCGCTACCCCAGCTTGTTTTCTTGGTCCATTTGCTTGAAAAACATTTCACAGTCCTTTACTCTGAAGTAGTGTTTATCTTTGTTGCATAGGTGTGTTTCTTGGATGCAGCAGAATGTTGGATCCTGTTTCTGCAGCCATTCTGTTAGTCTGTGTCTTTTTATTGGAGAGTTGAGTCCATTGATATTGATAGATAATAGTGACCAATGACTGTTAGTTCCTTTTATTGTGGAGTTGGTGGTCTTACTATGATTCATTCCTTTTTTCCCATTTTTTTTGTTGGGAAGTTATCTGTATCCTATATTTTCTTTGGTGTAGTTGTTTTCATTGGATTGAAGTTTTCCTTCTAGTACCTTCTGTAAGGCTAGGTTGCTGTGTAGATATTGCTTAAATTTTGTTTCGTCATGGAATACTTTATTTTCTCCATCTATGTTGATTGAAAGTTTTGCTGGGTATAGTAGTCTGGGTTGGCATCTGTGTTCCCTTAAAGACTGCATGACCTCTGCCCAGGCCCTCCTGTCTTTCATAGTTTCTGATGAGAAGTCTGGTGTCATTCTGATCAGTCTACCTTCATATGTTACTTGACCGTTTTCCTTTGCTGCCTTTAATATTTTTTCTTTGTTTTGTAGGTTTAATGTTTTGACTTTGATGTGACGAGAGGTATTTCATTTCTGGTCTAGTCTATTTGGTGTTCTGTAGGCTTCTTGTATGTTTATGGACATTTCTTTCTTTAGTTGGGAAAATTTTCTTCTATGACTTTCTTAAAAATATTTTCCGTTCCTTGGAGCCTGGAGTCTTCTTTTTCATCTATTCCAATTATTGTTAGGTTTTGTCTTTTCATGGTGTCCTTGATTTCTTGCATGGTTTGTATTTGGAACTTTTCCAATTTTATTTTTTCTTTGAGTGAGGAATCAGTTTCAGCCAGCGCATCTTCAGCTCCATAGATTCTCTCGTCCATCTCTTGCATTCTATTGGTGATGCTTACCTTTGTGGTTCCTGATCTTTTTCTAAATTCTCCAGTTCCAGGTTTTTCTCTGTTTTTGTTTTCTTTATAGATTCTAATTAATTCTGTTTTCATGCTTTGTACCATTTCCTTCATCTGATTGAATGTGGCTTCTAATTTTTTGTTTGTTTCCTCTCTATATGTCTTTAATTGTTCCTCTACTTGAGCAGTTATATTCTTCTGTATTTCTTTGAGGGCTTTGTTCTTTTCCACTTTTTGTTCCTCTAGTAACTGCATAAGGATAGCTTTAACATCATTTTCCTGTGTCTCCGCTGAATTAAAATCTCCATTGCTTTTGGGTGTTTCTGGTGGTGCCATGGTGTTCTGATTTTTGTTGGGTGAGTTCTTATGTCGACCTTTGTCCATTTGTTTATATATAATCAAGGAGCTCTCTGTTCCTTTAGGCTGAACTTCAGACTAGAACTGTCAATCTCTGGTGCCTGGAGTATTCTTCAAGATCTGGGAGTTGCAGTGGTTTGACAGTGTGTGTTGTTGCCTCAGTTGTACCTGTGGGAGGAAAGGTTGCTGGCATAGTATAGTTGTTGGGGCGGGGGGGGGGGAGTAACTGTGTGTGTGTGTCCGTGCACGCGTGTGCTCGGAAGATGTCTTGAAGGGGAGTGCTAGGGAGGGTATATGCTTGGGCTATGGGGTTTGGGAGCAAGCACAGGAGGGGATGAGGGTGTCAGCACGTTTAGCAAGTGCAGATTACGGGCGCCAAGCACCTGTGTGGGTTTCTGGAATTCCCACTCTTCTTCACTCTGTGGCAGGCTCCACAGGCTGGACTCTGAGGTCAGTGGGTGACGCTGCGGGTGGGACACATACTCTGTTGTGGGCTCTGTGTGCCAGGCTCTGTGCTCGGTGCTAGAAGCTGTGAGCACTGCAGGCTGGTTGCCACTCTGGCCTGAAGGCTTGGCACCTCACTCTGTGCCAGAGGCTGAGTGTCCCGGTTTGAGATGGTGGCTGGGGGCGCTGCTCTGGTCTGGAGGCTCTGAGCTCTGACCTGGGCTTGCTGCTAAGGGCTCCCCTCTGGTCTGGAGACTTGGCGCCTCCTGATCCAGGGGCTGTGCACCCCAGTCTGGGATGGTATCTGGGGATGCCTCAGTCAGGACTGGATATTATATGCCCTGGTCCAGGATGGTGGCTGTCGGCACCGAGGGAGGCTGCATGTTCAGATCAAGGCTAGCAGATGTGCACCTGCCGTTTCTCCCAGGTCAGGGGTGGTATCTGAGGTGCCTCAGTCTGGACGGGATACTATTTGTCCCGGTCCAGGATGGTGGCTGGCAGCAATGAGGGAGGCTGCGCGTTCAGATCAGGGCTGTGCGTAGCTGGTCACCCGGAATTTTTCCAGGGATAAACTGGGTGTCCCTAGGACTTTCCCACTTGAGTTCCTCACCGTAGGAATTCTGCTCACGTGGCAATCACAAACACTAGTGTTTTAGGTCTCAGATTTCAGTATCCTGGTCACTGTGCCGACACTGCTGTCCTACTCTTCAGACACAGTGTCCTCCCGGGGCCACCATCTTGGATTCTCCCAATGTCCTGGTGTAGATGTACCAGAATTTCTGTATCCATTCCTCAACTGAGAGGCATCTGAGATGTTTCAGCTACTAGCTATGACCAATAAGGCTACTACAAACATGGTTGAGCAAATGTCCTTGTATACTTGAGTGTCTTTTGGCTATATGCTTATGAGTGGTACAGCTGAATCTTGAGGAAGAGCTATTCTTAATTGTCCGAGAAAGCGCCAGATGGATTTCCAAAGTGGTTTTACAAATTTACATTCCTACTAGCAGTGGAGGAGGGTTCCCCTTTCTCCACATCCTCTTCAGGATGTGTTGTCACTTGAGTTTTTTATCTTAGCCATTCTGATGGGTGTAAGGTGAACTCTCAGGGTCATTTTGATTTGCATCTCCCTAATTACTAAGGATGTTGAACATTTCTTTAAGTTTTTCTCTGCCATTCAATATTCCTCAATTGAGAATTCTCTGTTTAGCTTTGTACCCTATTTTTAAATTGGATTACTTGATTTGTTGCTGTTTAACTTCTTGAGTTGGTGAAGATCCTTTTCCAATCCCTAGACTGTCCTTTTGTTCTGAAAACAGTATCCATTGCTTTACAGAAACTTTTCACTTTCATTAGGTCCCATTTATTGATTTTTGTTCTTAGAGCCTGTGTTGTTGGTGTTCTGTTCAGAAAATCATTTATTGTGCCAGTGAATTCAAGGCTCGTCCCCACTTTTTCTTCTAACAGGTTTAGTATGTCTGGTTTTATATTGAAGTCTTTGATCCACTTGGACTTTAGTTTTGTGCAGGGTGATAAGTACGGATCTACTTGCATTTTTCTACATGCAGACATCCAGTTAGACCAGCACCATTTGTTGAAGATGCTATCTTTTTTCATTGTATGGTTTTGGCATTTTTGTCAAAAATCAGGTGTCCAAAAGTGTTTGGGTCTATTTATAGGTCTTCTACTATATTCCATTGATCCACCATTCTGTTTATCTGTCAGTACCATGCAGTTTTTATTACTGTTGCTCTGTAGTACAGCTTGAGATCAGGGATGGAGATACCTCCAGAAGATCTTTTATTGTAGAGGATTGTTTTAGCAATTCTGGATTTCCTGTTCCATAAGAAGTTGAGAATTTTTCTTTCAAGATCTGTAAAGAATTGTGTTGGTAATTTGTTGTTAAATGCATTGAATCTGTACATTGCTTTTGGTAAGATAACCATTTTTACTCTGTTAATCCTGCCAAGCCATGAGCATGGTGGATCTTTCCATCTTCCTCTAATTCTTTCTTAAGAGACTGGAAATTTTTTTTCATTCAAGTCTTTGACTTGCTTGGTTGGGTCACACCAAGGTCCTTTATGTCCTTTGTGGCTATTGTGAAGGGTGTTGTTTCCTAATTTCTCTCTCAGCCCTTTTGTCTTTTGTATACAGGAGGGCTACTGATTTTTTTTAATTTTTTTATTCAGCCATTCTGCTAATGGTGTTTATCAGCCTCAGGTATTCTCTAGTAGAATTGTTGGGGTCATTCAGTTATACTATCATGTTATCTGCAAACAGTGATACTTCAACTTCTTCCTTTCTAATTTGTATCCCCTTAATCTCCCTTAATTGTCTTATTGCTCTAGCAAGGACTTCAAGAATTATATTGAAGAGATATGGAGAAAATGGGCAGCCTTGCTTGTCCCTGATTTCAGTGGGATTGATTTAAGTTTCTCTCCATTTAGTTTGATGTTGGCTATAGGCTTGCTTTTACTCTGCTTAGGTATGTGCCTTGTGTCCTTGATTTCTCCTGGACTTTAAACATGAAAAAATGATGGATTTTGTCAAATGCCTTTTCAGCATCTAAGGAGATTATCATGTGGTTTTTTTTTCTTTCAGTTTGTTTATATGGTGGATCACATTAATGGTTTTCTGTATATTGAACTACCCCTGCATACTTTCGATGAAGCCTACTTGGTCATAGTGGATGATCTCTTAATGTGTTCTTGTATTCGGTTTGCAAGTATTTTGTTGAGTATTTTTGCACCGATGTTCATATGTGAGAATGGCCTGAAATTCTTTTTCTTTGTTGGGTCTTTGTGAGGTTTAGGTACCAAGGTGTCTGTGGCTTCATAGAATGAGTTTGGTAATGTTCCTTCTGTTCCTATTTTTTGGAATAATTTGAAGAGTATTGGTGTTAGCTCTTTTTTGAAGGTCTGGTAGAATTCTGCGCTGAAACCATCTGGCCCTGGGCTTCTTTTGGATGGGAGACTTTTGATGAGAGCTTCTATTTTCTTAGGGGATATAGGACTATTTAATTTATTTAGCTGGTCTTGATTCAGCTTTGGTAAGTGACATTGATCAAGAAAATTGTCCATTTCATTTAGATTTTCAAATTTTGTGGTGTATAGGCTTTTGAATTAAGTCCTAATGATTGTTTGGATTTCCTCAGTGTTTGTTATTTCATCTCCCTTTTCATTTCTCATTTTGTTAATTTGGATATTGTCTCTCAGCCTTTTAGTTAGTTTGGCTAAGGGTCTGTCTATCTTGTTGATTTTCTCAAAGAACCAGCTCTTGGTTTCATTGATTCTTTGAATTGTTTTATTTGTTTCTAATTTATTGATTTCAGCCCTGAGTTTCATTATTTCCATCCGTCCATTCCTCTTTGGTGTGTCTGCTTCTTTTTTCTCTAGGGCTTTTAGGTGAGCTATTATGTTGCTTGAATGAGATGTTTCGAATTTCTTCTTGAAGGCACTTAGTGCTATGAACTTTCCTCTTAGCACTGCTTTCATCATGTCCCATAAGTTTGGGTATGTTTCATTTTCATGGAATTCTAGGAAGACTTTAATTTCTTTCTTTCTTCCCTGACCCAGCTGTCATTGAGTAGCGAGTTGTTCAGCTTCCATGTACGTGTAGACTTTTTGCTATTTCTTTTGTTGATGAGGTCCAGCTTTAGTCCATGGTGATCAGATAGGATACAAGGGATTATTTCAATCTTCTTGTATCTGTTGAGGCTTGCTTTGTGACCAACTATATGGTCTATTTTGGAGAAGGTTCCATGTGGTGCTGAGAAGAATGTAAGTTCTTTTGTGTTTGGGTGAAAGGTTCTGTAGATGTCTGTTAGGTCCATTTTATTAATGACCTCAGTGTTATTGTTTCTTTGTTTAATTTCTCTTTTGTTGACCTGTCCTTTGTTGAGAGTGGAGTGTTGAAGTTTTCCACTATTAATGTGTGGGGATCTATATTTGGTTTAAGTTTTATTAATGTTTCTTTTACAAATGTGGGCGCCCTTGTATTTGTGGCATAGGTGTTCAGGATTGTGATGTCTTCCTGGCAGAATTTTCCCTTGATGTGTATGAAGTGTCCTTCCCTATCTCTTTTTATTAATTTTGGTTGAAAGTCTATTTTATTAGATATTAGAATGGCTACTTCTGCTTGCTTCTTGGGTCTATTTGCTTGGAAAACCATCTTCCAGCCCTTTACTCTCAGGTAATGTCTGTCTTTGTGACTTAGGTGTGTTTCTTGTATGCAACAGATTGTTGGGTCTTGTTTTTGTATCCACTTTGTTAGTCTGTGTCTTTTTATTGGAGAATTGAGTCCATTAATGTGTAGAGAGATTAATTACCAGTGGCTGTTAGATCCTTTGATTTTGATGTTGGCTATGGTAGAGTGTTTGTGTGCTTGGCTACTTTTTGTTTTGCTGTAGTGAAGTTATTTATTTCCTGTGTTTTCTTGAAAGTAGTTAGTTTTCTTGGGTTGTATTTTTCCTTCTAGTGTATTCTGTAATGATGGATTTGTGTGTATGTATTGTTGAAATTTGTTTTGTTATCGAAAATCTTGTTTTCTCCATCTACGAGGACTGAGAGTTTTGCTGGGTATAGGATCCTGGGCTGACATCTGTGTTCTGTTAGGGTGTGCATGATATCCATCCAGGCCCTTCTGGCTTTCATAGTGTCTGTTGAGAAGTCAGGTGTGATTTTGATGGGTTTGCCATTATATGTTACTTGCCTTTTTTCCCGTTCAGCTTTTAGTATTTTTTCTTTGTTCTGTATATTTACTGTTTTGATTATTAATGTGGCAGGAGGATTTTCTTTTCTGATTTAATTTATCAGGTGTTCTGTAGGCCTCGTGTATTCTTATAGGCCTCTCCTTTAAGTTGGGGAATTTTTCTTCTATGATTTTGTTGAAAATATTTTCTGGGCCTTGGAGGAGGGAAGCTTCTTTTTCCTCTATTCCTATTATTCTTAGGTTTTGTCTTTTTATGTTGTTCTGGCTTTCTTGGGAGGTTTTTGTCAGGAATTTTTAGATGTATTATTTTCTTTGACTGATACATCTATTTCTTCCATTGTATCTTTGATATGTGAGATTCTTTTTTCTATCTCTTGTAGTCTGTTGGTTATGCTTACCTCTGTAGTTCCTGTTTTCTTTTCTAAGTTCTCCCTCTCCATGATTTCCTGCATTTGTGTTTTCTTTAATATTTCCAATTCTTTCTTTATATTTTGAACTGTTTTGTTGATTTCTTTCACCTACCTGACGGTATTTTTTTGTTTTTTCCTTCTCTTCCTTCACCTGTTTGTTTGAACATTCCTCTGTCTCTTTTATTTCTTTCAGTGATTTAATCATTTCCTCTCTGAAAGCCACAAACTGTCTGGTTACAACTTCCTGTATTTCTTTACGGATGGCCATAATCTGTTTTACTATATCTTCCTCTAATTCTTTACACATTTTATTTGCTTTCTCCATTAACCTCTTCATAAGCATAGATGTAAGGTCATCTTCTTGAATTTCACTCATGTTAGGGTGTCCAGGGCTACTTGCCCCTGGATAACTGGGTTCTGGGGATGCCAAACTGTTTTGCCTTTTGTTGCTTATGCTTTTACGCTGGTCTCTTCCCATCTGTCCATCTCAGGTGTTGTCTGTTATTTTCTGGTGCCTACTGGAGTCCTGGGATGGGAGAATCCCCTTGGCAGGATTCTGAAGGAGATCTCCACAGCCTTTTCAGTATGGTCAACTGAATGGTGGTGAGTCTCAGGAATTGTCACAGTTCACCTCAGGCATATGGTCTTGTATGGTTACTGTGGTGTTCAGAGAGGCTCTCTTTTCATTAAGAGAAGTCCTGGAGACGGCTGCCCTGCTGTTGGGTTTGTTGCTCTGAATTTAGAGAGCTGCTGCTAGTGCCTCTGCTGTTAAACTGTATTTGCTGGGCGCAGCCCTCGTGAAGAACCACGGAATCCTGTAGTTTCATCAGTTTAGCTAGAGATAACTGGTCGTACATTGGAACAGTTTCTGAGGGTTGCTCCAATGGCTCTCAGGCTTTTGTAGGTCTGAGGTTGGAGTGGTGTGCCCCAGTATCCTTGCTGTAATCAATGGCATGTGGTCATGGCACTCATGTGTGCAGTAAAAGGCCAGAGCCTAGAGCCTGTGGGAACCCAGAAAATTTTCTGGAGCTGGGTGTCCCGAGGGTTGGAACCAATGTTTTCCCTGAGTCTGTGGTATTTTGTGATCTGCAGGTCCATCTTGGAGATTAGATGGAGATTAGAGCAAGCAGGCACAGGCACATGCCTCTGCCTTGCTGGCAACTGGGTGACTGGGCGCATGGGTACCTGGACACTTGCAGCAACCAGTGGACTTTTCCTGAGAACTTTTTTTGGGAGGGATGTCAGCTGAGTGCTCTTAGGTCATACCTGCTCTTCCCCTCACTTTGGACTTCCACCCAAAAGAAATGGTCAGTCTCTGGTGCCCTGGGGCCCTCAGTTCTGTCTGGTTTGGTGAGTTCTGTCTGGGATAGCCCACAGGCAGGACTCTGTGCTGGCAGCTAACCACCCAACTTTGGGCTGGAGCCTGGATGCCCGCCAGACATGGGTCTTTTCCCAGGAATTGTCTGAGTGACCTAAGGTCACTTCTGCTTGCTTCCTGCACCATGGGGTTTTCTCTTGACTGGAAACCCCAGTCTCTGGTATTGTGCGGCCCACAGTTTAGTCTGGGACAGTGATCACAGCACGTTGGCAGCGTGTGGCTCTGGGCTGGCAACTGAGCGCCTGGCAGGACCCAGGATCTGTTCTGCGGTTTAGCTGTGTGATCTGAAGCTGATTGCATCCCACACCATGGGTTTTTATCTTACCTGGGAAACACAATAGCTTATGTTTTAAGGCCCAGAGTTCTGTCTGCTGGCCACTGTGCAGATCCTGCTGTGATGCTGGTCAGAAAGAGTGTCCTCCCAGTGCCGCCATCTTGGATACCACCAGCTCATCTTATTAACCTCTGAGCCATCTCTCCACCCCTATGTAAGGAAACCTAATTCAATAAATTCATTTCAGTCTGTATACTATGAAAACTTCTGTATTCTCATTGCCTGTATCTTTAATCCTGAGTCTCAGTAGCCTCTTTTTTTTTTCTTTTATTTTGAGACAGGTTCTCCTAAGTCACAGGTTAACCTTGAACTTGAAATATTGTCACAGATTACCTTGGATTTCTGAATCTCCACCTCCCCTGTGTACCAATATTGAACTTCCATACTGGATACAGAACTTTAGCCTTCTAACAGACACAAAGAGAAGTCTAAATGGGAGATGGTGTTTTATTTAATTTTGAGACAGGGTCTCAATGTGTAGCCCAGGCTGGCCCAGAACTTGTGTTCATCCAGCCTCTGACTCTTAAGTGCTACAATTACAGGTATGTATTATAGTGCTCAGCTAACTGTGGCTTAAACATGGATTTTAGGTCAACCAAGTTGAGAAAATTTTCCATGTTTATCAATCATGTTCTCCTTTGTGAAATATCTATGTCAATATCAAGTTTCATTATTACCTGTGCTTTTATAAGCCTAGAAGGCACCACAACCTTCTCTGGTATGAACAGGGGTTTATAGAGAGCCTGAGGCTGTAACTTAGTGGTAAAGTGCTTACTTAGTAAGGCAAGATCCTGGTTGAGTTTCTAACACACAGGGAAAGAAAACAAACAAACCCAAAACAGTCCAAACATTATCTTTTAACATTTTTAGATTACTTTTTAAAAATTAAACTGTCTCTAGGCCTAGTAACTCAGACAGACCTATAATCCTAGAACTTAGGATGCTGAGGGGAAAGGAGCATCATGAACCTAAAGCCAACTATTAGATACAGTGAGTTCCATGCCAGCCTGAGATAGATTAGACAGTAGCTCAAAAATTTTTAATATGCTTCTCTGGTATAGCAATGAACTGTAATGTAAGCTACAGAGCTCTCTGGGGAAGTAATTTTCCGTCATCCTTCCTAAAGTTACTAGCTTCTGTACCTTAATCCTGCATGATTCCAGAGAAAGTAATACTTATCGTTGGACTTGGCTTTCCCATTTACAGAAGATAATGTTGTAAGACCTGCAGCCCTGTGGCACAGGAGCTCCAGACCAATCGCTTCCCAAAGTGACTCACAGACCACAGTTCAATGCAAAAGTAAGAGGTTATGTTTTATTCCGATTGCGATGGGGTCGCCCCTTCAAAGGCAGGAGATGACCCTGAGCATACAAAGCACAGGGTTTGTATACCTAAAAATCAGGCCACACATATTTCTTTACATTGACTGGTCATCATGAAAAACAGCTCAGCAGCAGTCTGCTGGAAGTTTGTGGCTTTCTTCCAAGAACAGTTCACCCTGTCCCAAGTTCCCATGTTTTCAAAATAAGCTCACTCTGCCTTCTAGGGAAGGCCATCTAGTCTGGCCTCTATCCAAGGCTAAGTAGCCTCAGTTGTTTTGCTTTTTAGTCTGGCCCCTATTCAAGGTTCAGTTGTTTTTCTTTTTGGTCTGGGGTGGTTTCTCAATGTCTACATAATTTCTATATCTCTAGGCCTCAAATAAACCAAATATTTGTCATTCCCTCAGGTACTGTTCCTTCTCTTAAAAACTCTAGTTCCAAAACTCCACTATTCTCCACCTTCATATACCACAGCATTTCTCATTTAAATTTTTTTATTAATTACACTTTATTCGCTTTGTATACCCCATAAACCCCTCCCTCCTTCCCTCTCAATCCCACCTTTCATCCCCTTCTCCACACATGCCCCTCCCAAAGTCCAGTGATAGGGGAGGTCTTCCTCTCCTTCTTTCTGATCCAAGTCTATCAGCTCTTATCACAACTGGCTGCATTGTCTTCCTCTGTGGCCTGGTAAAGCTGCTCCCTGATCAGGGTGAGGTGATTAAAGAGCAGTCCAATCAGTTCATGTCAGAGGCAGTACCTGTTCCCATTACTATGGAACCCACTAGGACACTGAACTGCCATGGGCTACATCTGTGCATGGGTTCTAGGTTTTCTCCATGCATGGTACTTGGTTGGAGTATCAGTCTCAGGAAAGAACCCTTTGTTCAGATTTTTTGGTTCTGTTGCTCTCCTTGTGGAGTTCCTGTCCTCTCCCTATCTTACTATTTCCTACTTCTTTCATAAGATTTCATGCACTCTGCCCAACAGTTGGCCATAAGTTTCAGCATCTGCTTTGATAGTCTGCATGGCAGAGCCTTTCCGAGGCCCTCTGTGGCAGGCTCCTAACTTGTTTCCTGTTTTCTTCTTCTTCTGATGTCCATCTGCTTTGCCTTTCTGGCTGGGGATTGAACATTTTAGCCAGAATCTTCCCTCTTGATTAGTTTCTTTAGGTGTACAGATTTTAGTAGGTTTATCCTATAGTATATGTCTATATGAGTGAGTATATACCGTGTGTGTCTTTCTGTTTCTGAGATAGCTCACTCAGGATGATCCTTTCCAGTTCCTACCATTTACCTGCAAATTTCATGATATCCTTGTTTTTTATTGCTGAATAATATTCCATGGATATACCACAATTTCTGTATCCATTCTTCAGTTGAGGGGCATCTGGGTTGTTTCCAGCTTCTGGCTATTACAAATAAAGCTGAGGTTGAAAAGCAGTAAATCAAGTAATCCAATTAAAAAATGGGGAACAGAGCTAAATAGAGAACTCTTGATAGAGGAATATCGAATGGCAGAGAAACACTTAAAGAAATGCTCAACACCACTAGCCATCAGGGAAATGCAAATCAAAACGACCCTGAGATTTCACCTTACACCAATCAGAATGGCCAAGATCAAAAACTCAAGTAACAACACATGCTGGAAAGGTTGTGGGGAAAGGGGAACCTTCCTCTACTGCTGGTGGGAATGTAAACTTGTACAACAACTCTGGAAATCAATCTGGCGCTTTCTCAGACAACTAGGAATAGCACTTCCTCAAGATCCAGCTATTCCCACTCCTAGGCATATATCCAAAAGAGGCTCAAGTACACAATAAGGACATTTGCTCAACCATGTTGGTAGCAGCTTTATTTGTAATGACATTTCTCATTTTTAAAATTTGCTTATTTTGATTTTTTTGAGTCAAATT
This sequence comes from Pachyuromys duprasi, assembly GCA_028658305.1. Taxonomy (NCBI): domain Eukaryota; kingdom Metazoa; phylum Chordata; class Mammalia; order Rodentia; family Muridae; genus Pachyuromys; species Pachyuromys duprasi. Next base: position 4,431 of record JAQQSO010000178.1, on the reverse strand, counting down.
CCCATGTACCTTAGGCCGATCCTAAACTCCATAAGTAGCAGAGGATAATTTTAAGCTCCTGATCCTCCTATCTCCAACTCCCAAGTGGTAGGATTATAGGTGTATATCACCATGCCCACTACTTTATCTTACCTTTAATTCTTATCTATTTGAGTTTTTCATCACAGAGATGCAGCATGGATTGAGAAATCTGAGCCAGTAAGAGTTTTGGCCCTAATGAGGGATAAGAAATGACTATTATAAATGGCAGCTCAAAGATGCTACATGTTTCCAACATTTAACACATTTACTAAAGAACATAAAAGGTCCAAGGCACCAGCCTAGTAACTAAGTTAGATAGACATACCAGTCTTTCCCTTTTTTATTTATCAACACATACAAGAAGATTGAAATAAACCATTGTATTTTATCAGACCACCATGACCTAAAACTAGACCTCAACAACAACAGATATAACAAGAAGCCTCCACTTACATGAAAACTAAACAACTCCCTGCTCAATGATGGCTGGATCAGGGAAGAAATAAAAAAGTAATTAGAGATTTCCTAATATTAAATGAAAATGAAGGCAAAACTTACCCAAATTTATGGGGCACAATGAAAGCAGTGATAAGATGAAAGTTCATAGCACTAAATGCCTTCAGGAAGAAGTTTGAAACATCTCAAACAAGCAACTTAACGGCACACCTAAAAGCCCTACGAAAAACAAGAAACAGACACACCCAACACCGTTCAACATAATCAAACTCAGGGCTGAAATCAACAAATTAGAAACAAATAAAACAATTCAAAGAATCAGTGAAACCAAGAACTGGTTCTTTGAAAAAAAATCAACAAGATAGACAAGCCCCTAGCCAAACTAACTAAAAGGCAGAGAGAAATTATCCAAATCAGCAAAATTAGAAACAAAAGGGGGACATAATAGATATAATAGGCACTACAGAAATTCAAAGAATCATTACTTCAAAAGCCTATATACCACAAAATTTGAAAATCTAAATAGAATGGACAATTTCCTTGAGAGATTCCATTTACCAAAACTAAACCAAGATCAAGTAAATAGATTAAATAGCCCTATAATCCCTGAAGGAAACAGAAAAGGTTATCAAAAGTCTCCCTGTCAAAAAAAAAAAGCCCAGGGTCTGATGGTTTCAGGGCAGAATTCTACCAGACCTTCAAGAAGAGCTGATGCCAATACTCTTCCAAATATTCCACAAAAGGAACAGAATGAATATTACCAAACTCATTCTATGAGGCCACAATTACCTTGATACTGAAACCACACAAAGATCCAACAAAAACGGAGAATTTCAGACCTATCCCTCTTATGAGTATTGATGCAAAAATACTCAATAAAATACTCACAAACTGAACCCAAGAATATATAAAAGATATCATCCACCATGACCAAGTAGGCTTTATTCCAGGCATGCAGGGGTGGTTCAATATATGCAAATCCATCAATGTAATCAACCAACAGAAGGAAAAAAATCCCACTTGATCATCTCCTTAAATGCAGAAAAAGAATTTGACAAAATCCAACACCCATTAATGTTTAAAGCCCTGGAGAGATCAGGGATACAAGGCACATACCTAAACATAGTACAGGCAATATACAGCAAGACTATAGCCAATATCAAACTAAACAGAGAGAAACTCAAATCAATCCCACTGAAATCAGGGACAAGGCAAGGCTGTCCACTCTTTTCTGTATCTCTTGAACAGAGTACTTGAAGTCCTAGCTAGAGTAATAAGACAATTAAAGGAGATCAAATGGATACAAGTAAGAAGGGAAGAATTCAAAGTATCATTATTTGTAGATGATATGATAGTATATATGAGTGATCCCAAAAGTTAAGCCAGAGAACTCCTTCAGCTAATAAACGCCTCCATCAAAGTGGCTGGATATAAAATTAACTAAAAAATATCATCCTGTATAGGACAAAAGGGCTTAGAAAGAAGTTAAGGAAATAACACCCTTTACAATAGCCACAAAGAACATAAAGTACCTTCGTGTGACTCTAACCAAGCATGTGAAAGACCTGTATACATATATACATATATAAAACTTCAAGTCTCTAAAACTGAAGAACATATCAGAAGATGGAAAGACCTCCCATGCTCATGGCTTGGCAGGATTAACAGTGAAAATGGCCATCCTACCAAAAGCAATCTACAGATTCAATGCAATTCCCATCAAAATAGCAACACAATTCTTTACAGAACTTGAAAGAACAATTCTCAATTTCATATGAAAAACCAAGAAATAATGCTAAAACAATCCTGTACAATAAAAGATCTTTTGGAGGTATCTTCATCCTTGATCTCAAGCTGTACTATACAGTAACAGTAATAAAGACTGCATGGCACTGACCAAGAAACAGAATGGTGGATCAATGGACAGAAGAACCATAAATAAACCCCCACACCTACGGATACTTGATTTCTGATAAAGAAGCCAAAACCATACAATGGAAAAAAGATAGCATCTTCAACAAATGGTGCTGGGCTAACTGGATGTCTACGTGCAGAAAAATGCAAATTAATCCATATTTATTACCCCACACAAAACTAAAGTCTAAATCAATCAAATACCTCAACATAAAACTAGACACACTAAACCTGTTAGAAGAAAAAGTGGGAAAGAGCCTTGACCTCATTGGCATAGGAGACAACTTCCTGAACAGAACACATACAGCAGAGGCTCTCAGATCAATAATCAATAAATGGTTCATCATGAGATGGAATAGCTTCTGTAAAGCAAAGGACACTGTGGTCAGAACAAAACAAGCTAGGAAAGGATCTTCACCAACATTATAACGGACAGAGGGCTAATATCCAGAATATGTAAATAACTTAAGATATTAAACACCAAGAAACCAAGTATTCCAATTTAAAAAATGTGGTACAGAGGTAAACAGAGAATTCTCAATAGAGGAATATTGAATGGCAGAGAAACACTTAAAGAAACGCTCAACATCCTTAGTCATCAGGGAGATGCCAACCAAAACGACCCTGAGAGTTCACCTTACACCTATAAGAATGGCTAAGATCAAAAACTCAAGTGACAACACATGCTGGAGAGGATGTGGACAAAGGGGAACCCTCCTACATTGTTAGTGTGAGTGTAAACTTTTACAACCACTTTGGAAATCAATCTGGTGCTTTCTCAGAAAATTAGGGATAGTTCTACCTCAAGATCCAGCTATATCAATCCTAGGCATACATCCAAAATATGCTCAAGTATACAATAAGGACATTTGCTCAACCATGTTTGTAGCAGGTCTATTCATAATTGCCAGAAGCTGGAAACAACCCAGATGTCTCTCATCTGAGGAATGGATACAGAAATTATGACACATTCACACAATGGAATACTACTCAGCAATTAAAAAAGGAAATCATGAAATTTGCAGGCAATTGGTGGGAATTAGAAAAGGTCATCTTAAGTGAGGTAATCCAGAAGCAGAAAGACACACATGGTATATACTCACTCATAAGTGGATATTAGCCACATAATATAGTATAAATATATTAAAATCTATACTCTTAAAGAACCTACACAACAGGGAAGTCTCTAGGGAAGGTGTTCAACCCTCATTCAGAAGGACAAACGTGATAGACTTTCAAAGCAGAAGAAGACAGGGAACAGGTCAGGAGCCTACCACAGATGGCCTCTGAAAGACTCTGCTGATTGAGGTATCGAAGCTGAGACTCATAGCCAAACTTTGGGCAGAGTGCAGGGATTCTTATGAAAGAAGGAGGATATATAAAGATCTGGAGGGGACAGATCCTTTGGAGTGCCCGTCTCCTCCAGATCTTTATATACAGAGCCAATAAGCCTGAGCCTTGGGGGGCCTGCAGAGACTGATACCCCAACCACAGATGATGCATGGAAAGGACCTAAAACCCCTGCTCAGATGTAGCCCATAGACTGAGTCGCCAAGTGGGTTTCTTAGTAAGGGGAGCAGGGGCTGTTCCTGGCATGAAATCAATGACAGGCTCTCTGATCACCTCCCCCTGGGGATGCAGCAATGCCAGGCCACAGCAGAAGGCAATGCAACCAATCCTGATGAGACCGGATAGGCTAGGGTCAAATAGAAGGAGAGGAGGACCTCCTCTATCAGTGGAGTAGAGGAGAGGCATAGGGGGAGAAGAGGGAGGGAGGTTGAGATTGAGTTGTGATGAGAGAGGGGGTCACAGCCTGGATACAAATTAAATAAATTGTAATAAATAATAATAGTAAAAAAGAAAGAGTCCCATGTGTCCCAGGCTGGTTTAGAACTCACTATGTCGCTGAGAATGACTTTCAACTTCAAATCATCCTACCTCCACCTCCTTGGGATTGCAGGTGTGTGCTACTACACCAGGAACAGAAACCACCAGTCTTTACTCCATTTTTCAGTGTCTAACATATAATGGGTAAACAAT
>JAQQSO010000177.1:0-17241 GCA_028658305.1 Pachyuromys duprasi | reverse complement strand
GCCCAGTATAATAAAGAAGTCAGGAGTGGTGGCCACATTTAGAAAGCCTTCCATTCCAAAAGTTTGAGGCCAACCGGGGCTGCACAGCAAGACACTGTCAAAACAACAAAGAAGTTGAAATTTTGCTTCTAACAACATTATTTTATGGTTTTAAAAGTTCAGATCCTTGTATCAGGCTGAATAATACTAAAAAATTTGTACTTAGGATGTCAATAATAGAGAAATAATTCAAGCTGGTAATAATCAGAAACTATTCTATCATTTAAAAATAAACACTTGAATTAAAAATGTTTATTAATTCAGTATTTTAGACCCAACATTTCTGAATGCTAGTCATGCACCTGGTGAATGCGGACCAAGTTCTAGGTGTGACTGAAAGAGGCATGAGGTCAGAGAGCAGAGTGGTTCCCCAAAAGGGCTCACAACTGCTGAGCACCGGACACTGTGGGATGGGCCTCAGTGCCTGAGCACGACAGTCGCCATCTTTTAACTCTTTCCTTCTCATATTTACTCGACAGAAGAGTGTCTAGAAAGTGTGTTGATGCAAAGAATCTATGAATTCTATGTAAGAGCCAAAAAGTGAAATCCACTGAAATACATGATTACTATTAACATTTGTTTCAAATTCTTCAATAAACTGCCATGCAATCCTGTAAGAACAGAACCTGATTTCTTCTGAAGCTACCCATATTTGTTAGACACGGTATATAACCAAGGTTTTAACATTTATCCTGGCTGCAAATACAAGTCATTCTATGAAAGCATATTGAAAAGACAGATACCGGCTTTGATGGCAAGACTTCTGGATTCCCCCACAAGTGGCTTCAGCTCAGATCCCTTCTCAGAGGAGGAAGAGTCAGAGGATGGAACAGCAGAAGACAAAAAATCCATAAGGGAAAGTAAAGCTTCCAGATGAAGCACCAAGTCCAATGATGAAAACGAAACCTAAGACAATGAACACCGGAGAGGAGGATTTCAGGGACATTCACACCATCGCAGGACCCGTCATGCCGTTGGAGGTACAGTCACACCACTGAGGGGATGATCATGACATTGGGGTCACAGTCACAGCACTGGTTTGAGTTTCAATGTATGTAACTAACACAAGAATGGCTCAAGCCTTTCTAAACAATTATGAGTGAATTACTATATCATTTCAATCCTTTTAATTACAATTACACTGCCACACTTTACACCAAACCAGTGTTCTGCCCACTTCCAATGCACACATTAATTTTAATCTCAACCAAGATTGAGGAGACTTTAATGAAGGTACAGGAGTATTCCTACATTAACTACATATGATCAAATGGACCGTGCGTGTATACATACTAGACCATGCTGTATTCTTGTCCTTAATCTTATTCTAACCCAAAAGCCAATACAAGATTCAAATGTTCAATTCTGCCGTTAACAGGAAGCCAAATAAGTACGGTAGTTTAAAGTGAACAACATTCCCTTGAATAAGAATTATCTGTATATACCACAAATAATTACTAATTCACATTTTAAATTAATCTTTTCTGAATGAAGTTTTGGCTAGACCCCTATTTCAATTCTACATGCCCTAATTTCAGGTCTATTACTACTGCACCCAATTCTGTCTTACAACTAAAGGCTCCACGGAGTCAGTGATCTTGAGATGAAACGCTAAGGGCTTACCTTCAGCTTCTGTCTGGTGTTATCATGGATGGTTCTGAATTCTGGTCCATCACTGTCTGCCTATAAGCAGTTGATAATTAAGCACTGAGTTAAAAACACTAAAATTTCACACATTCAAAACACATATATTTTACAACATAAAGTATGCTATTAAGACACAACAAACATGTTTCTTATAGGCAAATAAGAATATGCCCCCACAGGGGTCTTTTGTGAGACTGATACTCCAAACAAGGACCATACATGGTGATAACCTAGAACCCCTGCATAGATGTAGCCCATGGCAGCTCAGTGTCCAAGAGCGTTCCACAGTAATAGGAACAGGGACTGTCTCTGACATGAACTCATGGGCTGGCTCTTTGATCACCTCCACCTCATGGGGGAGGAGCCTTACCAGGCCACAGAAGAAGACAATGAAGCCAGTCCTGATGAGACCTGATAGACTAGGGTCAGATGGAAGGAGAGGAGGTCTATCATTGGACTGGGGAAGGGGCATAGAAGAGGGAGAGAGGGTATGGTTGGGAGGGGAAGATGGGACTACAGCTAGGATATAAAGTGAATAAACTGTAATTAATAAAAATTACATTTGATTAATATAAAAATTAATTAATTAAATTAAAAAAGAAAGAATGTGCCCCCCAAAACTGACCACATAAACATACTCTAAATACTATAAATGCAAAATCTCATTCCTTATTCTACTCCGGAGAAGATGTTAGTGCCTCTATTAGGTGGGCCCATCGAAAAGTGGAAATTGCTGCTACCTAATTTATAACACACCTTCCTTCAGGATATGGCATAGCTTTGATTGTTCACTCCCATTTATTCAACACCCCAGAGAAGCTTGTGAGGTTAATGGATTATAAAGGATTTCGATATGCTTCCATAATTCATCACCAACCAACTTGTACAGAAAACACTCAGGAGGATCTAAATATTGAGCATGAGGGGAATATAAGTAGCTTCTTAAACTTAAATATTAACCCCAGAGATGAAATAAAGTACTGTTATGCTTAGATTTGATTGTCAACTTCATAAAACCTAGATTCTGGAAGGCAGGTCTCAATGAAGGCTGTCCACATTGGGCTGGCCTATGGGCAGCACCATTTCCTAGGCAAGAGGTCTCTAACTATGTAACAGCAGAGAAATAGAGCTGAGCACAAACAAGCAGGCAACACAAATGTGTTCATTTCTGTTTGCTCTTGACTAGGCATGTGTGATGTCACTGGGTATTTATTTACCCACAATGAAACACTGTAGCTTGGAATTATAAGGTGAAATCAGTCTCTTCCTCTACTTAACTAACTTTCTGTCAGGACACTTACCACAGTAACAGAAGTGAAAATAAAACAGGTACCTTGATGAACAGCATCTTCAGGAGGGTTCCATCAGACTCATCAGAGGAGCTGACGATGTGCAGAGGCTCACCTTCAGAATCTAAAAAGGAAAAAAAAGTCTGAGCCGGGTCATCCCTTCAGCCCCTTAAACACCTCGTAAAACAGAACCAGCTAGTTACACAGAAAAAACGCTCAGCAGAGAACTGTACATAAACCAGGCAAGCAAACTGTTACGCTGTCAATGAATCATACCACAATAAGTCTACCTTTGAAAAACTGGAGAGAGAAAGAAATGAAAGATAGCCAAATTAACAAGACAAAACAGCAGTAGTCAGAAACATCGCTCATAGCCAATGCCACAGCAGTTACCCTCAAGTGGACAAGCACTCACTATGCAATAGCAGCTATAAACCACAACAAGGAATTATTCTCAACAAAGTCTATCTTCCCAGAAATGCTCCACAGAGTCCTTAGAAAACAAATAGAAACTATAAAATTCAGACAGTTTCAAATTTAGACAATGAATTTTAAAAATCCAGGCTACCTACTAAATGACAGCTCCATGGTCTCTTGGGAGGAAGTGAGACCAGCAGCTGAGGCTAAACATCTCCTTCTACATATTTATGTTTTAACATTTACTTTTTACTTGCACATATTAATGTAATTTAAAACAGTCCTTAACATTCATGTGATTTGCAAGTAAATCATGTAAAGTAAGGCTTCATAGTAAATTAACTTTCCAAAAGGGAGTCTTTGGGCTCTGTACCTAGGAATCGGCTTCTTAATGTCACAATAATCATTTAGGTGAGATTGATTGCACAATCACCCACAAACTGGAGATGTAAGGAATACACACAGTAAGGAGAAGGAAGCAGAAAATGAGTCCTATGTTTATGTTGGTTATGAGACCCGCAATGCCTTTCCACAGAAGGACCTGCGCACTTACCAGGGAAATCAAAACAGCGCATGGTGACTTTTCTTAAGTAAGCTTTAGCAGTCATGTCATGGGCTTTTACTTTGGCTTCCATCCCAAGATGTAGGATCTTTAGTTCATGTAGGGGCCTTCCTTTCTTTTCTGCTTTTTTCATCAGGGTAACGACAACCTAGAAGGAGGAGGCTGGATTAGCACAAACTGCTTCACTAATACACAGTGGCAGCAAGAGCTCAGTAGCTACAGAGTGATATGAAGAAATTCACACCAGAAAAAGATATTCTGAATTTGAACAGTGCCTGTCATTTATTGCCTTACACTTAATTACCTTACATACATTTGTTCACACTCTGTGATACCACTATTTTCTAGTGATTCTCAAAGATGAAGTAAAAAAAAAAAAAAAAAAAAGGCAGGTCCTAGAAGTCCTACCTGATGAACAGCTTCTGTCTGAAATTCCATTGAGAGCAGCAGCTAATATTTACACAAAGCCCCAGGCAAGGCTTCTTAACCTTGAGCTACTCTTTGGGTACTAGCCTGAGCGTGACAGGTCACTTGCTGAACTCCAGCCTCTACCCATCAGCTGGCAGCCTCCCTATATACAGTAATGGTATAACGCCAAATATCCACCTGGCAAGCACAAAGTCCTCCCCTCCTTCCCAACCATGTCCACAGGAGGGAACTGTCATAGTGTACAGAATAAATGCTAGGGAAAGGACTTATATATTTTTATGCCCATCCTACCTGTGCCCATCTTTTCTACCTAATGGGCCCCTTTCTTCACTCCACATTCTCAAACTGTTAATATTTCTTTATAAACCCCACTCAAACATCACTTCCTCCCAGAAACCTTTCCTGACCCTGCCTGCCTGCTCAGATGCTCAGTAGCTACCAGCTACACCATAGGCTTTGAGAGTAGCCTATCCTGAGCATATTTTTAATGGACATACAACACTGTACTTAGGATCTATATATTTTCTAATGTATCTTTAGCCCCAGCACACACATTGGACAACTGTTGAACAGATAAAGGAAAGGAGAGAATCCATACTGATGTACTACAGTGTTCTTAAACGCACATGATCCAGTCTTTACTCCATGGGGTGTTTCCAACATTTACTTACAAAGATTTCTCTATTTCCCTCTCTTGCCTTTCTCACATAAAAATCCAAAGCAAGCCACATTACAACATCCTATAATAACTGGAAAGCAAGTTAGAAGAAATGCTTACATTTTCTTCTAAACAAAACAAAACAAACACTGAATCCCTAAAATGTAACTGGTACTTGATAAATTCAATTTTTTCTTTTTTGTTTGTTTTTTGTTTTCAAGATAGGGTTTCTCTGTGTAGCCTTAGCTATCCTGGGCTCTCTTTGTAGACCAGGCTGGCCTCAACTTTACAGAGATCCGCCTGCTTCTGCCTCCCTGAGTGCTGGGTTACAGGAGTGCACCACAGTGCCCAGCTTAAATTTGCAAATTTTAAAGCACGTTATCACATTAACAGGCTAATATTTTTCATACATATTTACCTGCAAATTTAGCTTAATGAAACAATAAAATATTCATAATCTGTTCATCTCACTCTATAAAAAGTGATGAAAAGTACACACCTCTTTAATTTCAAAGTGTAATAATACATTAATGATGTCTATGGATCTGGTCTCTTCCACTCTGGCTGCTGATGCACCTTGTGTGGTGTGCACATCCTGTGGCAGAGAGACTTCTTGGCATGCTTTAGTTTCACCTGAAGATGTTAAAAAGAAATATGTGCTTCTATTCATTTGTTTCTCTCACAGACACTTTCTGCAAGAATTCATGAGTGCCCTGTAGCTCCGCAAATCCCTATCAGCTCTCGGCCTTAGAAAGCTCTTGGTTTAGTAAAAGAGACACACACGATAAAAGTCAAATGGGAGAATCAAGAGGAACCTATTCCCAAGAATTATGGGCTGTACATAAAATGACAGAGAGAAGACAAGGAGGTGAAGAAGATATTAACGCAGATGAATCACCGACTCTGAGAAGCAGGAGACAAGGCTAAGAAAGAAAAAGGGGCCAAGGATGCCTGTCTAGTGAGGGAGAGAAAAGCTCCATGACTCTGATGTTATTCTGAAACACATACCATAGGTGCCACAGAACTGTTCTCTAACCTATCACACACATACGAAATAAAGCTGCCATTTGCCGTAAGTGTAACGCTCCGGACACTGCGATGACCTATGCATGGACTGTCTTGCTGAACTCTTAAAACACCCCTCTGGAGAAAGGCCTTCATTGCCACCAACCCACAGATGAGCACATTAATTTTTAGACAAATTTAGCACCTTGCCTCTTGTCACATGCAAGTGCTACTCCAAGTTTATCAGTCTGAACTGATAGCCCTCACTGTCAACTATACAACTCGGCAGTTAACACCATCCTGACCACTGATTCAATACACCAGAGCCCTGCAGTATAATCTACTCCAGAACCCCCATGTGGAAAAACCACACTACTCATTAATACCCTTGGGAAATATTACTATCTTATCATCTACTGTCTTCTTCCAGAACTGCTTCAAATAAAAAGAATTATTAACAGGTTTGGAGAGTCACAATACAAGATGCCCAAGTAGTCAAAACAAAAGGCATATATAAAATGTTTACTTCATTTGTAATGAGGACCAAATAAAAACCACAGTAAGGGACTGAGGAGATGGCTCAGTGGCTAAAGCACTTGCTATGCAAGCAAGGGGACTGGATCCATTGAGGGGGGCAAGCAGGGTCTGCCCTACCAGGGGAGGAAGAGAGGAAGAAGAGGTGCAGAGGAATGTGCTGCATCGTACTCATGGTGACTAAATAGGCAATTTCAAGGTTAACAGCTGAGGCACCTGCTTACACCTGTATACAATAAGAAACTGAAAATGTACAGTGAAATAGCTTTCCCTCCCTTAGTGGGCAAAAGTTTCAAAAGAAATTGGTAAACTATCAGAAAGAAAAATATGACAGGGGAGCAAAGCACAAGTTTATCAAACCTGTGAACTTATCAAAACACCATATACTCATGCATGAAATTCAAATACAACATTAAATTTTAAGTTAAATTAAGTCATTAAAATCCATATTGATTTAATTATCCCTTAGTTAAATGTGAAATACATTAATAATAAAGACTGCATACCCTTCCACTGGTAAAACACTACAGACATACATGCAAACTAGATGTGAAAGGACATTTCAACACACAGGGCTACCAGTCAAAGACTCAACCCGAATACCTCTGTGGAGACACTTGCTACATATCATATATGTATGTATGAATTTAATGCCATGAAGCCATTAAAAACAATGACAGAGGTCAAGATAGCACATACATGGCTATGAAATATAACAAATACAACTGTTAATTTACGAAAACATCAGCAAAGCACAATGAGCACATACACATAGGTGCCACCACTTGTTTGAAAACAAATAGGTACATTTTGTGCACATAATATATTCATTATTGTGTATACACGTGTATGTTATTCATACATACATACAACAGCTTTAAATATTATAACGTTTTAAAGTAAAAATGGCCATAATTTAATAATTTAAACTTTCTGATATTTTTTATTTTAATATACTATATTTACTTAAACTTTCTGATATTTTTATTTTAATATACGATATTTATTATCTTTGGAGAGAATAATTTATTCATAATTTAAATTCTTATAATTTACCACTAAGTTTTACTTAAATGTCAGATATAATACACAACCACAGCCTAGCATTCTTAAATTTTTTTTTAATATATAAGTCAAGACTTTTTTTTTTTTTTAGAGACAGGGTTTCTATGTGTAGCCTTGGTTGTCTTGGACTCACTTTGTAGACTGGCCTCACACTCACAGAGACCCACCTGCCTCTGCCTCCCCAAGTGCTGGGCAAATTAAGACTTTTTACAGAAACATATCACTGGTTAATGGCCACCCTTCTCCCTAAAAGAAGAGAAATAAGCTCTAGTCATGCTTTCATTCAACAGCATCTTGTTAATTTTTCTTGGTAAAACAAATCACAATTTGTATTTGTTTACTACATGTTTATTTTGTTTCAGGCTGGAGATGTAACTCAACAGTAGTGTGTGTGTTTCAGCAGGCACAAGCTCCTGGTTCAGTCCCTACTGTAAATGAAAACTCTAATTTGAAAGCAACATCAGGGTCTGCTGAGCTGTAAAGAGGCCCAGGCATACGTGTCAGCTACCATCAGTCTCTCACCTGTCTCTTGTAGTCTTGGTTTCCCCTTATCCAAGTCTTCAGCGGCCTCGCCAAGATTTTCTGCCAGTATTCTAAACAGAAGACTAAGATCCTCTTGACTGAGACTAACCTGTGAAATAGATGATAAACAACAACAACAAAAAAAATTCACTTTAAAATGAAACAACTGTAATATAGAAAACAGATTCTGAGCAATAGAACAAAATGATCTTAACAGTAACTGAGAAGTGACAAAAATCACCACACGAGGCTTCTACCCCTCTCTTCACTTTAACTTTTACAATTTTAAATAAAATTAAAAGTATTATTATAAATAATAAGACTTGCATACCAATGTTAGCTCTATTGGCTGGTTTTCACTTAAAGTTAATTTAAAAACTTAAAGAAATCTAATCCAAATTAACAAATTTGTTAAAACAACTAATTCTGGAACCCATACACATCACTCCTTAAAGAACACTATAGTTATCTTTGGCATACTTTGATCTCCTTAAAAACAAGTGTGTAAATAACAAACATTATGAGAGAAAATTTAACAATAAATAATTTGTGCACAGATTTCTGCAATTATTAAAAGTTAATAATACTTAACTGAAGACCAATTCTACTGGAAAGATAAATGACCTTGTTGAAAAAAAAAAAAGTTTTACAAACATTTCTTTCACCATGCAGCAAATAATCTGCACTTTCCTTGGGTGCATATGAGAAAGCCTTCAGGGCTGAAATTTCAACGGTAAGTTATTTTCATGCATGTACTTACATTCATTGAATCAAGGCGCCCTTTAATTTCTACAACAGGCACCTTATGGTACCAATTTGCAGCTAGATTCCGATTTACAAAAAACTCCAAGTTAATTGGGTGCAACAGCTGAATATCAGGAAGAGAGGCACCTGGCTGGATTGCTGTCCTAGTAAAGAGAGAGTGAGAGCGCACATAATCAGAGGGTGTCGGGTAGAGTGCCAAGCATTATCTGCTGCTCTAGATACTTGCAACAGCTTGAGGGGTTTCAAGGTTGAGCTAATAATTAACCACAAACAGAAACAGATTAAAATGTGTGACTGAGCAATTAAGAAAACTTTTTGTTTTGTTTTCATTGGGGGGAGGTGGTTTTGGTTTTTTGAGACAGGGTTTCCCTGTGTAGTCCTGGCTGTCCTAAACTCACTCTGTACAACAGGCTGTCCTCAAAATCAAAGATCTGCCTGCCTCTGCCTACTGAATGCTGGATCTAAAGGCATGCATCACCATACCTATCTAAAAAATATATATATTTTTTAGAACTGTAGAAAGGAGAAGAACTGAGCTAAAGGTTGTTCTGTTTTGTGTTTGTTTATTAACTCACAATACTGTCAAATTCATTATTCTAGGAATAATATAGTTTGTGTCACATTACCATATTTCAGTCAACAATGGGCCACATCTACCTGAGTGTTTAAAACAATGGAGCATAAAAGGTCCTACTTCTTGGAGACCATGCACCTGTCAAAGTCACACTGCAATGCATGTACTCCTGTGTTTGTGGAAAAATTAGTGAAGACACACAGACTACCCATCAAGCACATATATGCAGACAATTCTAACCATTACACACACACTTATACATATACATATAATCCTACATGTAACATTCAGACAATTATGTACACTACATAATGTTTCACAAGATGGTAAATGACCCTATCAGTGGTTTCCTCATTCACTGTACTTTCTACAATTTTGGAATCTATTCTTTCTACTTTATAAGGAAAATCCACCATAAAAAAATGGCATCTTATATTCCAGCGGACTCATCCATTGCACATTTGTTGTATGTCGTGACGGCACTGACACATATGGAAGGACTTGATTACAATCACACTGTGACGCTCTTACAGTGATACAATCACTGACAGGGCCTTCCTCGGAGTGCATGCTTGTGTTTAAGCAGAGGACAACAGGGCATTTATTGGTACTGAGACTAAAGAAAACAATGAGGGACCAGCAGCAGAGTGAAATCAGAGAGCGCGGCCACAGCTAAGGCATTCAGAAAGCTGTCATGGGGGTTATCTTCTTGACTTGTTTTGGATAATAAAATCACCTTTGATGAGATGAAAATCACTTTTAAATCTTTTTGTGTCTTCATATGCCACAGGCCAAGAGCACTGAGGACACAGTATTACACAATGCTTCTACCATGTATAAGCTCACTGAAGCCTGGAGAGCCACACTGTGCCCTTCAGAACCACCAAGCTCCACACAGAAAGGGTGAACAGTTATTAGAAAGAAAGATTTGCTACCTCAGAAACCACCTCAACAGTAGAGCACACAAACGGATGCCATGTATGATGCCGAGGGGGGGGGCAGGGAAAAGGGAGACACATCACTGCAGTAACTGACACCACCTCAATAGTGTTTCACATTACACAGCATGCCCAATATTAACTTCTAGAGACTGCTATTTATATCATGAATAATATAATAAACTGCCTTGCTTTTGTGAGACACAGGCTAAGAAAATTCAAAGCAAACGATCAAGATGTGTGTTTTATTATTCTAGTCTCTCGGGGTTTTTGTTTTGTTCTGTTTGAGATAGTGTCTCAACGTGTAGCCCTGCCTGTCCTAGTATTCTCTGTGTAGACCAGACTGGCCTTGAACTCACAGAGATCTGCCCACTCTTGCCTCCAAAGTGCTAGGATTAAAGATGTGCGCCACTACATCTGGCTAAGATGTCTGTTCTCAAATAATTAGCAACCACCGTTACGGTCAACAACATACAGATATTAAAGAAAATGTAAACAAATTGGTAGCTCTACATGAAGGATGTACACACACTCTCTAGCTAATCAGGAACTAGAGTTCTTTGTATCTTTGTATCAGATGACGGTTCTTCATAGAAGAAGCGTGGTATGAAAGTATCATGAGAAGCTAGCGTGTGCTTCACACCACGGCCACTGAGCATACATGCCTCGAGAGCTTCAGTTTCGTGAGCTGCACTTCCATTTTGTCGATCACTGGAGGGTTTACAGCGTCTTCTCCAGACACCAGACTGAACTGGTTGTGAACTCTAATTAATCCAAGATCTACCACGACAGCATTGGTGGAAACAGAGGACTGTGGAATGACAATGACGGGTGCTTTCAGATCGATGTTGACGGAAACACGGAAACTCCTTTGGGCGAGGCCTTTCACGCTGGTGGCAGCCTTCTCTGCAGCCTGGGCAGTGGCGGCACTCAGTGCCTCCTTGGCCACCTGGAAATTGTTCAGGAAGCCCTGCAGACAAAATGGAAAAGGGGAAATTAAAAACAGGGACATCCGTAAATGAGCCTACCTCTGCCAGCACACATGCAATCTCCTCCAACGGAGTCCTTGCTTGGAAACGAGCCCTGTTTTTGTAGTGGAAGTAAGGAATCAAGGAAGGCTCCCCTCAGTCATGAGCTGCCCAGCTTTGACTAGTGACCCGTCGCTGAGCAGGGTGTGGACCGTGAACATAATTTCAACACTTTCATACTCAGATAGTTGGCTTCTGTGTGTTCCAGAAAACTAATTTCAATCACATTCAAAAATCATTCAATGACTTAAATTTCAAGTGTTAAAGAGCGCTTTTGACCGCTATCTTCATGTACACACCAGGCACCACCTATAGCCCGAAGTTCACAAAATGTGCAATCACAAGACTTAGTGCTGCAGGAGGAAATGTGAACATCTAAACAGTGACTTACCAGCAGCGACATAAGGAACTTATGAAGATAGACAATCTGAATACAGCCAACGTGCAATGCCACCACACCATCCACAGCGGACATGTCACTGTAGGAATCCCCTTCAGTAGCATCTGGATATAAATCCAGGTTAAAACGAAAAACTTCATTTCCAACTATGGATACGGCCTGAAAAACCAGAAATGTGAATGTACTCTGCCCAGAAAAACAATTGCTAGACAAAGCCCCAGTCAGAAGAGACTTGCAATTATAATCCTTATACAAATACATTTAATTTTTAAAATAAGATATTGTAAAATAAAATCCCTATGCAATAATAAAAAACTAATAACTATCTGTTCAGTGTTACATACTTTCTTATGAACTGTTTTGGGATCAACATCTGTGACAATAATGTTTTCCAGCCTGGCAAAAAGTGACTGCTTTTTTGACTGAAGAGAAAGGGAGGAATCAAGGCCTGAAAAAAAAATTGAATCATTATAATTTCTACAAATATAACATAGTTATTTTCATTATATTTTGGGAATATATACAATGCCTAGATTCACAATTAGTAAATTTCATGTTAAATATTTTTAATATCAAACTTATATATTTATTAAAATGTAATAACATGAGGCCTACCCCTTAATAAGTTGACAGCAGTTTGGTGAGGAAGAGTCCTTTGGGGATGTGGCCACTGGGAGATTACATATGTAGCCTCACATCCATGCACATACAGGCAGCACTGAGAGAATTTAGTGTTACTAAGTAAAATGAGGAGACATGAAGTTGGGAGGGGGACGTGTTGGAAGGATCTGAGAGGAGCTACAGTGGGGAAGTGGAGGTAGCTACAATCATCTTTCATTGTACACATGTACGAAATTCTCAATAAAAGAAACAAAAACATATAAATGTATCGATCACTTTTCCTACTACATTGAGAAGATTCCTTCTATTCTCTCAGGTGTATAATAAAGATGGCCAAAAATCAGAAAACAATAATAAAAAGATAATTACATATATTTTCAATCCCCAGAGGATGTGGGGAAATCTAGTGAAAAGAAATCAATTCATAATAAGTAAGCATAAAGTAAATTTTTATGATTTACATTTACATGGAGACTGTGCTGCCTAGTTTCATGTCAACTTGACGCAAGCTAGAGTCACTTGGGAAGAGGGATTCTCAACTAAGAAAATGTGTCCATAAGTCTGTAGGTAAGTCTATAGGGAGGAGGAAGGGTCCAGCCCATCGTGTGTGACACCCTGGGACAGTGGTCCTGGGTCGTAAAAGAAAGCAGGCTGAGCAAGCCATGAGAGGCAGGCCAACAAGCAGTATGATCCTATGGCTTCTGCTTCAGTTCCTACCTCCCAGTTTCTGTCCTGTCTTCCTTCAATGATGGACTGTGATGTGGAACTGTAAGCTGAAATCAACCCTTCCCTCCCCAGGGTTCCTTGGTCTTATTGTTTACCACAACAGCAGAAACCCTGCCTGAGACAGAGGCTACAAAAGTTCTGTGAACAAAGTTTAGATATTACCAATTTGAAAAAGACAGAAGAGAAAAAGTACACTAGACAGACTTGGCCGCCATCCAATCCCAGGAAGAAAGCATCCAGGTCAGCCATACCCTACCAACTGCTTACAGTTCAGAGCCCTCTATACTTTATATTCTCTAACGCTGCAAAAAGAGAAAAGGAGCAAAGGGAAGAGGAGAGGGTTCTTATCGTTAAGCAGCTATTAAACTGTGACACTTTACCTTGTATCTTGATTTCAGCAATATTGCTCTTCTCATCACAGACAGTGACACAGAAAGCATTCAATTTGGCAAACAGCCTAAAGCCAATAACGTCACTATCTCTAGAGGACACCATCACTAAAATAAAACAGCAGATTCTAGTAAGCTAAACTGTACAGAACTTTCATCATACATTTTACAAATATAGAATATATGAATGTGAAATATTTATAAAATATATATTATACAAAACACATACATATAAAAACAAAAAGTCTAAAGTAAGCAGTTCGTGAAATTCAGAAATGTAATGTGCCTAAAGTCACACAGAGTTGAGTAACATAATCAGAATGTGAACTAAGTTATTTTGGATCTAAATTCTAGATCCTCAGGCACTAATTTGCAATCATTGGGCACTGGGGAAATGGCTCCGAGAGCACGTGGAGGCTCACAGCCAGCTGTCACTCCAGGTCCAGACGCTGCAGTGCCTCCTTCTGCACTGCACTGGCACTGCACACATGCGGTGCACAGACTTACACGTAGACAGAATCGCCAACACATAAAAATAAAAAGATGTTTTAAAGATGTACTCAGTCCTTTTCCTCAAAGACCTCCTGGGGAGCCCTTCCAGAGCCAGTAGGTTGGGAAGAAGGGCTCAGTACATACACGGGTTTGCCTCTAGTAACCCTCCAAAGGCAAGAGGAAAAGAAAGTTTCTTAAAACAGTGTTGCTTTTATTTACAGCCCGTGTGGTGTGTGTATGCTGCTTTATTTTTTTTTTTTTTTTTTGAGACAAGGACATTCTATGCAGCCCACCCAAACTGGCCTGGAAATCATGATCCTCCTGCCTCAGCCTCTCAAGTGCTGAAACTGCAAGTATGTGTCACGGCCACGATTCAACTGAGGGAAAGCACAGAAGCAGCGGTAACGGTGTTCCAATGACTGAACTGGCTGATCCTAAAATTCCTCAGCTAGCACTAAAATTTTTAAACACTTGCAAACGAGAAACACAGACATGGTCTTCTCTGCAGTATGGTTTGAACCTGGGAATTTGGTTGATAATTATGGAGATCTGTCTGTTTCTTTACTGTGTTTTGAAAGAGAATGGAATTGAACGGCTCTGACTTCCACCAGTGGATTAATCCTTTAATGGGTTCTTAATCCACTGTAATGATTGCACTACGGGGTGGTAACACACTGGTGCGTCTTTGCAGGGCAGGGCTTGTCTTCAGACCATGTCTGCCTGCCTCCCTCCACAGCTGCTACCATATGCTCTACCACTATGCTCCGCCTGACAACGTAGGCTCAGAAGCAACAGAACCAAGTGTCTGTGGACTGACATCTCCAAAACTGTAAGCAAAGCACACGTTGGCTCCTTCAACTTGTTCTTCTCGGCTGTTTGTCAGGGAGAACTCTGAGAGCTCTCCTACCTTTCTGCAGGGGAGAGCTCTTCTGTTTCTCGGTGGCAGTCTGCACCTCCTTGGCCACACCCGTGTTCTGACCATCTGATGGGATGACGGTTGTCAAGTAGTTCAGAGATGAGAGAAGAGCCTGTGTTTGCAGCAGCAGGTTCAAAGATGAAAAGGCCACCTGAAAGTGTTTTACAAAGAAAATTAGTTCTTTCCCAGTTGTCATCAGTGGTCTCAGCAAAGGCTGCCGCCACAACAGGGAAGGAAGAGAGAGCAAAGTCCGTGAATTCCTGATTCAGGAACATATGGACGGCAACTGACACCTCCAAGCTCAAGGACACAGGAGAGCATCACAGCAAAATGGTCATGGAGCCAATAACTGCTGCCCCTGGCCATCCACACAGTCAGCATATGACGGGCTTCCTGGATCTACACCAGAGTCCGGTTGGTTTCCACTTTCTTCCATGTGAGTCCTGGAGACAGACTGAACTCAGGTGGTCAGGCTTGGCACAGAGTGACCTGATCCCCTGAGCCATCCCACTGAAGTTGTGGGGGGAGGGGCCCTCTCTTTCCAGTGTAACTCATAACTACTTTCTGACTCCTCCTAAATGTGTTTTATTCAAATCAGGATTTGCAGATGCATTTAGCATGTCCCCTTGTATTACTAGATGGTATCAACTTGGCTTGTTTAGATGTTAGCTCTTTTATAACCAAACGCTCTGTCATGATAGCTCCTTATTTGGGAAGCACACCGCGGCTTTACCAGCACAGAATGTGGTACACTGGGTAGCACGCTCTAAGCTGGGTCACAAGCACAGCCCACGGTAACACCTGCGGGGCTAATTTATGATTTCAGTTGGTCCTTGATCACACCTCAGGTCACCTAATGTTCCTCAAAGGACCTTAGAGAGTCCCAGAGCAGGTCACTTTCAAATAAGATACACTGTTTTAATAAAGCTTCTTACCTTAACAGTTTGTTCAGTTTTTTCAAACGTAGTTTGAAAGCTAGGCCCATTCTTATCAACCTGAAAAAAATAAAAGTTCCAAAGAAGAAATCAAGAACAAAGTAAACAGATATTTTTATAATCTGTGTGTGTGTGCCTGTGAGTGTCTGTGTGTTTATGTGGAGAGAGATGGAGGGAGAGGGTGGAGGTATGAGGGAGGGAGAAGATGGAGGAGGGGAAGAGGACATGAGAATTGCTCCCAAAGGCTCTTCTATTTGAATACTTGGTCCCCAGCTGGTGCAACTACTCAGTAACCCATGTGGACAAAACAAAGAGTCAGGGAATCAACAGCATGAGGGGAGCATCATCAGCCCCTCCGTCCCTCTCACTGGAGTGCATTTCCCAGCCCACCCCAGGGCTAGCAGCTCTCTTCTCAACTCCATCTAATCCACTTTCCTTTTTAATGTGGTGTGCTCGACTAAATGTCAGCATTTTTACCAGGACTGCAGTGGTGTGCATGTGCCCCGCAGACAAAGAGCACCTGCTTGGCCCTGGGCTCTGCCTCTGGGGTTAGCAGCCTGGCAGCTTTGTGATATCCCTGTTCTCTATGAAAGTAGCAGTCCACACGCAAGTGACTCTCCTGCGACCTCTTCCTAGAACACACCCACAGCCACTGCAGGAACACACAGTCATCCTCTTTCCGGGAGTAAAGCGTGGGGTCCAGACAATGACATCATCTTCCCATGGCCCTTACCTTAATGTACTCCACTTTTAAAAGATCTAATCCGGGTTTGTCTGAAGAGCTAATCAAGTGAAGAGGCTTCTTCTTGGATCCTAAAAGAGAAATGATTTGTAAATAATTTGCTTTCTCCCCCTTCTTTCATATGATTCCCTGCACTCTGCCAAAGAGTTGGTTATGTGTCTTAATATTTGCTTTGATACACTGCTAGGTAGAGTCTTTCCGGCTCATCAACCTCTGAACATACCCATGCTTTCCTCTTCACAGTCTGTAAATCTTGCTTCTAGAACAAGAAAATTCCCCCAGCCTCTTGTCTTTCCCTTTTTTTTTCCCTGTCATTAACTGTTTTAATTCATTTCAGGCCACCACTGCAAATGTTCATTTTGAATGAATTGTGAGCTTACATGATCAAAGTTTATGTAATTAAATTACTAACCCAAATCCCATTTACTGACATATTATATCAGGGCCTTGGTGAATAATCTTGTCCTTAGTATATAACTTAGACATTAATAACAGATGGTAGTATGCCTCCATCCTATGGAGTGGACTGTTATTTTTTAATTTTCAAC
>JAQQSO010000176.1:0-17213 GCA_028658305.1 Pachyuromys duprasi | reverse complement strand
AAAGCTTCTGTAAAGCAAAGGACACTGTCATCCGAATGAAACGACAGCCCACAGATTGGGAAAGGATCATTACCAATCCCACTTCTGACAGAAGGCTAATATCCAGTATATATAAAGAACTCAAGAAGTTAAAAAGCAAGAAACCAAATAATCCAATTAAAAAGTGGGGTATGGAGCTAAAAAGAGAACTGACTGTAGAGGATTATAGAATGGCAGAAAAACACTTAAAGAAATGCTCAACGTCTTTAACCATCAGAGAGATACAATTCAAAACGACTCTGAGATTTCACCTTACACCCTCCAGAATAGCTAAGATCAAAAACTCTAGTGACAATCCATGCTGAAGAGGTTGTGGAGAAAGAGGAACCCTCCTCCATTGCTGGTGGGAATGCAAACTTGTACAAGAATTAGCTCTTATTATCCAAGTGTATTGGTGATTTACAGTTCATTTTCTTTATTTTTATACTATATGATGTATGAAAGTTACTTTCTGGAAATTTAGAATGACCCTTCCAATATTTAGATAGCTTAAATAATTTCTGTATGTTGTAAGCATAAAGTGCTTTAATTATTTTTTTTCCTCTGAAAAAAAAACCTAGGAATACTCCATATGGTTACAATATTCAAGTATCTACCTTGATTTATTTTTTCAAATGTAAGCTATATGTTGCAACATCAAGTAAGTTAAAAACATTACATAATCTGACCCTAGCTTATCCAGTGTCATCAGTGGAAGGGAGGAGGACCTCCCCTGTCAGTGGACTTGTAGAGGGGCATAGGAGGAGATGGGGGAGGGAGAGTGGGGTTGAGAGGGAATGAGAGAGGAGGCTACATGTGGAATACAAAGCAAATGAAATATAATTAATATAAAAAGATAAAAATTTAATAAAAAATTTAGATAAAGAGGATAGGAGAATTATAGTCCACTAAATAATTGCCTTCCATCCCTCCTACCTATCTTTCCTTTCAGCATCCCCATCTTAGCCCTGG
Organism: Pachyuromys duprasi; assembly: GCA_028658305.1. Classification (NCBI taxonomy): domain Eukaryota; kingdom Metazoa; phylum Chordata; class Mammalia; order Rodentia; family Muridae; genus Pachyuromys; species Pachyuromys duprasi. Next base: position 16,223 of record JAQQSO010000176.1, on the reverse strand, counting down.
TTCCTTCATTAAAGACATGACAATGTAATTAAGTATTATCCTGGCAAGTCATGAATGTAGAGACTCCACAGGGTAACAAATACAACCCTGTCTTATTCCCTCCAATCATCTTTGTTATGTTGTACAGGCAATTCAACAGACTTTCCTTTAGGGACATTTAGGATCCTGACAATATCCTATGTTAGTACCTGCATCCTATGACATCATCTGGGTCATGTACATAGTGAAGTGTTGGGCATTCCCCTTCTCTCTTACTCTCTTGCTTTTGATCTCTCCTCCTCTCCAGTTCTCTCCCCTCCCTCTGTCGGGGCACCCCTCTACACTCCATCTCTTTTTCTCTCATTCTCCTTCCTTTTCTCTCTCCATCTCCATCAAATAAACCTCATTGGATTTAAGATTTGTTGTATGCATGGCATTTTTATATAAATCCTAACACTCTTGGCAGCATCTTTGGGGATGTCAATAAGATAGCTTTAAGAGTTGTTCTTTTTTATAATAGCCAGAAGCTAGAAACAACCCATATGACCCTCAGTGGAGGAATGGATACAGAAATTGTGGTACATCTACACAATGGAATATTACTCAACAACAACAACAACAACAACAAAACAAAAAACAAGGGAATCATGAAATTTGAAGGCAAATGGTAAAAACTGGAAGGGATCATCCTGCATGAGGTATCCCAGAAGCAGAAAGACACATAGGGTGTATACTCACTCATAAGTAGATATTAGATATATAATTTAGGATAAACATACTAAAATCTGCACACCTAAAGAAACTAGTCAAGAAGGAAGACTCTGGCTAAGATGTTCAATCCCCATTCAGAAAAGCCACAGCAGCTTCTGCATACCTTGATGTGAACCCTCCAAATGCCAGCATTGCTTGTTGAACCGTTAGCCAATATATATCTCTCAATATAAAATCCTCTTGATGTCTGATTACTCTTCTAAATGACCTCATGCTGCTTCATTTCAAACTGCGAATTACATTTAATACTGCCAAATTTTGTTTTCTCTGCTCCTAGGTGGCTGTGCCTGATGTAGTGGAGAACTTCCAAAAATATATTAATTCCTTTAGAAAAGTTGGCAAGATGTGATATACGGGGAATACAAGACAGGTTACAAGAGAGTGTTGGCAGGTTTTTATTTTAGGTTCATAAAATGAACGGCTGCAACTATAAAAGTAATTGAGATTACCAGAATTTTCAGGAAGGTAAGTTGTTGGGTTCAAAGTGATTATTAATATTGCTAAATCTCAAGTTCCAAATCATATATTCTGATTAAGGATTATTCTGATAAAGAAAACACCATTTCCCTGCTACAACACATTTTGCTACCAAACTGCATCCAAGTAGGAGATCAAATATCTACTTAGAATGGAAGATCTGAAATTGCTAGAGAATATGGGTTATTTATGTGCAATAAGGCAGCACAGTCCATAAATCTCAACTCAAATTCCCAAAGGAAACATTTTTGATGATGAATGTTTTGGCAGGAGGACAGTCGTGGCTATAATGAATGTGAGGATTTTTGTTGTTATTTAATTGGTGAAAATTCATCTAAAATGATATTTCGTTTCTATCACTCATAACATTCTGAAAAACACATTCTCATAAACTTGCTATTCTCCACGGAAATGAAATCTTCAAAACATTTTGAGAAAGTTTGGAGATGATGATATTTGAGTTAAATAGAGCAATTTATCCAGCTTTGTATCTTACAAAGCAGAGGGATATAATTTCGTGGGGGCTCATTCCTACCAACCAGATCTACAAATTTCCTTAAAGGCTTGTATCAGGTTAAAAAGGCCAATATATACACTTCCTGCATACACCTGTTTCTTTCCTTCCTCTCTTAATTTTTTTTTTCCTTTTGACAGTCTTATTTGGTTCAGGCTGGCATCAAACCTCAACTATTTGATCCTCTTGCTTTTATTCCCCAAGTTCTGATATTATAAACATGTTCCAATAAGCCTGAATAAAAGGTCAGATTTGTTGCATCAAATTCCTGAACCCACCAGATGACAAGTAAAAGGACAGCTCAGCCTTGTATGAAGTGAGGAAGATTTTAACATACATGTTGTTAGCCTACATTCAGATTGTTTTAACTGAAAAAAGTGGTACTTGAATAGCTCTCTGTAGCCGAAATGTCCCTTTGAGGTAAAAGGTGCATGGTAAAATTACCTTCCTAGTAGAATGCATGAGCTGTAAAGACAAAGACTGTATTATAGCTTCAGGATGACTGATAAGTTCATCCTGACAGGTGTTCTCAAAACATAGTGGTCATTATTTAAGGCATTGTTTGAGGTTTCTGCCCTTCATGTAATAGCATAGCTTCCTTGCCTATTACCTAGAACTATGTTTATGCATGTGTTGATACAATAAACATATGAACTACACATATTTAAACTGTGGCTTGTCACAGTAAATCTGACTTCACATGGCCTATCATTCATGCTTGGCATTCATGGTTGGTGTTTTCAAACATACAGCCAATAATATCAGTAGGGGTACTGGTTATAGCAGGGAAAAGCCCCTTGCTTACATCTGAATTTATATTTGGGCTTGTATAAATAATATCCAGACACTGTCAATAGCATGCCTTAAAACACAGAGCTGATTGGATAAGAGGGGTTCTGGATGCTTTCCAATTGTGCAGATTCCAAATGCTAATAACCAAGTTTAACAAAGGAACTTGATATTTAGTGTTGTCATCTTCTCAACAGTACTCACAAACTGAAAGAACATTTATGGATCCATGGAATATATCTAAATTGCTTCTCAAGACAATTGAATATGTCTCATCTGTTGTTGTTTTTTTTTTTTAATGCCTCACCAAATTCAATGTTAAAGAGAGGAAAAGAGGCAAATAAGAATGTTGAATTACCAAGCCTTAGGCAGAGTGCAGGGAATCATGAAAAAAGGGGGAGTTAGTAAGACTTGGTGAGGACAAGAGCTCCACAAAGACCAGATAGATCAGGGCACAGGGACCTTCTATGAGACAGTATCTCCAACCAAGGACCATGTATGGATATAACCTAGAACCCCTGCTTGGATGTGGCCCATGGTAGCTCAGTATTCAACTGGTTACCCTAGTAAGGGGAACAGGGACTATTTCTGTCATGAACTCAATGGCTGGCTTGTCTACCACCCTCCCCCTTGAAGGAGGAGCAGCCTAGCTATATCCCAGAAGAGGACATTGCAGACAGCCATGAAGAGACATGATAAGCTAGGGTCAGATGGAAGGGGAGGGGGGAGTTCATCCCCTATCAGTGTACTTGGAGGGGAGGGCAGAGAGAAGATGAGGGAAGGATGGGGAGAATGGGAGGGAATGAAGAAGGGGGCTACGGCTGGGATACAAATTATATAACCTGTGATTAATATAAAAATAAATAAATTACTTAAAAATAGAATGTTGTAGTGGTAAGTACTTGACTATATATTACACTGGATTTGATGAAGCCATTCAGAGAAAACCCATGTTTTGTTTTCCCCTCTACTGGGCTGTAATGTGTTCTTTAAGAATGTATAAAGTAACATGATATCTGGTGTGTCCACTGAGAGCCTGAATCTAGTAACTGCTATATACAGAATGCACATGGTATTTGTACTCAAATACATAATTCTTATATTCCTGGGAAAAGTAATTTGGCTTTCTGACACTCATATTTCTTTTTCTTTTTGGGGAACACAACCCATTCATGGAGGAAATTAGAAAATACTGCATTTAGAAGATTTCAGGAAGGTCATTAAAGAGTATAATTCAGACTCACAGAGGCTAAAGAATGGCAGTGAGGACTGCTCATTGCAGCCTCTAGAAGCTATTAAGGATGAAAGTCAAACAACCTTTTATATAATTAGGTTTAATTTAAGGAATTTTCTCATATTTGGAGTCTAACAAGCTTTAGTGGGGGGATGCACATATGTATAACTATTTGCTAATTAAATTGTTTATTTCATTTAAGGGTCTCTGTGTACTTTCAAATAAAAATAAATTAACCTGTGATTGAAACTGGTATATCCTCCATCCAGTGTTTTCCCATCAATCCTTTGACTACAGAGGAACAGAGACTTCTAAATTCACTCAGTCAGTCTCTTGACTCATGAAAATATACAGATTCAATTTAACAGGTAGGAGTACTGTATGTCAAAAATTACAGCAACAGAGTGGGAAAATATTTATTTCTCCAGAAGACCAGTTAACTGCTTTGGTTTGCTCAGGGAAAGAGTAGCAAATGTCAAGAACAAATAGGAAGCCTGAGTAGGTGCAAGCCTGCACTCAGACCCATTGAGGAGAGTAATAACAAAACTGGTGCCCATGCATACAGTTTTTTCTTTCATGTTATTAAAATTATTTTTATTTTCATATAAATTAGAGTTTATTCATTTGTACCCCAGCTGTAGGCCCTGTATCATTCCCTCTTAATCCTACCCTCCCTCCCTCAGCTCTTCACATGACCATCTCCAAGTCCACTGATATTGGAAGTCCTCCTCCCCTTACATCTGACCCTAGCCTATCTCATCAGGACTGATGGCACAGCCACTGAGTTCATGTTAGAGAAAGTCCCTGTTTCCCTTACTAGGGTTCCACTTGGAGACTGAGCTGCCATGGGCTATATCAGTCCATGGGTTCTATGTTATCTGCATGCATGGCCCTTTGTTGGATTATGAGTCTCAGAAAAGACCCTTGGGACCAGAAATTTTGGATCTGTTGTTCTCCCAGTAGAGTTCCTTTCCCCTCCAGGTCTTTAGTTTCCCCTTCTTTCATAAGATTTCCTGCACTCTGCCTAAAGTTTGGCCATGTGTCTCAGCATCTGCTTTGATACCCTGCTGGGTTGAGCCTTTCAGAGGCCCTCTGTGGTAGGCTCCTGTCCTGTTCCCTGTTTTTTTCCCTCTTTTGATGTCCATTCCGTTTGCCTTTCTGAGTGAGGATTAATTATCTTACCCAGGGTCTTCCTTCTTGCTTAGCTTCTTTAGGTGTACAGATTTTAGTATGTTTATCCTATATAGTGTCTAATATCCACTCATAAGTAAGTATACACCATTTGTGTCTTTCTGCTTCTGGGATAACTCACTCAGAATGATCTTTTCTAGTTCCCACCATTTGCCTGTAAATTTCATGATTTCTTTGTTTCTTATTGCTTTGTGGTATTTCATTGTGTAAATGTACCACAAATTCTGAGGAACATCTAGGCTGTTTCCCGCTTCTGCTACTAGGAATAAAGTTCCTATGAACATGGTTGGTCTTTGTTGTATACTTGAGCATCTTTTGGATATATGCCTAGGAGTGTTATAGCTGGATCTTAAGAAAGCACTATTCCTAATTGTCTGAGAATGCATCCAATTGATTTCCAAAGTGGTTATAAAAATTTACATTCCCACCAGCAATGGAGGAGGGTTCAACTTTTTCCACATTTATTGCCACTTGAGTTTTTGATCTTAGCCATTCTGATGGGTGGAAGATGAAGTATCAGGGTTATTTTGATTTACATTTCCCTGATGACTACGGATGTTGAGCATTTCCTTAAGCGTTTCTCTGCCATTCAATATTTCTCTCTAGAGAATTCTCTGTTTAGCTTCGTACCTCATTTTTTAAATTGGATTATTTGATTTGTTGCTGTTTAACTTCTTGAGTTCTTTATATATTCTGGGTATTAGCCCTCTGTTAGATATAGGGTCGGTGAAGATCCTTTCCTAGTCTGTGGGCTGTCATTTTTTGCTTTACAGAAGTGTTTCAGTTTCATGATGTCCTATTTATTGATTGTTGATCTTGGAGCCTGTGAGAAATAAACCCACACACCTATGGATTTTTGACAATGAAGCCAAAACCAGGCAATGGAAAAAAAATACAGTATTTTCAACAAATGGTGCTTGTCTAGCTGGATGTCTACATGTAAGAAAATACAAATAGATCCATATTTATCACACTACACAAAAATAAAATCCAAGTGGCTCATAGACCTCAACATAAAATGAGACACACTAAATCTTTTAGAAGACAATGTGTGGAAGAGCCTAGGACTCATTGTCACAGGAGACAACTTTCTGAACAGAACTTCAGCAGCACAGGCATACAGTTCTTATAAAATATCCACAGTTTCAGTTTTGTTGGTCTCCTTGTGGGGCTCCTGTCCCCTCCATGTTCCTCTAATCCCACTCCTCTGTTCCTCCATAAGACTCCTTGCACTCTGCCCAAAATCTGGTATTGTAAGTCATTTGATAATTTATAAATCAAAATTCATAGTTTGATTTATTAACTATAGTTTTATGTTCCCTGGGAAATACATGGTAACAGCCCCGTGTTTATATTTTTATTGTGTCTAGACAAGTAAAATGGAAGCATACTGTGAATTAATAAATAAGTCCAAGTAAATAAACAATATTTATATGAACCAGAAAACAATCCACACTTGAATGCAAGATCTGCATCTTCTCAAGCAGGCAAAGCATACCAAGCTAAGGAAGGTGAGTAGACTACCTCAGCAATTGAGAGATTCTGTTTTCCAAGGCTCTAAACTCTTTCTAATGTCGTAGGCTGTAAGTCATATGCCTTAGATATTTTCTGGATGTATCTCATAACCTGCTTGTTTGGGAAGTTACTTTATTACTAAATTCCAAATCTGGCAGTTGGTCTACAATCAGAATGTTCCTAATCACCTTCAGGATTACCTATCAAATAGAAAGTCCTAGAAGTTGGCTTAAAAGTATACCTATGTAAAAAGTGAGAAAATAATAATAATGACTGAGCTGATAAGAATTTGTAAGCTAAAATTAAAAAATTACTTTAAAAAATCATTGTATTAAAAGTTCTGTCTTCCTCGTGTTAAATCAGTATCTTACCATAAGAAGGGACATATTCGAAGTACAGTCTGATGGGTAATTCTTGGTGGAGGCTCATTCATAAAATGAACTTGGTACCCTCAAGTCTTACTGATGCTTATTATATAAAATTTTAGTATTACTGTCTGCACTATATACTATGCAGTAAAATGCTGTTCTCTGAAATGCAGCCTCCAACTCTAAGCTTCCATTGACAAGCTTCTGTTAGATAGAGATGCCTGAAATATTTCAATCTAGCGTATTTGGTAATCAGCATATTTCACAGTGGAATTCTCACATACACGCTTTAGAACTAAAGTCATTTTGCCATTAAAGTACAATTTTACAGTTTTCCTTGTTAGCAGAAGTACATTGACTTACTGGATGTGTGTTTAAGTATCTTATTATTTTTCATGGGAAGATGGTAATTTAGGAGTAGCATAAAGAAATAAGACGAATGGCTCATTCGGAATAACAAAAAGTACAGTTTATGGGATTAATGGAAAAACATGAAAGGCACAATACGAGAAATGATTTTGATTCCTGCATTTCCATTAATATGGCCATTACACCAAAAATATGGTTTTATTATTCATCTTTTTTGTTTGCTTGTTGAAGTTGAGCTTATAATTACAAGGTACAGGTCACCTCCAAAAAACAAATCAAAACAACAAAAATGGACCGATGATTAGGTCAGGGCTTTGAGATTTAATTAACACACTGCAACTGGAATATGGAGTAGAAGCACCATTGGCTATGTCAGAGTCTCAGTCTAGTTGGAGTTATTCCCAGTTGTTTTATGCAATTATTCATTATCTTCCAAAAGGTGAGCAATTCACTTCAAATGTGTCATTAGGCCACTTGTGTGTCATAAATTATTTCATTTTCAAAAAAATTAAGTGCATACTATTACACAGAAATGTCAACTTCCATTTTCAGTTATCAGGAAGGAAAGAAATTATGACAGAACCACCCCATTGATATACTCTTGGGCAAATGGAAATTATAAAAAATTCTAGAATAGTCAATGTGAGGAAACTGGTTTCCTATAAACCCCTCCTCTGGTTGACATTAATAAAAAATGAAGACAGTGCAGAGTGAATTGCAAGTCCCTGACTTCTAAACTTCAATCTGTTACTATGTGTTTTTTTTCTCAGTCTTCCTGGCTGTCCTTGTTTAGCTATAATATACAGATGACAGATGATCTGCAAACAAGTGGGGTCTTGGCAAACCACATTGCCTTTCACCTTCATTATTTGCCCTTTCTCATAGTTGCAGCTGGCTTTTGTTTCGGATTATGTCTGTAGCTGAAGTTACATGAACCTCAATCCGTCATCAAAATGTGGGAAACCAATATCTAGATTTTTTTCACTGAAGTCACAACTGTTTTTAAGTATTGAGTCAGATTGTGTCTACATCATTAGGGGTTCTAGGTTATATCCAGGGTTGGTCCTTGGGAGAAGTATCAGTCTCAAAAAAGACCCATATGACCAGATTTTTGTTTCTCTTGCTCTACTTGTGGAGCTTCTGTCCTTTCCAGGTCCCACCATCTCCCCCTTCTTTCATAGGATTCCCTACACTCTGTCTAAAGCTTGCTTAAGAGTCTCACTGCATTCATTTTTCCTCTTACTTGCTGACCAGAGGTACTTTAGTTTAAATGGTTGTATCTACTAAAAATGCTTATTTCTCATCCTTCCCCAGGAGATGACATTACTAGGAGGTGGATTCTGTCATGAAGGTAGGCCTTCATGAATGCAATTTGTGTCTTTATAAGATCCACTTCATAGAGATTTCTTGCCATTTCTAGCATATAAATTTATAGTGAAAATAAGACTGTCTCAGCAGATATCATTTCTACTAGTAACTTTATCTATGACTTCTAGAATCTAGAACTATTAGAAATGCATGCCTCCTACTGATAAACTTTTTCACTTTTTGTATATATGTTTAGCAGCTGAAATGTACTAATGTCATGAGAATTTGATTACTGCATTACTAACTTGAAAACAGAAGTAAAGTTTCATAGTCTCAAAGGAAAAACAACAAGGGAGTAGTAGCCCAGCACTGTGCTTTGGAATATCAAATACTCACGACTTGAGTGGTACTGACTTTGTAGATGCTCTGCTGCCTAGGTCACTCCACTCTGAAAAGAAAGGACACAAAAAATTACTCTTCATGCTTCTATAATCAAATGAGTATTCAAAAGGAAATTACTTTACAAACATGAAGCCCTCTCAGATAGTTTCATAGCTTTCTGTAATAATAACAGATGAAAATTAGGGATTAGAACAGTCAGAGTGTAACCTTTTGTTATCATTATTCTTTCTTGTTTAATGACATTAAGCAGAAAAGAGGAATAAAGAAAGGGAACTGGGCATAGAGATGAATGGCATAAGAAGGAATTGGAAAACACAAAATTCACTTACTTTGTAAGGTGAATCCTGGAGTCAGATGCTGAGATTCCTGTAAAAAAGAACATACAATACAGACATCAGTAAAAGGATATGAGAATGATGGATGTAATCTGTTACTGCTGAGCATATAATATGCTTAATATTTGCAAGTGAGAAAACACTGTTAACAATTATCTTAGTTAAACTTCTGGGTGTGGCTGTATTTTTACTATTAGCTGTAGCTGCTACAATAATATTTTAAAAATGATAATGTCTGTTTGGAAATGTATGTCACATGAGGATAAAGGACCCACACATGTAAAGTACAGGTATATAACTTATCACTTAGCTAGCCAATGATGCCGCTGAGAAAGTCAAGAGGACTTGGTTCAACTGAACACAAGATCATGTTTTTTGTAAAAGTATAAACATGATTGTAATTAATAAATCTATCAAGTTCCTCCCTTGGTTAAAAAATAAATTTTTAACTGTGTAAGTTTTAACTTAGTTCAACAGAGGTTTTCGTCAAATTTTATTACAAGCCTGTTGAAGTATAGAAAAGTAATTTAAATTATGTTACTGGACTAAATTATTTAAAGGATTTAAATTTTAATTGAAAGTCAATCTTCACAAAATCTATCCACAGATTTGAGAAATCTAACTTGCATTTATTAGTCTTTCTGGGAGTGTGGCACACCTCTACAGATAGTTTTTTTAATTAAATTTTTATTTTTTATATTAATTAGACTTTACACACGTTGTATCCCAGCTGTATCCCCCTCCTTCATTCCCTTCCAATCCCACTCTCCCTCCTTCAACTTCTCCCAAGCTCTTCTCAAAGTCCACTGATAGGGGAGGTCCTCCTCCCTTTCCGTCTGACCCTAGCTTATCAGGTCTCATCAGAAATGGCTGCATTGCTCTCCTCTCTGGTCTGTCTAGGCAGTTCCCCCATTAGGGGGTGATAGTCAAAGAACCAGCCACTGAGTTAATGTCAGAGACAGTCCCTGTTCCCCTTACTAGGGTACCCACTTGGATGCTGAGATGCCATGGACTACAACGGAGCAGGGGTTCTAGGTTATATCCAGGAGTGGTCCTTGGGTGAAGTATCAGTCTCAAAAAAGACCCCTATGCCCAGATTTTTTATTTCTGTTGCTCTCCTTGTGGAGCTTCTTTCCAGGTCCCACTATCTCCCCCTTCTTTCATAGTATTCCCTACAATCTGCCTAAAGTTTGGTTAAGAGTCTCAACATCTGCTTTGATACATTGTTGGGTACAGTCTTTCAGAGGCCCTCTATGGTAAACTCCTGTCTTATTTCTTGTTTTCTCCTTTTTCTGCTGCCCATCCCATTTGGCTTTCTAAGTGAGGATTTATCATCTTACCCAGGGACCTCCTTCTTGCTTAACTGCTTTAGGTGTACAGATTTTAGTATGTTTACCCTATATTAAAGGTCTAGTATCCAATTATAAGTGAGTATACACCATTTTTGTCTTTCTGCTTCTGGGATACCTCACTCAGGGTGATCTTATCTAGATCCCACCATTTGCCTGCAAATTTCATGATTTCCTCATTTTTAATTGCTGAGTAGCATTCCATTGTGTGAATGTACCACAATTTCTGTATCCATTCCTCCCTTGAGGGACATCTGGGTTGTTTCCAGGTTCTGGATATTACAAATAAAGCTGGTAAGAACATGGTGAGGAAGCGCTATTCCTATTTGTCTGAGAAAACGCCAGATTGATTTCAAGAGTAGTTGTACAAGTTTACATTCCCACCAGAAATGGAGGAGGGTTCTCCTATCTCCACATACTCTCCAGCATTTATTGCCACTTGAGTTTTTGATCTTAGCCATTCTGATGGGTGTAAGGTGAAATCTCAGGGTCGTTTTGATTTGCATCTCCCTGATGATGAAGGACATTGAGCATTTCTTTAAGTGTTTCCCTGCCATTCTATATTGCACTACAGAGAATTCTCTGTTTATCTCTGCACCCCATTTTTTAATTGAATTACTTGATTTGTTACTTTCTAACTTGTTGAGTTCTTTATATATTCTGAGTATTAGATATAGGGTTGGCAAAGATCCTTTCCCAATCAGTAGGGTGTTGTTTTGTTCTGATGACAGTGTCCTTTGCTTTACAGAAGCTTTTCAGCTTCATGAGGTCCCATTTATTGATTGTTGATCTTAGAGCCTGTGCTGTTGGTGTTCTATTCAGGAAGTTGTCTCCTCTGCTAATAGTTCTTGTCTCTTTCCTACTTTTTCTTCTAACAGATTTAGTGTGTCTGGTGTTATATTGAGGTCCTTGATGCATTTGGACTTTAGTTTTGTGCAGGGAATTAAGTATGGATCTATTTACATTTTTCAGCATGTAGACATACAGTTAGACCAGCACCATTTGCTGAAGGTGCTGTGTTTTTTCCATTGTATGATTTTGGCTTCTTTATTAAAAATCAAGCATCTTTAGGTGTGTTGATTTATTTTTGGGTCTTCTATTCAGTTGCATTGATTCGCCATTGTGTTTCTACGCCAATACCATGCAGTTTTTACTACCATTGCTCGGTAGCGCAGCTTGAGGTCAAGGATGGAGATACCTCCAGGTGATCTGTTGTTGTACAGGATTGTTTTGCCAATTCTGTTTTTTGTTTTGTTTTCTTTTGTGTTGTGTTGTGTTGTTTTTCCATATGAAGTTGAGAATTGTTCTTTCAAGGTCTGTAAAGATGTCTGTTGGTACTTTGATGGAAATTGCATTAAATCTGTAGATTGCTTTTGGCAAGACAGCCTTTTTCACTAAGTTAATCTTAATGATCCATGAGCAAGGAAGATGTTTCTGTCTTCTGATATCTTCTTCAATTTCTATCTTCAGAATCTTGTAGTTTTTTCTTAATAGGTCTTTCACTTGCTTGGTTAGAATCACACCAAGGTACTTTGTGTTATTAGTGGCTTTTGAGAAGGGTGTTGTTTCCTTAATATCTTTCTCAGACCTTTTTTTCTTTGGTGTACAGAAGGGCTTCTGATTTCTTATTTTTTTATTTAATTCAGCATTAGGAAAGTAACTACTATATAAAGTCATATGTAGTACTGGGTGGACTCAGTTGAGGACTGTCAAGTACTGTAGAGGAAAACCAGAGGCAGTTAACTCAAGCAAAGTTCTGAATGCCATCGCTATCACTGCAAAAAAAAAATGAATATAAAATTGACTTTATCAGAATCACTGCTTTGAGTAATGTATTTGTTAGGGTGAATATTACACTACACAGAAGAAAAAGATCACAGCATAATTTGTCCTTTTAAAAAAGGCTAAGAACCACATTCCTTGCTATGCTTTGTTGACAGTCAAGTTTTCAGTTTAGTTTACCTGTTGCACAAGAAATTTTGCTTCTGTGATTATCACTCTAGAAAAGTACAATGAACTCAACAAGAAGTAGAAAAGCTTTCTCAGATAAGATTGTCACTAATCCATGCACAAAGTTTACTTCTCAAAGGCTTCCAAAACTGTTAGAGATCTGCCTTTTAAATATTTTTGTTTGGAACTGTAAACTTTGTCAAAACAAACAAACAAACAAACAAACAAACAAACAAAAAACCCTATGAGCTTGAAAGGTCCTAGGAGAGGACTCACTGTTGTTTAGATAAACTTATATAGCACCAAACTGGATTCTAAGTAACTGTTTATACCTATAAACAAATTTAACTCCTATCCTTCCTTAATTAGAGAAGCTCGTATTTGTAATGAATGTAAGTGAATGCAGTCTCATAGCTGCCCAAGATGCTAAGAATAGGTGCCAGATGAATGTTTAGCCTTCAACAAGACATTTATGCACCCTCTCAAACGTAAAAGGAACACTGCAGAAGAGAGTGAAATACTGTAAGAGCTGGAAGAGAGTGAGAAGGGCTGTGAAATGCTATCTTCAAGACACAACACTGTTATTACCCACATGAACTCATACAAGTATGGTTGCTGAACTGGGCCTGCACAAGACCTGTCTATCAAAAGCCAATCGAAGAAACACTAAAGTATGTTCAATCTAATCCTCTAAACATGGCAGGAAATATTAATTACACTTAAAATAAATTCCATCCTGTGGATGCTCTGAAATTACCTAGTGCTTTCAATTATCCAGAACATCTTTCTTAGGTACATAAAAATAATTTGCTAACCATTTGTATCAGCTTAAATTTAAATATTTCTATCTGCTCAAAAGGGTTTTTATTACAAAGATGCAGAGTGTCTTTAGATTTGTATACCTTCAGGAAATTAAGCACCAGTTCCAAAGTCAATCAAAACAAATGTCTAATAGGAAAGTAAAACACAGACTTTATATTTGTCCTGTAAACTTGTTTTTAGAATGGCCTTTATACTCAATCAGTTGTTTCAGTGCACTTATGTAGCAGTGAATGAAGTAAATAAGAGGATGAAGTCATTCCACAATTTTGTATAATTGATGTTATATATTCTTGACATCAATTTTAATGTTAATCTGGATAGGTCACTTTTAGACAAGGTATACAAGTAAGGAAAACATTTTCAAATGCTGCCAAAGTTACTATACTTAAATACATATCACTAATTTTATTTGTCATGGCCCTGGGTAAAAATCCACTATGTTTATATAATAACTGTTATTGCATATATTATTTAAAACATCATCAGACATGGAACTCAGTATTACTTTCATAGAAATATCATATATGCCAAAATATAACAAGGCTAAACTACATCCACAAACTCATCTAAGGCTCTTTTTAAATAACCACATATATGACAATCATGTGATCAGAAGCTCCATATAAGATCCAGATTTTAAAGTGTCAGCTAACTTTTTTCCACAAATGGGTAGATAGGAAACATTTTAGGGTTTTGGAAACATATGGTCTTTGTTGTCATTGCTCAACACTATCATAAAAATATAAATGATTGTGTTCCAAAAATACTTGATTCATATTACTCACAATAATATTTTATTATTTTTCTTTTGATTTCATTTAGCATTTTAAGATGCAAAGACACAAGGGATCCAAAGCTATCTCTGTTCTATAGGTAATTTGCCTGTGCCAACCTTCTTCCAAGGATATTGTCGATAACTTGGCTCTACTTAGCCTATGTTTATTCCCTTTTTGCATTGTCTATAAGAAATGGAGTATTTTAAGTTTGAAATTGGTAAGCATTTTTTAACTAAGAATTTTTTTAACTGTGTCTGTCTTTTAAGTTTACAGATTGATGAGTTACTTGACTTGAAAAATCATACACACACACACACAGACGCTGGTACAGATAAGGAAAATGAACCTTAGAGAACTTCAAAAAGATTAAACAGCATATAAATGATAGAGTTAGATTAAAGGCATCCATGATTGTAGTTCTCTCCTTTGGATGAGCTCTGTCATAGCTTAAAAAAAAAGACAGGTTCTCAGAGTGTAATGTCACCCAGTTTTGGTTCAAGTTCTTGTTCAAGCACAGAAAAAAAAAAGGCATTCACTATCTTAGGCATATTGGAGACATCTACATTTGAGATATATGTTGAACTAGGGCATCTGTATAGGGATGGGAAAACACTCAGAGATCATTTGATCTCTATTCTCAAAATATTTAGCTTTCTAAACTAGCTTCTGAAGGTTGTTTTTTCTTTCCTTCTCTTCTTCATTTTTGCTATTTTTTTGTCTGTTTTTGTTTTGTTTGGTTTCTTCGAGACCGGGTTTCTCTGTATCGCTCTGGCTGTCCTGAACTCTGTCTACAGACCAGGATGACATCGAACTGTCAGAGATCTGAATGCCTCTACCTCACCAGTGCAGGGATTAAAAGCATGAGCCACTACACCAATCTAAATCTTTATTTTTTTCTTTCTTTTTTCTTCTTTTCATTATTTTTTTCTACATCCCCCACAATGGGAACTAAAGTACCTCCACAATGGGAACTACTATTACTTAAGTACATGAAGTACCTTATTTAATTTTCTTCTCTGTAATTACACATGATGAAATTACCAATATCTCTGTTATGGTGATGATTGAATTATTTATTCTATATGATTGAATTATTTATTCTACATGAAGTATTTAAAATAAGTTTACTTTTGTGCAAGGTGATAAATATGGATCTATTTTCATTTTTCTGCATACAGATATCCAGTTGGACCAGCACCATTTGTTGAAGATGCTGTCTTTTTTCCACTGAATGGTTTTAGCTTCTTTGTCAAAAATCAAGTTTCCATAGGTGTGTGAGTTCATTTCTGGGTCTTCTATTCGGTTCCATTGATCCACTGTTCTGTTATTATGCCAATACCATGCGGTTTTTATTCCTATTGCTCTGTAGTACAGCTTGAGGTCGGGGATGGAGATACGTCCAGATGATCTGTTGTTGTAGAGGATTGTTTTGGAGATTCTGGGTTTTTTTGTTTCTCCATATGAAGTTGAGTATTTTTCTTTCAAGGTCTATGAAGAATTGTGAAGGTATTTTGATGGGGATTGCATTGAATCTGTAGATTGCTTTTGGCAATATGGTAATTTTCACTATATTAATCCTACCAATCCATGAGCACGGGAGGTCGTTCCACCTTCTAAGATCTTCTTCAATTTCTTTCTTGAGAGATTTGAAATTTTTTCATATAGGTCTTTCACTAGCTTGGTTAGAGTCACCGCATGGTACTTTATGTTATTAGTGGCTATTGTGAAGGGTGTTGTTTCCCTAATTTCCTTTTCAGCCCTTTTGTCTTTGGTGTACAGGAGGGATTCTCATTTTTTTGAGTTGATTTTGTATCCAGCCACTTTACTGAAGGTGTTTATCAGTTGAAGGAGTTCTCTGGTTGAAGTTTTGGGGTCACTCATGTATATTATCATATCATCTGCAAAGACCTCAACATAACACCAGACACACTAAACCGTCTAGAAGAAAAAGTGGGAAAGACCCTAGAACTCATCGGCACAGGAGACTTCTTCCTGAATAGAACACCAACAGCACAGACTCTAAGATCAACAATCAATAAGTGGGACCTCATGAAGCTGAAAAGCTTTTGTAAAG
>JAQQSO010000175.1:0-17264 GCA_028658305.1 Pachyuromys duprasi | reverse complement strand
GCAGATGGAAAGGGCTGCAGGGGTGGACGTGAGTGGAAAGTGTGCCCCTGGCAAGGTGCAAGCCGACATCTGGAAGTGGCCTGAGAGGTGATAAATTCTTAGAGCAAAGTGTTACAGTCAGGTCTGTGCTGGGGTCCTGGCCACTATGAGTGTTTACAGTTGGATAAAAGCAAAGCTGTTAGCATAGCACCTTGCTGGGGCCGGGGTGTGTGGTACGGTGGGAGGTGGGCTCAGGTGTAAGTAGCATTGCCCAGCACCCTCACAGGAGCTCCTCATAGGGAAGTCTGGGCAGAAAACCATGTGTGGTCAGCCCTGACCTTGGTCTCTGTTGGGTTCTTCTACTTCCTGAGAGGTCCCTCTGAGAGTTCAGCATGTTCTGAGATTGCTCCCCAGTTAATGGGGACAGGGTGGGGGGCAGGGAGGGGATCTGTGTTGAAATGGGTGAGGTGGTTCAGCATGAAGACCAGGTGCTGGGGGAAGAAGGGAAAGCTTCATTCTGAAGGATCAGTCAGAGCCAGGGTGTGTGTGTGTGTGTAGCAAGATAGGTGGGGGAGGAGAATGATCTAAAGGCTGTGAGCGGGGAACAGACCCTTCTCACCTTCCATCACCAGGCTCCAAGCCATGACCACAGCACCTCTGAATGTGTCTTTGGAGCTGATGCCCCGCCCCCCCCGCAATGTGCCTTCCACAGATACTGAGAAGGAAGCCTTGGGTGATGCCAAAATGGGTTTGTTTTCCCTGAGAGGCACCGGCTGTCCCTCATCCCCGAAGGAGGCTCCTGCCCGCTGGCCTCGCCTGCTGTCTCCTGCACGTATGTATTTACTATGGAAACATCAACCCGTGGTCCCCTGTAAACCCAGCACAAATATGGCTGTTCCTGCTATCCAGAACAGGATCCGCTGACAAATGGTGGAGTGGAAATAGGCCCCGGTCCCTTGCTCCTGCGCTCACACCTTGCCAGGGTCTCAAGAACACAAAGGGCAATGATGGAGCCTCTGAGTCCACAAGACTACACACACTGATCACCCAGGAGGCCCAAGGCAGTGCGTGGACCTTTGGGTGATCAGTGCTGATCCTGTAGCTGGCTCAGCTTTGCAGAATTACCATTGTCCTGAAGGCATGCCTGCAGCCTGGGGGGTTTCTCCCCACTTAGGATCTTCTCCCTATGTAGGGGCAGACGGGGATTCCTCTGCCAAAGGCAATGGGCAAAGAAGAACTAAAAACTACATTGTAAGGCCAAAGTCTGCATATTACCTTTTTATTTTTTTTAAGCCTGAGCTAGTCCCAAAGCACCCACCATTGACTGAGGGCTGACTGTTACAGACAGGCATCCCCCAGACTCTTGTGGGAGAGCAACAGAGAGACTCCTGTAGAATTTTGGACTTTCCATCCCACTGGGGAGTTTCCATGACAGTCCACACCTGCAGGTGGTCTGCAGCCCTTGGCTTAGAGGAGGTGGCCCGGGCGGCCTGTACCCACACAGGAGCCGAAAGTAGGCTATGCCACGGTCAGTACGTGGGCTGCATCTGTGATCCTCAATGTCCTTACCACCCCCCACCCCACCTCACCAAGAGGTTGACCACAGCATTGGGGGCTGGCCTAGGGCGGCTACTCCATCCCACAGAGGTGCAGAGAACAGAGGAGAAGGTAGCCAGGGTCAGGGCTGGAAGGGGCTGACAGTTCTGAGCAAACAGATGGAAAGTACCAAACCATCCACAGCAGAGGTGTGATGGAGTCAGGTGCTGGTGATGCAGATAGGGGCGGAGACCGGCTGGGGGGCTGCTACAGGCCCACCAGGTCTGCACACCACCGTGTGTTTTGAATCCCAACAATGTCCATGTGTTAACACTAGGTTAAAATTGGTAACATAGTAGAAAATAGTTACAATACCAACAAAACTATCAAATAGCCAGAAAACAAAAAAAGATAAAGGAGCTCAGCAGTTCTCACAACCAGGGAAGTTCTTGTTTGCTTTTTTTGTTGCTGTTATTTGGTTGTTTTTGTTGTTATGGTCTCGGATAGCCCAGGTTGGCCTGAACAAATCACATCACTATGTAGCCAAGGATGACCTTGAGTTTCTGATCTTCCTGCCTCCATTTCTGGAGGGCTAAAGGGGCAGGCATTTGCTACCATGCCTGTTTTTTGCATTGAACCCAGGGTAGGCTGTCTAATAGACATCCGCAGCTGAGCTGTATCCAAAGTCCTGTTGTTTCCAGTGGAACCCCACTGTGTAGACTAGGCCAGCCTCCTAGCCTTGGCCCTGCCTGTGCTTCCCACGTGGCTGGACTATAGGAGCTGACCTGTAGACAGAGCCTGGCCAGAATTCACATTTTCACAAAAGAAGAAAGAAATGGAAAGGTATGCCTCTGCCCGGATTTAGCATCTTGAGAACTCAGATATTTCTTAACCAAGAGTTGCAGTCAAATTAACACTGAACTTGGGCCCTTTGGAGGAGCTTTTAACTGCTGAGCCATCCCTTCAGCCTCAACACAAAAATTTTGTTTGCTTGTTTGTTTGTTTTCTGAGACAGGGTTTCTCTGTGTAGCCCTGGACTCACTTTGTAGACCAGGCGGGCCTGGAACTCACAGAGATCTGCCTGCTTCTGCCTCCCTAGGTGCTGGGATTACAGGCATGGGTCACCAAGATGGGCTTCAACACAAAAATTTTCAAGTGTGTGTGTGTGTGTGTTTGGAGGTCAGAGGACAACATGTGGGAGTTGGCTCTCTCTTCCACCATACGATCCCATGGACTGAACTCAGGTCATTAGTGTTAATATTTATTTTAAAATGATGCCATGCATACAGCAGATATTTTATAAGAGATTTATTGGGTGGAGGTGGAAAGAGAGAGGGGAAAAGGAGACAGAAAGAGAGACATGGTGGGCCTCCCCCTCAGGAGAGAAAGTGAGGCAGAGAGAGCAAGAGAGGAGAGCAAGAGAGAGGCAAAGTGGCAGGTTACTCCTTTCATAGCTTGTGCGTGTGCAGCTGAACCTTGTCTGCTGGTGGGCACATCAGGTGGGGAACACATGATGACATCATAGGTTACTAGGCAACCCAGAAGCAGCCTGCCTATAGGCTCAGTGACAGACCCTTCCCCACTGAGCCATCTTGCTTGGCCTTTTGTTTGTTGTTTGTTTTATTTTTCAGAACTTGACTAAAATGTATGCCATGCCAGGTAAGTGCACACGTGCACGTATGCACTCAAATAAAAATAATAATTAAAAAAAACATAGGCCTGTCTTCATACAAAATGTTCCTACATAAAATATCACAAAACATTAAAATGCATTGACAATTCTGGGTGTGCTGGCATACGCCTGTTTTCCCATCACCCAGTAGGCAGAGGCAGGAGGCCATGAGCTTAGGTCAGCCTAGGCTGCATAGTGAGTTAAAGGATAGCCTGGGCTACAGAGTGAGACCTGGTCCTGAAAACAAAACAGGGCTGGGCGTGGTAGCACATACCTTTAATTCCAGCATTTGGGAAGCAAAGGCAGCTGGATTCCAGGCTAGGCTGGTCTGGTTTTGTACAATGAAATTTGTCTCCAAAAAAAAAAAAAGGAATTGATAAGATGAATAAAATATTTCTGACATTTACATGAGAATGTTCTAGTATCTTTAACAAAAGGAACCTTCAAGTCAGTGAAAAAGACAATGGAGAGGGCTACCAACCTCTTGTAGGGCATTAAAAAAAAAAAAACAAACCCAAATGATATTGGGCAGTAGTGTTGCAAGCCCTTAATCCCAGTGCTCGGAAGGCAGAAGCAGGCAGATCTCTGAGGGGCCATCCTGGACTACATAACTGAGTTCCAAGACAGCCAGAGTTACACAGAGAAGCCTTGTCTCAGGAGGAAAAACAAACAAAAAACAACCCAAATGTTAAAATTAATGAAACAGAAGTCTGGTGATACAGCTCCGTGGGCGGAGGTCGGCATGAAGCCCTGGTTCAGTCGCCTGCGCCACACCCTCGGGTTCCTCAGCCCCCAATCTGTAATCTCAGAATTGGGGCAGGAAGGTGGGAAACTCAAGGTCCACCTTGATTACCTAGTGAATTCCGGACCAGCTAGAGATAAGTGAGGCCCCAGGGAAAAAGGGAGAGAGATAAAAAGTAAAAGAACTGGAAGAGGCAGGTTTAATTCCCTTATTCCACAGCCCTCGGCCGCAGGCCGGCTGCAGACAGGCTCCTCTGGGTGAAGACTGATCTGTGCAAACAGGTAGCTCGTGCCAAATATCAAATCAGGTATTTCTCCAGCTTCAAAGTGTTCATCAGCGGGCAGTGAGGTGTGGGGGACATGAGGGGTCACTTGGCAATTTGAGCAAGTTGACAGGGGTCTCCCTATTCCTTAACACTGAGATTCAGACAAGGGACCTTGGCGGGTCTCCTGTAATCCGCCCACTTTCTCCGCAGCTCCTCATGCCACAGGGCATGGCCACAGGGGCGCTGGCTGGCCTGGATCACTGGGCTGAGGTGAGCGGTCCAGAGTGAACCTTGTACCTATCACAGGCCTGCCCAGTGAAGCCTGGCATCAGGAACTATGCGCCCAGGTTCTCCTCACAACTTTGCTCATCATTATGACCATTGTGGTACCCTCGAAGGGACTATTGGCCACGGATAAATTCACCTTTTAGACCAGCTAGGAAGGATAATTGATTATGTGTTCTGTGAGAGGTTCGCAGGTCTTTCATTACCCACAGATACCAGCAAGACAGCACCCCGTGGTCCTATGAGTCCTGCTTGGTTGACTTTGTCTCAGCCCAAGGCTCTCTTCCTCCCCCTCCCCCACCCTTTGTCATCCTCACTCCAACCATTGATCCTTTGCCTTACCCATCCCCCTAGGCGCAATCAGGAACCCTACCTCCCAGCTCTCTAACCTCAACTGTAGGAAGCCTAGAGCATCCCTTCCCCCAACCCCACCTGATTTCAGCGTCTGAACCCTACAGTACTCCCTAACCCCTCCTCTGAACTCCCTCTCTCTCCCTCCTCCACCCTTCCCCGAATCCTCCCACTCACAAAGCTCCCTAAGAACCTTCAGCCCCACCCCCATCCACCCCACCCCCACTCCTTCACTCCTTAAGCCCCGCCCCTGAGTGCCTGCCCCCACACCCTCAACCCCACCATCCCAGGCCTTAATTGGCTCGGCCCAGCACTGCGCTCCTATCTCTACTTACCTTAATGTCCCTCCTAACCTTCTCTCTCTCTTCCTCCCTATAATTTCCCCACTAGGCTCCAAGAGAACCCTCACAGCCCCCTCTCATCATCTCTTTGCATTGCAGGGTTCTGACGCCCCTGCTGACAACGCCGTCCCTTCTAACAGACACCTCCATGGGTTCCCAGGAGACACCTTCTACCCGCGCCAAGGCCCTTGGAACCTGGAACCTGGAGAGTACCGACAGCTCTAGCCCCGACTCTCTCGTCCACTTGGAAGAGCAATGGTCCAACTCCTGTGAGATCCTCAGGCCTCCTTCTTCCTTTCCTTCTCCCCTCTTCCTTACCTCCTCTTACTCCACAGCGTCTTTAGGGGCTCTGGGCTGTCTTGCTAAGGCAGGAGCATAGGTCCTCGAGATCTCAGCCAGGTCAGAGGGAGGCAGGGCCACATGGATGCAGGGAATTGGCCCTTCCACCCTGAAAACATTGTTGATGGGAACTTGATGGATGAAGGGTACTCCATAGGGCACCTTCTCCTACCAGGTATCTCAAAGCTGATGTTGCAGGGTTTTGCTTTTGTTTTGTTTTGTTCTTAGTTTTTTGTTTTGTTTTGTTTGAGACAGGGTTTCTCTGTGTAGCCTTGGTTGTCCTGAAATGAAGCTCACTCTGTAGTCCAGGCTGCCCTCAAACTCACAGAGATCCTCCTGCCTCTGCCTCCCTGAGTGCTATGATTAAAGGTGTGCACCACCACCACCTGGCTGATGTTGCAGTTTTTCTGGTCCCTAATCACCCAGATGGGTGGGTAGAGGTCATCATGGCTTGGCTGGGCGGTCTAGTGGGTCTCCAGACTGCTGTATTGACTACAGGTAGCTTTGACTGTTTCCCTGCATGTATCACGTGTCCCTTTGAGGCATCCCTGTAATGATGCCCTCTCGTCCTCCTTCTCTATCTGCAGCCCCGGACCTGAAGGATGAGCATAGCAAGGACGTGGAACTGGAGGACTCCAAGGAGCTGCTTTCCTCAGCCTCACCTCCACCAGGCAGAGGTAAGGTCCTACCGAAGTAACAGACTTACCCCTTTCATCTGGACCTTAAACTCAGGCCAGTATCATTTAGGACAGCACCCACCCACACACACAAGAGAAGGCAATCAGTGGGTGTGGGGGGAATTCCTTGTGTCCTAGGGACCTCAGAGGACAAGTTTGTCACGCATGTTCCAATGAGGATCCAGGAGACGAAAGGGACTATTTACTTTTCTCTTCCAGAAATCATCAGGTATGAAATCTCTGTGAACCAACGTAACATCGAAGGTGAGTTTGTGCATTTACCTGTGACCCAGAAAAAAACAGGGCCAGTCCCACCAGAAAAGCTTGCTCCGGCCTCAGTCAGCCATCCCAGAAAGTGGGGAACAATCCTGGTGCCTATGGGAGGTCCTCTCCCCATCCCACACCCTACTCCAGTAGACTATCACATTCGTTTAAATCTCAAAGCCTGTAGTTGAAATTCTTTGTGTACCTGGGCTGGGCCTGTTGGTACACACACCATTAATCCCAGCACTCAGGAGGCAGAGGCAGGAGGATCTGGGAGTTGGAGGCCAGCCCGGTCTATAGAGTTCCAGGAGAGCTAGGGTTAAATAGGAACTCTGTCTTTGGAATCCTACTCCATCCTCCACCCCTACCTCCACCCTCGAAAAAAATTTGTGTTTGTATCAGCCACTTCTATAGTCTGAATTGAGACTATGCTGAGTTTTTGATAGCTTCCACTTATCTCAAACAGAAGCCCTGGGTTGTAGCCCCTGCACCTTGTAAACTGGGTATGGAGACACACCCTGTAATTTTAGGATTCTGGAAGTAGAGCTGGAAGAACCAGGTCATCCTTTGTGACCCTGTCAGAAAAAGAAAGGGAAAAGGAGGTGGGGGAGATGTTTATCCCAGCTGGGCTGGTGGCAAGGCCTGTAATCCCAGCACTCAGGAGGCAGAGGCAGGCGGATCTCTGTGAGGCCAGCCTGGTCTAGAATGTCTTAAAAAAACAAACAAAAAGTGTATCCGTTAATAGCCATTCCAGAGTGCCTCAGTCAATGATCTATTTCTCTGGATTGGCCCATTTGGGTTTTCATGGGCATTTTAGAATTATCATTTCAGGTTTGCACAAAGCCCATCTGGGAGTTCAGAGACCGTCTGCCCTTCATTTGGGGTACCTTGGTTTCCCATTCAGTCCTCCAACCTATGAGCCTAACCCATCCCTCCTGGGTCTTTTTCTCTCGTCTCCTTGGATCGCTTTTGCTAAGCCTGTTACCCACTTTTCCCCCTGGCTCTTTCTAGACATCTGCCTCTGCTGTGGGGCTCTCCAGTCGTATAAGCAGCACCCCTTGTTTGAGGGGGGAATATGCGCCCCATGTAAGGTAAGCAGGGAGGCGGTGGGACTTTCTTGACTTGGCACTGTGGAGGTAGGTCTCACACACACAGCCTTTGCTCCTTGCTCAGGACAAGTTCCTGGAAACCTTCTTCCTTTACGATGAGGATGGACACCAGAGTTACTGCTCCATCTGCTGCTCGGGGGGTACCCTGTTCATCTGCGAGAGTCCAGACTGTACCAGGTGAGGCCTGACTTCCCATTGCTCCTCCCACAGGAGCCACCCACAATGTGGGAAGCACGTGCTGAAGCTGCACGTCTATGGTGTCTCTCTTTGTGGACGCAGCCACCATAGGGCCATTCCCCTCTGTACTTACACAACAGGAGAAGTGGACCGAGGCAGCACATTCCCCTTCAGCTGTTAAATCCCCATCCTGAGCTCCATCCACGGTGGTCTCCTGTCCTGGTCCTTTTGGACACCTTCCTCTTTATAGCCCTGACTTCAAGTGTCCCCTTCCCAGCCAGCTGCTCCCATGTATGGTTTTTCTCAGAGCCCTTAAAATGTGTGTGTAGAGGCTCAGCAGGTGGCTCAGTGATTAGGAGCGGTGGGTGCTTTTCCAAAGGACCTGGGTTCAATTCCCAGTACCCACATGGCAGCTCACAACTGTCTGTAACTCCAGTTCTAGGGGATCTTATATGCTCACGCCAATGCACGTGGGAAAAATTAAACTGCTGGGCCGTGGTAGTGCGTGCCTTTAATCCCAGCACTGGAGAGGCAGAGGCTGACAGATCTCTGTGAGTTCAGGGACAGCCTAGTCTACAAAGTGAGTCCAGGACAGCCAATGCCACATACAAAAACCCTGTCTTGAAAAAGAAAACAGAAACAATTATTTTAAAAGTGTGTGTACAGACTTCAGAGTTGTGGAAAAGCTGAGGGGACTGAGGTCTGCCATTGTGGGCACACCCACCTCACATATTCTGTTGCGCCTCCTTCCCAGCCTACAGCCAGCCCCCCCAACCCAGCGCTGAGAGCAAAGCCAGAGAGTAATAGTTCCCTCAAGAATGAGGTGCTGGCTTGATTTGCGGCCCTGATGGCATTATGACTTGGGTCTGTGGGGGTTTTTTTGTTTTATGTTTTGTTTTTGGTTTGACTCTAGATGCTACTGTTTTGAGTGTGTGGATATCCTGGTGGGCCCGGGGACCTCAGAGCGAATCAATGCCATGTCCTGCTGGGTTTGCTTCCTGTGCCTGCCTTTCACCCGGAGTGGACTGCTTCAGAGGCGGAGGAAGTGGCGCCAGCAGCTGAAGGCCTTCTTTGACGAAGAGGAGGTAAGGACAGTGTGGGGGCCGGACCTGCCTCTGCAGGTGACTGGCTATCAAGTGTGCACCTCACTGGATTAGGCCAAGGCCTTTGCGTTAATGCCCATTGCATTTTTCCAGTGGAGAGCAGGTGTCACTGATGTTTTGTTGTCATAGGGTCTCAGGTAGCCCAGGCTAATCACTTACTATGGAGCTGAAGGTGACCTTGAACTCCCAATCCTCTGTTTCTGCCCAATGCTGGGATTACAGGCATCACATTTATAAGGACTGAACCCAAGGCCGTGGGCTATACAAGCTTTCTTTTTGGTCTTTCAAAACAGGGTTTCTCTGTGTGTAGCCCTGGCTGTCCTGGAGACCAGCTCTGAAGACCAGGCTTGACCTCGAACTCTGAGAGAGATCTGCCTGCCTCTGCCTCCTGAGTGCTGGGATTTAAGGCGTGCACCATCACCAGTCCTAGTTCCACCAGCTCTTTATCAACTGAATTACATCCTTCACCATTACGGTGTTTCTTACAAGCCTAGGCACGATTACTGGGCACAAGTAGGGACAGGAGCCCTTTCCACAGACTCATAAGTCCCACCATGTTGGCTTGAATGCTTAGGCCACATGGCATCTCCTTGTGCAGCCATGGCTGCCTTCCTAAGGGTGAAGCCCACAGGTGGCAAACCAGTCAAAGGTGCCGAAGACTGAACTGGGGATCTTCCTTCCCCCGGAAGCAGTACCAAACATAACCTGATTTGGAAATGGGGCTAAGTGATGGCACTTAGCTGAGCTTGACGTGAGAGTGGCTTGGATAGAGGTGGCCACTGCCTGAAGAGGAGGATGCCCTTGTAAAAGGAGTTTGTGGGGGAGGGCTTGAGATGCACAGGAAAAGATGGCATAGTGAGAGGCAATGGTAGCACAAGGCTGGCAGGAGCCACCGTGGCCAGCTGCTGGGTTCTGCCTGGGATGGTTCCCTGAAGGCTCGGAGGCCACCAGCCCTGACGTTACCTGGTCTTCGGGCTTCTGGGCTGTGGGAATGGTTTTGCTCTCCTGGAGTTCTTGGAGCCTGAGACCTACAGAGTTATTCCCTGCTCGGTTCCACTACGCTCTAACTTCAGAGAAGCCATATCCTGCTTCTCTTTGTAGATAGGTGGGGATCCAGGCAAGAGACCTAGACCTGGGGAGTGGTTGGAGTTGGCCTCCAGGGAGGGATGAAGAGCACTGATCACAATAGGGCCCGCTGGGCCTTGGCGAGTCCCAGATGGCTCCTGGGACATCGTCCTGTCTGGGGAGAGACTGTTGTCAGGGTCTCTTAACTATTAACTCCCCAGTTCTCCCTGAGCAATCAGCACACATCCTCTCATCTTTTTCTCTCTTCCCCTTTTTTCTAGGCAAGCCCTCTGGAGATGTACAAGACAGTGTCTGCGTGGAAGAGAAAACCAGTGCGGGTGCTGAGCCTTTTTAAGAATATTGAGAAAGGTGAGTATAGTCACATCAAATGGCTTACAGGGAAGGAGGGACCCAGAGAGTTATTGTCCTCTGCCCAGCTGTTAGGATATCACTGGGCAACTGAGATGTGGAACAGGACTGATGACAGAAACCATTCAAAATGCTTCCTCAGACTCCTTGAGCTAAGAAGAGTATTCCAAGAAAGCATATGATGGCCAGAAAAATGTCCCAACAGTGTACCCAAGCAGGTGGGGTGGTGGAGGGATCAGGGAATCAGAACCGAGATAGGGACCCAGCTTCCCAAGAAGAGGAAGCAGGGATAGGGAAAGGGGCGAGCGTGAAAAGGCAGGTGGAAATGGCTGCTGGCAAGAGGTTCTGGCAGGCTCCCCCAGCATCCCCACCTTCCCGAACCCTCTTTCCATACCTGAATCTCAACCTAGCCATGGGGTCCCATCCCTTAGGCTGCTCCAATCTCCTCCCTCCCCATGCCCAGCAAGCACAGAGCCCCGAAGGTGCTCTGGTCCCTGGCCAAATCATACCTTACTTAGTGTCCCAGAGAGTGTTCAATGACCCACAGTTTTACAGGGGTCCCATGTAGTAGCTATAACTGTATCACTATATCTTAAGGACACCCAGCAAGGGCTCAGTTTGCCCAAGCTCTCATTCTCAGGGTCTGAGGGAAATCCACCTGCTTTGTGGATCGCCAGCCTGGCTCACCCTACTGATGGTTCTCTAAAGCCAGCAAGTGAGAGCATGGTTCAGAAATGCCGAGTATTGCAACAAATTGCTTGCCTCTCATAAACCAACACTCAGAAAGTTTGCCCTTGGGCTCCTGTCACTGAAAAGATCAAGCTGCTACTCCATGCTATCATGGATTCCCACTCTTGGGACAGAGCCCACACCAGCTACATCCATCTTGTCTCTCTCCTCTCCCCCCTCCCAGAGCTAAAGAGTTTAGGTTTTTTGGAAAGTGGTTCTGGTTCTGAAGAAGAAAGACTGAAGTACTTGGAAGACGTCACAAATGTTGTGAGGAGAGATGTGAGTTGGGGATGGGGGGGAGGAATGGGGAGAGCCTTGGAAGGGTAGGGAGGAGAACGCAGGGTGCAGTTTATTGCTGGAGGTCTCCAGACCAGCATGGGGTCCTGGGTCTGGCCGAGAAGCTGGGACCTCATTTGGGAGTCAACTTATTACTGAGAGAAATGGGAAAGTCTAAAAAACCTATTTTAGTTTGGGGAACTCAGGCTTGGACATCTTAGGAACTTTTTCTTATGAGAATGACCAGGGCTAGCCAGATGGTAGAGGCACACGCCTTTATTCTCAGCACTCAGAAGCAGAAGCAGGTGAATCTGTGAGTTCGAGGCCAGCCTGGTCTATAGGGCAGCCAGGGCTACATAGAAAATCCCTGTCTTGAAAAAGAGAGAGGGGAAGGGAGAATGTCCAGGGCTAGAGAGGCCATTGGCAAAGCAGGGGCTCTCTGGGCTCTGGAGAAGGGACCTTGGGCCACTTGTACAAATGGAAGGCTCCTTGTTTGCCTCTACTTGGGGCTGGCTGTTTCATTCTCTTCCTACTTGTCCAAGAAGTGACCCTGTCTGGTCCTAAGTGGGGATTATTTATGGTCATCAGACACTGTCCACCCTGCTGTCTGCTCCCAGCTGCTTGGCTCTCTGCACAGGCGGTGATTTCCCAGAAGGACACGGAGTCCCTTAGGCTGATTGAGTTTGTGTACAGAGGAACAATCTCAGAGGAAGAATCTCAGATGGGGACTATACTCAGGCTACCACTGTTTGGGCTTGTTCTGAGAGCTAGTGGTGTCTAGGTGTCTAAGTGGGCCCTAAGGTTCAGCTAGGCCTTTATGTGCAGGTCACCCAACAAGGTACATCACAGGGGAGATGAGTGGGGTGCAGGGGCCCTGATGCTGGCCACCAAGAGGGGATCACTGGGCTTGCAGCCATCTCTGTCCCATTAGTAACCACATGTGTGTTCCCTAGGTGGAGAAATGGGGTCCCTTTGACCTTGTGTATGGCTCTACACAGCCCCGAGGCTCCTCTTGCGACCATTGCCCTGGTACGTTTCAAGAAATAAGGCTAGGGTTTGTCTGTCTGTCTGTTTTTTTGAGACAGTTTCTCTGTGGTCTTGGCTGTCCTGGACTCACAGAGACCCACCTGCCTCTGGGATTACAGGCATGTGCCACCACACCCAGCTGAAATGGGGCTGTTTTCAGCTCCATCTCTTCTCTTGTCTCTTCTTCTGCCTCCTCATGCCCTCACACCACCACCTCAGCCTTCAGAAAGGGCAGGAATCCCACAGTCCACATTTTAAAACCACCTCCCCTGAGGTATAACCTACAGATGGATTTGCACATGCTCAGTGTGCTACCGGGTGGCTTCTAAACTAAGCGGACATGTTCCCACCTCTACAAAGGGAGAGCAGAGGTACCCGGCATTCACAAAGGTGCTGTCCTGGCCCTCCGTCTGGCTCTCACCATCTGAACCCATCTTCTCCCTGCTTCGTGGCAGCCTGGTACATGTTCCAGTTCCACCGCATCCTGCAGTACGCGCGGCCATCCTCAGGGAGTGAGCAGCCCTTCTTCTGGGTGTTCGTGGACAATCTGCTGATGACTGAGGACGACCAAGTCACAGCAGACCGCTTCCTTCAGGTGGGTGCCCCTGGGGGAGGGGCTTGGCCTGATTCCAGCGCTGGGGTACGGGGGTGGGGGGGGCACTCATTCCTGAGGCCTCAGCTGCCCTGGTGTGGGTAGGGCCACAAGGATATCAGATGCCTGGGACACAGACTGCAGATTTTCAGGACACTCATACCTCCAGGGACAGCCTTGTAGGGCAACCCCACCCTCCTCCTCACACCTCTCAGCCTGCACATGTGCACACATACACTCACACCACGGGGCATGCATGCCTACTCCATGCACTCACACATGCAAACATGCGTGTACATGCATACTGAACGGTCTGCTCTCTCCCATTTCACTTGAACTCTGACCATCACTGCAGCCGCCTGGGCCCAGTGGGCAGTTCCTCCTGGGGTGATTTGGGCTGGCCAGTGTCAGGGATAGCTGAGGTATGGATATAGGAGATGAGAGACAGCAAGGCTGTTACACCCTCAGTTTGACCCACTGTGGGTATAGAGAAGGTGGGGACCTATAGGCACCAAGGCATTTCCCTGGGTACCTCACAGGAAAAAAAGAAAAATCAATCAGGAATGAGAGCCACTGCCTATCAACAGCTAGGACTACAGGTGTGCACTGCCATGCCCAGCCACTTGTATTCCTTTTCATATTTGTGAGGCGAATGGATCATCTTCCCCCTGAATGTGTTAATGGTCTGTGGTATTTGGGTTAGAGCTGCTGGGAATGAACTATCCTTGTATTCCTAGGAAAATCCACTTGGCCATGGTGTGTTATTCTTTTAACACTTGGCTAAAGCCTGCTGAAAGTATTAAAGCTAAGAGTTTTGGACTGATAAGAGCAAAGGGAGATTAGCCTGTGGTTTTCTTTTCTTTCTTTTTTTTAGGATCTTTGTCAGGTTTTTGTTTCTGTGTTGAGTCTGGTTCATGAGAATATTTTACATGGTAAAATAATTCTAGGAAATCATATTGCTTTGTGCAGCCTAAAAAAATCTGAGTTGGATGTGGTGGTACATGCTTTTGCTTTTAATCCTAGCAGAAGCAGGTGGATTTTTGTGAATATGAGGTCACTCTGGTCTGCCTAGTAAGTGCCAGGCCAGCAGGGCTACATGGTGAGACCCTGTCTCAAAAAGAAAAGAAAGAAAAAGAAATTCTATAAAAGCCCATATATGAGAATGTTGTGGGTTTTTTTTTTTTTCATTGTTTCTTTGAGACAGGGCTTCTCTGTGTAGTCCTGACTGTTATAAAACTCACTCTGTAGACCAGGCTGGCCTTCAACTCAGAGATCCACCTGCTTCTACTTCCTAAGTACTGGGACTAAGAGCATGCATCACTACTGCCCAGTGATTTCTGTGACTTTTCAGAGTTTGGGGAAGTTATATTATCCTAGAATATAACCCATTTAAATGAAGTTTAAAAAAGCATTTTTTAATCTTCTTTGTAGTTAATTAAGGAGAAATGAATAGCTGGGCCTGGTGGCACAAGCCTATAATCCCACCGCTTGGGGAGGCAGAGGCAGGTGGATCTCTGATCTCTGTGAGTTCAAGGCTAGCCTGGTCTACAAAGCAAGTCTAGGACAGCCAAGGCTACACAGAGAAACCCTGTCTAAAACAAACAAAAAAAATCAAAGACAGAAAGAAAGGAAAAATGAATAAAGTGCTTAGCAGTGCCATTGAGGAGGCATCGCTGACCCAGACGGCCTATTGACTGTGTGTGTCCTGCTAACCCATAGCCACTTCTTCTGCAGGTGAAGGCTGTGACCCTCCAGGATGTCCGAGGCAGAGTCCTCCAGAATGCTGTGCGGGTGTGGAGCAACATCCCAGGGGTAAAAAGGTATCTCCTCGGGGTAGGAGAACCTTAAAGGCTCAGGCAGAGAAAACCATGCTTTCTGGTGGAGCCAGGCCTGCATCGACCCTTGCTCTACCTTGCTGTTTTTGAGAAACTCTCATGCACCACAACTCTGCCCCGGGCACAATGGGGCTCACTCCCCATGCTCACCCAATACCTCCTGATCTTGCCTCAGGACCAGCTAAAAGCTCCCTCATCCTCAGGAGAACATCCAGACTCCTAGCCATAGGCCTCAGGCCTCATTCTCAAACTGGGCAGGCCAGTTGTTCCCAGCCTTCTGAAGCCTCTGCCCTAGGGACACTCAGGCTCATACCCACACACTCATTCACATATACTGACTCAACTCCCTAGTGCATTCACACACCCACACGCAGACACCCACTTCTCACAGACATGCCTGTGGATTGAGCCAGTTTGAACAGAGTCTTCCGAAGGACTGCTAAGTCATGTCTTTTCCTGCCCTACTGTGAGTTTCTGGAAACTTCCCACCCACTTGTTCTATTCCATCACTCTCCTGGCTCCTAGCCACTATTGCGCGTTAGGTACCACCGGGTTCCCTTCACCTAGATGCTTTCAGGACTTGGGTTGAGGTGGAGCTGAGAGGACATAACTTTCCCAAACAGTCTTTTTGGAAGCTTCTAAGGTACTGTCTCCTGAGTACGGTCCTTCCCTGATAGGGCAGAGCGGGAGAGGGACAGTGTGTGGGCAGAGACATTTGCAATAGGAGCCAAGTCCCACCCCTGCCAGCTGTGGGCCTGTCGGGCATGTCACACGCAGGCCATCCATTTTCTTACAAGCAAATATGCTTTAGAAGTAATCGTGCCTGGTCCAGCAAATCCAAGCGCACATGCTGAATAAAAGGCACCTGTCCCTCTCTTTTGAGCTGGTTCCCTATGGGAACCACCGTGTTTGGAGCCTAGAGGGACAGCTTCTTTTGGGGGAGGAAGGTATTTGAGACAGAGGTCTCTCTGTGTAATCCTCCCTGGCTACCCTGAAATTTGTTCTGTAGATCAGGCTAGCCTCCGACTCAGAGATCCACCTGCTTCTGCCTCCCAGGTGCTTGAAGTAAAGGCATGCACCGCCCCCCCATGCCACACCTCTTTTCTGATTGAGGTACCTGCTTTCTGTTAGGACCCTGCAAAGGAAGCTGAGGGCCAAGTGCACCCGCACCTAAGAGTTAGGGCCACTTGTCTCCTGGAGGAAACTGGAGGCTGTTTGCTTTCAGGGTGACTTCCACAGTGAGATGAAAGACACTTGCCCATTGAAGTAGGAACCACCTTGCCAAGTTCATGGGTGTTCATGAGCTATTTACTGCCGGGGGTCGGGGGAGAGGTACAGACGAACACAGAGCAGACTATAGGGAAAGGCGAGGACAGAGCACTCTGACATGCCATTCATTGCTTTTGTCTGTCCCACGGGGCAGGCACAGAGAAAGGTTGTGCTAGGATTCACGTCTTCTGGGGGACAGTAGGATGAAGCTCACTGTTCGGAGCCCCTGGGGCGTGGGTTTACCGCTTAAGTGTAAGCTGGGCTTGTGTCAGTCCTCTAGGGAACAGTGAGCACACCTGAAGGGTCTCACTGATCATGTGTGTGGGTCATGGCCTGGGATGGCTCACAGCCTCCCCCCCTGGTCACTTCTAGGCTCCCTCTTCACCCCAGAAAGCAAAGATCAAACGCCTCATCCCTGGTGGTGAGGCGGCGTGTGTGGTGGTATGCACGCCTTTGCCTTTAATCCCAGCAGGAGCAGGTAGACCTCAGCCGTTCCAGGCTAGCCTGGACTACATAGTGAGTTCCCAGCCAGCCAGGGCCACACAGTGAGATACTGTCTTGAAAGAGAGGCTGTGTGTAGGGAGAGATATTAGAGGCTTGGTGTTTCCAATCCATCCGGGGGCGGGAGGGGGGCAGGGCCACTTATTCCTCTGCTTCTAGCTGAGGAGACACTCAGCCTAGAAACCACAGGTGACCCTTTACCCTTTGGGGACCTCAAAATCCCCCAGCCCAAGGCCGCATTTCTAACAGATAACTCTCCTCCGTAGCAAGCATGCGGCCCTGACTGAGAAGGAGGAGCAGTCCCTGGAAGCCCAGGCTGGAACCAGAACCAAGCTAGCAGCCCAGAAAGTTGACTCTCTGGTGAAAAACTGCCTTCTTCCCCTGAGAGAGTACTTCAAGTTTTTTTCTCAGAACTCACTTCCTCTTGACAAATGAATCACCGCACAGTGAAAGGAGAATCTTTCCTAGAACCACAGCAGCCTTCTTCCTACGGCCCTTTTCCCCTCTGCAGAGTTTTCTTCCCTTTGCTTGCTTGCTTGCTGTTGGGTTTCTCCTGTTTTGAGTCCCAAGATGCAGACACCCCCGGGGCAGGTCACTTGTTGGGGTGGGAGGCGCACAGATCCTGAAGAGATAGCCTGCTATGCATCTCCAAAAGTGTGTGTGTGTGTGTACCTGTTGTGAAGTTTTTCAAATATATTATAGGATTGCTACCGGTAGTGTTTTGGTGTGGTGTGTGAGAGGGAAGCCTTTCTTCTGTACATC
>JAQQSO010000174.1:0-13119 GCA_028658305.1 Pachyuromys duprasi | reverse complement strand
TGAGGGAGGGAGTGGGAGGGTGGGAGGGAATGAGGGAGGGGGCTATGCCTGGGATTCAAAGTACCTAACCTGTGATTGATATAAAAATAAATAAATTTAAAAAAAAGAACTTTGTCTTCATTAAATGGCATTATTTTAAAAGGAAAAATGATAGGAAGGGTTGCAAAAGAAAATGAAAGTTTATTTTCACTCAAGAAGCTTTTTGAATACCTATTAGGTCGTGGTTACTTAGGAAAGATTCAAGGACAGGTAAGACATCATTTTGTGGGCACAGGGCCTTACATATATTTTTAAAAGAATTGAGGGCATAATAAAGGAAGACAGAGCTCATTTAGGATTCTTTGTGTTGTTCAGACTTAATTTTGTTGTTATTCATGGGGAGGTTGCATAATTGTTTTATTGGTGAGCTTCTCAGAGCTTTGAGTATTTTTAATTTAATAAATTTATTTATTGATTATATGTGAGTGCATATACCATGGTGTGTGTGTATATGTGTGTGTGTGTGTGTGTATGTGTAGATCAGGAGACAAGTGGCATATATCAGTTCTCTCCTGTGCATAGGTCCCAGGATTAAACAATTATCTTTTACTACTGAGCTGTCTCACATGGATTTTAAAGGTATTTATTTTTTAGAATACAAATTAATTAGTTCCTCATGATATTTTAATACACATATGTGTATATCATTTTGTTTGATCACATTCACTCCCCTATTATCCTTCTTGCCTCATGATCTTTTCCACTACAATGTTTCATACTCTCAAACACTTCCTCTTCTGCTTTCATGTCTCACGAATATACACACTTATGAGAAAAAAACAACAACATTGTATTTGTCTTTAATTTCCGTTACCTTTTCTTGCTTTCTCCTTTCTTAAGGTGCCTTTCTCTCCTGACATCCCCTTACATAATCCTTTATTTCACAAATCTAAGTTCTGCATATAATAGAAAATGCAACATGTTTGTCTTTTTATTCTGGCTTATTTTGCTTAATGCGATGATCTACAGCTCTATCAATGTTCCTGTAAATAATTTCACAAAAGACTCCCTTTTAAAATATAACTAAATCTAAGTAAGAAAGTCCCAAATAGTAAACTGGTATTCTTGGGCGATCTCTCAGACAGCTTGCTGTTCTCTTGTAAAATTCATCTAGACTGTAATTTTGCTTTGTGTTTGAGTAAAATCCTTGTTCCTTTGAAAAACAAAATCTCCAGTGTGGGCATGTGCAAGCACATAAATACATACATAAACATGTTTTCCTCATCTATTCATCTATTGATGGACACATAGACTACTGTGAATAGTGCAATTTGTGTCCTGACTGAAAGAATGTTGTAGTGCATAGAACAAAGTGGGGTGCAGTGAAGCTCTTCAGGAAACTCTTTCCAGAGGTGGCATCTAAAGTGCTTACGAGGCTAGTTTATTTGTCTGTCACTGACCAGAATGGAAAAGGAACAAGGATTCCTAGCAGAGAACACAGAAACTACAGTGTGGGGAATCCTGAAGAGCATGTGCCGCCTCTCTGGGAGCCGCAGTAGTTTGCTCAGCATGACTGGAGCACATGGTGCCCTGTGGGGGAACAAAAAGGCTGAGTGGGCTTTATCCAGCTCTCTGCAGGCTTCTCCCACTCAGTTAAGATCCAGGTTGCTCTTCAAAGTAAAAGCTGGGTCTGTCTGTGAACACAGAGCGGCAGCAGCCCCCATGGAGAGTCTAGAAAGGTGTGAGCACTGTGGCTTCACTCAGGCTGAGGGACAAGGCATCCATGCTTGTCTGTGTCACCTCACCATTTCAGGTAATGTGCCTGTCATTTGAAGTTGGGGTGTTAGTGGTGATGGTGGCTGAAATCATAGCTGGCCAAGGTAATTTACAAATATATATATATATATGTATATATATATATATGCAATTTTTTTCTTGCTATGAATTTATCTTCCCACACAGAGGAAACTATCTTTGTTCAGAATGAAATAGAAAGTCAGACATTCTGCCAGAAGGCAGTCCCCCAAGTATCTCTATCTGTTTCAGATACTTTTTTTCATTCCCTCAGTGAAAGTGCCTTTTGTCTGTCTGGGGTGCTTGTCCTTGTCCAAAGCTAAAATTAATAATTTGAACAGTACTTGAGGCATTGAATCTTCGGAATCACACCCTGTTGGCTCCTTCAGCAATCGCTAATTTGTTCCTTATGGGGACGAATTTGCAGCTGTGCCTCTCATCCTTCAGCTCTTCATGTTCTAGGAGCACAGCCACTGAGTCATGGCCCCGCTGCAGGGAATCACATCACGAATTTTAGCACAGCTCTTATTCTCAAGTGCTTGAGGGAAAGGCCAGAGCTAAATCTTGTTCAGCTAAATCATCCTTGTTTTTTTTTTCAAGGAGAACAATGAACAAAAATACATCTGAATGTATGTCAAAGAATGAACTAGAAGCTCAAGTTTTTGATATAAATCACTTCGTGCCCTTTGTCCCTAAGGTCACAGGAAAAGCTAACAAGATCCAGTAGGATAAGAACGTGATCACTCCTTTTTTTTATGACTGAAGTGTCAGAACTTCTGGTGGGCTCACTGTCAGCAGCTGTCAAGTGTCAATGGCAGAGAGAGTTACAATCACAGCCATTGTGCAGTTTTCCCAACTCAAGTCATTCATGGGGTTTTTTCTTTCCTCCACCTTAATCTTCTTGATGGCCCCATGTTTTCTTTCCCCTCTGCCTCATCTCTGTGTGTATGTATTTTGTTGTTGCTTATTATTGTGTCTGTAAGTCCCCGGGCAGGCTCTATCTTCACATCCCCAGCATATCAGTCTGGTCTGCATTCTCTGCTCTTGCCATGTCCTTGTAGCCCCTTCTTGGGTAGCTTAACCCTGCCAGTTACCAGCTGTCTTTTCCTCCATCTCTTTTCCTTTTGGCAAATTGAAATTTTATTATTCAATTAATATTAGATTTTCTTTTAATTTCAAATATAGAATTCTTATTATGTTGACCAATTTACTCATTTCTACAGTGGTTAAATTTATTCACTCAAAAATTTATTGAATGCATATTCTGAATAGGCTTTCTGCCTGATATCACACAAACATAGCAACAAATAAGCTGTAGACATCACAGTGAGTGTAAGTGAGATCTGCCCCTCATAGACTCAGGCACCTGGAAACTTGGTCTCCAGTTTGGGGCACTGTTTGGAGAGGTGGTTTCAGGGAGGTATAGCCTTGCAGGGAAGTTTGTCACTGAAGGCTGGCTTTGAGAATTTAAATATTTGTCCCACTTCCAGTTCATTGCTTCATGTTTGAGGCAAAAGATGTGGTCTCTCAGCTTCATGTTCTGCCACCACATGTATCACTTCTCTCCTATGATAGACTCTTACCCCTCTGTCTTCTATAAGTTGCCTTGGTTAAAGCATTTTGTTAGAACAATCAAAAATGAACTAATACAGGCATTATAATCCACTGGAGAATGACAAGCTAGAATGCTATTTACAAGTAGAGTTCGAACTGTCTATTAACTAGTTGATAACTACTGTTCCCAGTTGTTACCAGAGCCTAGCTACGCCATATTCCTATGTGAATTCCTTCAGTGTGCCCTCTTGGTGTTGGATTACCAGCACGGCTTCAACGATTTAACATAGAATTAAATTTTAGGATAGACCCTGGGGAACATGCACTGGAACTATACATATGTTGTTCAGGAAGCACAGTCAGGGAGAAGGAAGAAAGAGAGGACAATAACTAGTAAGGCATATTGGGGGATTCCGTGGACCACTTAAAGTTCATGAACAGATGCCTGAACAGCCCCCTTAAAGGGACAGCTGGAGAGAAGAGCCTAGAACACTGGGAAGAAGAGATGACTCTAAGTGCTTGGCTGTTGCCACTAGCTTTAGTTATTAAGGTATTTTTGGTACTGGAAACTGTGTCAAGTACAACTGAGTTCTGCTTTAAGTATGAGGATGTCAAATTTGCATTAAAATCAATGTGGGATAGGGGAGATTGCTGTGAGGTAATGGATTTTAGTAATGTGAGAAGCTACATTCATAAAGTCTCACCAACATGACTGACTGTCTGTGTGTGAGCTGAACAAGAATGATACCACTAAACACATCAAAGTGAACAAAAAGTGGAAAAAAGAAAGACCATGAGGTCTCAACCCTACATAAAGAACGATAGGCAACATCAATAGGTTGCTCTTTGTCAAATTGTCAGCCTTGTAAACACACATACAAGTAACTTTATACAGACTGAACATGTTATATTTAGGAATATATATGTATATAATTTAATATACATACATACATATATATCCATGCAGTGACAATTAATGAAAGAAGAGGCCATGAATTTGAAGGAGGGTAGGTGGGGAGGGATATATTGGAAGGTTTGGAGGAAGGAACAGGAAGGGAGAAATCTAACTCTATCATAATCTCAAAATAAAAATGCAAAAACCATCAACTAAAAATGAGGGCAAAAGCAACTTAAAATTATTATAAGTAGGGCTGGAGAGATTGGCTGATAGGTTAAGAGCACACTGGCTGCTCTTCCAGAGGTCATGAGTTCAATTCCCAGCAACCACATGATGGCTCACAACCATCTGCAGTGAGATCCGGTGCCCTCTTCTGGCACACAGGTGTACATGCAGACAAAACATTGCATAAATAAAATAAAGTCTTTAAAAAATTGTAAGTATCCACCACACATAGCTCATAGAAGACATTATAAATCAGGAGTTGAATATCGCTGTTTTGTAGAAGGATTACAGGTTTTCAGGAGGAAATATTACATGATACATTTCTCTAGGTTAGATGGTTTCCATACGGCCTTGAGCTGTTTTGTGGGTCAGCATCCACCCAAAATTACATTGGAAGATAAATGTGAGCAGGGCAGGGAATGAGCCCATACACTCTTCATGTCATCCTCCCGTCACCAATAGCTTTCACAAAGTAAAATACATATATTGTCACTATTGCTATCTGTAAAAACAAACTAGAAAGGGATGAGTATTCCAATAACAGCTACTAATTGCTGAAATTAAAAAACATGGATGAAATTGGCTTTCTGGTTCAAAATACTAAATCTCTGAATGAAATAATATGTAACGGTTCTCTCTAAATTGGACATCAGTCGGTGAAGGAAAATGGCCACTAAAACACCTGAAATGGATGGGTTCACATTTCTGAGGACTTTCTTATTGTCTGGAAAATACTTTTTGACTACAATTCATGGAGTGGATTCCCAAGAGTTAATACGATAGAGCTGAGGTTGTAGGATGGCCAGGGAGCAATAATAACACAGCAAATACCACAGAGTAGAGACACACAGCAAGAGAACTTAAGAGAGGTGTGTTGCAATTCCTCTTTTTCTAATCAATGCCTGCATTGCAGTAAAGTACTCAGGACTAAGAGAAGCAAGAATCAGTTAAAACTAACACAGACATGATAAAATTAGCATACAATGATAGAAAAAAATTCTAAGAGCATTAGAGCTACAGGAAATCACAGACAGGGTAAACAAAAACATGGATATCAAAAAAAGAAACATTGAAACCGTAAAAATGTCACAAGCGATATTTGGAATAAATATTACACAAGACCAGATTAATAGTAAATATGAAATTACAAAAGCATGATGAACATGGCTGTGTAGTGATAGACACAATCTAAAATGAAAAAAATAAGCAGAAAAAAGCTTAGAAATCAGAATCAGCATCAGTAAGCTCTGGGGTGACTTCCTGCTGATTAATGTACATAGTTTGAATCACTGGAGAAAAATATGTTAAGAATAGACAGATTCCTTGAAGGGATGTGTTGCAGGATATTTGATCCCATGGTGAACGTCAAGATGGTGAACTGAAAAACCCTGTTTATAATTTGGTGTGGCTCATCCCTAACACAACCTTATCCCAAGAGCTTTCTGTTTACTGTAAACAAATTCTTATGGTGTTGCTCTGCCCTAGCACATACCTTTAACACAAGAGCTTTCAGTAAAAAGGATTAAATAAAGTCAACCCTAGGTCATGAGGCAGAGCAAGCAACCAGATTGAGAGAAAGTGGACATGGAGAGAAAAAAAAAGAACCATAGTGAGTGAGAGAAGTCCTGAGGACAGATAAAGAGATGCACAGGAAGTAGAAAGGAGGAACATTCAGTTGAAAGGTATTTAAAACATCATGGAGAAGGAGGAATAGTTTTGTTTTGTTGTTTTGTTTTTTACTTCTAGGAAGTGAGCTGAGTTGGAAGGGCTTTTTCCTTCTGAGTAGGAAGTTCTGCTGGGTACTTTTCTCTTCCTCTCTGAGCTAGCAGGTTTTCACTCCAATGTCTGGCTCCTGAGTCTTTAGTTAAGGTAAAATCGAATGACTGCAATTTTCTGTTCTTAAAACAAGAGGGAGGGTTGAAATGTATCAAAATTTATTTAAAGTGTAACAAAGTAAATTTTTGTTTTGAAACTAGGGGACAATTTTATTTGAGTTTAAGAGAAAAAAGTTGAGGGTAAGCAAACTGTAAATCCCGGCAGCTGTTAGAAGGCAATAGAGAAAAAGAAAAAAGAAAACCATACCACACTACATGTAAGCTGCCAAGGGGAGGAAAGAGTCAGGGGATAATTTCAACAGAAGAGTAAGCACAGTGTCCAGGAAAGCAAGAAAGACTCCGGAGGAGGAACAAGATTTTAAAAGACTAAAAAAGAGAAAATGATATGTTTTGGAATAATTGGGAGAAGTGGACAGGCTTAACTTAGCTGCATGGCTCTGGCTCCATAGCAACAGGCTTCAAACAGAATTTAATATTTTAAATTAAAATACCATTACGTCATTTTACCCTTTCTCCCTTCCATCCCTCTTCTGTGTCAGAACATCATCCAGGAATGGAATGGAATCATGTGAGGAGTTATGAGGGGAATTCTGAGTACTGAGAACTCTTGAAGAAAACAAGACAAGAGTCTTGTGACTTCAGTTTCTTCCAAACAGAATAGTTCTTGGAAAGTGTTTTTTTGTTTGTTTGTTTTTTGTTTTGGGGGGGGGTTTGCTCCTCCTTGGTGTAGCAGATAGGAGTGAGTTTGCTTCAGATTACTCATTATTGCTGGCTGTTGTTATTCAATTAAATGTTTAAACTATTCATTATATGCTTCCATGGAAAATTATGTTTTGTCACATGTGGCTTGTCCTTAGGACTGTATATAGCTTGAGCTCTTGATAAATCTACTCATGTGATTTTTCTTAACTTTCTGAGTATACATTGTCTGATGCTTTCTATAATGTTAGCTATTGCATGAGGCACTAGCCCGCCTCATTTCTTGGTCCATTCTCTCAGATTCCACTGCCTCTAGAGTGGTGATATTTACTAACCCCTTCCCCTGCTCTTTCTCAAGTTCACAGACACTGGCCCCCTTTTCTTTAAATATATATATTTATACTTAAATATAGTAATACTTATCCTTAAATATATTAATACTACCTTTCTTTAATTGAATTTGTATATATATTTAAGCATATATTATTACTATTTGTTCATTTCATATAATGTTACTTGTATGTATATGATTTCAGAAATGACTACTTGGTATTAGATAACCAGTTAAGAGGGGTTGTTTTTACCTGAAGAAGATTATTTCCTACTGTTCTCAGGAATCCTTAGTTGCCTATACTCTTTCATTAAGGCTTGGAGCTTTATGATAATCTCCCTTTCCATGTTATCATGTCTGTTGATGAAATTTTTGTTTAGGTCTTCACATAAACAGAAAAACTTAAAAGCAGTCATTGAGTGTATAATGTGTGCAGGGGTGGGGGAGATAAGAATGAGGAAGATGTTTCCTCCTAAACGAAGCAACTAGAAGACAGTAGAATGTCCTTCAAAGCACTGAAGGGCAAGAATATCTCTAATTCTGGAATAATCTTTCAGATTGTAAGTGAAACAAAGATTTAAGACACATGAAAACTAGAAAAAAAATCATCATCAAAAAATGACCTTAGTATACACCATGTGTGTCTTTCTGCTTCTGAATTAATTCATTCAAGATGATCTTTTCTAGTTCCTGCCATTTGCCTACAAATTTCATAGTTTTCTTGTTCTTAATAGCTGAGCAGTGTTCAATGTAAACATGTACATTTACATTATGTAAATGTACCACAATTTCTATATCTATTCCTCAATGGAGGGACATCTAGTTTGTTTCCAGCTTCTGGCTATTATGAATAGAGCTGCTATGAACATGGTTGAGCAAATGTCCTTGTTGTGTATTTGAGCATATTTCGGATATATTCCTAGGAGTAATATACCTTGATCTTGAGGTAGCACTATTCCAAATTTTGTGAGAAAGCTTCAGATTGATTTCCAAAGTGGTTGTGCAAGTTTACATTCCCACCAGCGATGGAGGAGGATTCCCCATTCTCCACATCCTCTCCAGCATACATAGCACATACTCACTTATAAGTGGATATTAGACGTACAATATAGGATAAAAATACTAAAATCTGTACTCCTAAAGAAGCTAAACAACAAAGAAGACCCTATGGAAAATGCTCAATCCTCATTCAGAAGGACAAACACAATAGCCATCATAAGCAGGAGAAGATGGGCAGAAGCCTACCACAGATCACCGGAAAGACTCTACTCATCAAGGTATTGAAGCAGAGGCTGAAACTCATAGCCAAATTTTGGGCAGCATGCAGGGAATCTTATGAAAGAAGGGGGGAGATAGAAAGACCTGGAGGGGACAGGAGCTCCAGAAGAAAACCAACAGAACCCTAAAAACTGAGCCCTGGGAGTTCTACAGAGACTGATACCCCAACCAAAGACAATACATGGAGAGGACCAAAAACCTCAGCTCAGATGTAGCCCATAGACTCTTTCTCCAAGTGGATTCCCTAGTAAGGAGAACACGGACTGTCTCTGACATGAACTCAGTGGCTGACTCTTTGATCACCTCTCCCTGGAGAGGGGCGCAGCATTGCCAGGCCACAAAGGAAGGCAACGCAACCAGTCTTGATGAGACTTGATAGGCTAGATGCAGAGGGAAGGGGAGGAAGACCTCCCCTATCAGTGGAGTAGGAGCATCAGAGGAGAAGAGGGAGGAAGGATGGCATTGGGAGGAGACAAGGGAGGGGGTCACAGCCAAGATACAAATTGAATAAATTGTAATAAATGATAACAAAAAAGTGACCTTAGGCAAAAGAGATAGTGAAGGGAATTCTTCAAAAATTAAGGAACAGGCTGTCAATCGGTGTTACCATTGTGCAGGTCTTGTTTACGTGACCATATTGCTAAGATATCATAGGAGCAGCTTTCCTGTCATATAGAAAAGACTCTGTTTCATAGTAGGCCTCTGGCTCTTATAATCTTTCTGGCCACTAAAAATTTTTCTGGAAGTAAATATGGATAAAAATGAAAGAAAAGAAAATCTCCAGAAGAATGTAAAAACATTTTTACTAATAGCAAATTTAAATAATCTCTGTTTGGATTAAAATAACCTACTGTGGGATTTATGCAATACACAGAACAAGTGTAATGTGTTACTGTGAGTTCCAAACATTATATAGAGTTTGAAAACATCACTCAAAGATAGAGGATGACAAAGCTTTCTAGTGTAGACCATAAAGCAAGTGTTAAAGAAATGTGAGACCCTGCCCCTGGAAGCCTTGCAAGTGTGTCTGTTGTGTCACACGTGTGTCAGTAGGTCCCAGAGGAGAGAGGCTATGTCCACTTTCAGTATTCTGACCTGCGAACACCTGAATCATTAGCTTAGCATTCTCTGAAAAAAAAAAAGCAAGTCTGAGACAATCACCAGACTGGCGCCAGGGGTCTCAGACAAGGAGACAGCCTAAGAAAAACACCAGTCTGGTAGGAGCAAGTCAGAGAACAGAAGAACGAACCTGGGACTGAAGGGTCCCAGGAAGGAATGAGCCTGAGACAGATGACCTCTGCATGGGGCCACTCAAGTTGCCTGGGCAAGGAGCAAGCCCTAGATGACCCCTAGACTGGCAGCATGGGGACCAGACAGGGAGTGAGGCTGACACAACCACCAGTCGGGTGCCATGCAGGCCTGGGGTGGGCAGGAACAAACCATGCCAGAGACGACCTCTGCCCTGTGCCATAGAGCAGGGCGTAGCA
The DNA here is from genome assembly GCA_028658305.1 of Pachyuromys duprasi. Lineage (NCBI taxonomy): Eukaryota > Metazoa > Chordata > Mammalia > Rodentia > Muridae > Pachyuromys > Pachyuromys duprasi. The sequence continues at coordinate 3,039 of JAQQSO010000174.1, read as the reverse complement.
TTCCTGAGACCGCTCCTGAGATGGCCCCAGACACTCAGAGACCCTGGGCATCACTCAAAGGAGAAAGTAAATGGTGAAGAATTGTAAGAGAAAGAGATACAGAAGGATGTGGGCACACTGAAGAGAGGCAGAACTGGACACTCTAGGCTAATGAGGAACAGCCTCATGTGAACAGCCTATGATGTCACTGTGGGTTATGGTGGCATCCTGTCCTGTGCTGCCACCAGGGCCAAATCTGGTCTGTGGTCCTGCGGTAGCGAGAGTCTCTTACCACCAAAGGCCATGAGGATGTTCCTGGTTTGGCCTGGGACATAGTGATGTGTGAGGGCTATGTAGAACTAGCCCCAACCTTCATCTGGATCTGGGCATCCTAACAGAGATGGCACTGAGGACATGAGAGCAAGAGAGCTAACCCCACCCCTAACCAGCGGCAGTGCTCAGTAGAGTGAGCGCCCACACATTGCAGGAGTTGCTGGGGAGCTGGCCCTCAAGGATATGATCCTAGGAGACCTTGCCCTACCACTTGTCTCCTTTGGGATGGTGTGGACCAGGGAGAGATATTCTCTTCTTCCCTCTCCTCTCACCACCGACAGCAGGTGGGAGACCGGCTGGCCCTGGTGGTGGGGGTTGCTGGAGAGCAGGAGAGCCAATAGACTGACCAGCTCAGATACCCCTCAGGCCCTGATTCAAGGCTTTGAATAGGCCCATCCCAACACCTGCTTCATCTATGAACTGGAGTGCATGAAGTAGCTGGTCCTACGGACTCAAAATTGCATGGTCTCCGTGACACAGGGAAACAACAGGATATCTGAGAGAAGCCCAGTGAGGTTTTCTCCACACAGTAACAGAAGCCAGAAGCCTTGTGCCAGATCAATGAATCACTACAATGAACATTTTCTAGCAAAGAATTGTAGACAAAAAGGTATACCATAGGGTACACTGTGCCATACTACAGCTTCCACAATGAGATTTTTGTTGTTGTTGTTGGGAGGGGATAGCAACGATGGAGGGCAAGTATGAGGGGAAGGGAAGATGAGTGCGATTGGGGTACATGATGTGAAATTCACAAAGAATCAATAAAAAGTTCAAAAAAGAAATGTAACAGACATGCAGTTGATAAGGCAAAAGGGAAATAAAATACAAATATGATTACTTTAAATAAAAATATGAAGAAAATCAGAAAAAACATGAAATACTAAGAAAATAAGTTCGTTGACTTTAGACTTAAATAAATCTGTAATGACATTATATATTATTTGATTTTTTTTAATTTAGAAAGAGAAAAAGACATAAGCATCTACTGCCTATGAGAAACCCAACTTAAATGTGAAGACACAAATAGGTTTGAAGTGAACATTTGTGGGAGTAGAGAACTCATTGGTTAATAGTGTACACCAGAGTTAGGTTCCCATGCCTCATATTTAGTTTCTTACAACAGACTGTAATTACTGTTTTGAGCATTCTGATACCCCCTAGACATAGGCATCACACGTGCCATTCATGTACACAGATGCACACTCATATGTGTAATAGAAATAAACCATTGAAAATGAAAATTGAGTGGAAAGCTGCAAATAATATTCCAGCTAGAGTAATCAAAAGAAAATTGAAATGCACTGGCTATGTTAATATCAATACAACATTTAATAAACAACATCATTAGGATAATGTCTATCTCACAACAATATGCCATCCTTTAATATTATGTAATTTTTCTAAACGTAACAGAATATCGGAATATATGAAGCTTGATAGAACTGGAAAGGAAAATAGACAATCAAACAAAGATAGCAAAGCATACAATAGCATTCCATTAGTAGTTTGTAGAACACAGTAAGGATTCAGTGTAGGTCTTATGCAGACAACTATAGCAGGTGTGAGTTCCTAAGTGCAATGGCCCTGTCTTGTCCAGAATATACTATGTATATCTGTTTTTTGGTTTATACATTTTTTACAACTCCCACCCCACTGTGCTTTGTAATGTTCTGAGATTTATATAGGAAGAGACATGATATAAATGTCCCATTAGTGCTGGTCATACCATAGTCATTCAAACTCTGCATAATGACCAGCTGTAAATCTCTATATTAGCCCCTGTCCACTGCAAAAAGAAGCTTCTCTGGTGAGGATTGAGAGATGAATTAACTTAAAGGTGTAAAGAAAATTATTTAAAGGGTATTTAACAAAATAATAGTAGTAGCCCCTACTTCTCTCCTCTGTCAGTAGTAGTAGGTCCTCTGACCCCTCAGGCCACAGGCTTTCTTGACCAAATGTAAAGTACCAGGCATGAGTTTCCACCTGTGTGTGAGACTCAAGCATAGTTAGAGGGCTGTTGGTTATAGCCATAATGTTCATGCCACTATTGCACCACTGGACACATCTGGCTACAATGAGCATTATTATATTGTCATTACAGCTTTCACACATAGACAAGACTTGCTTTGGCTTTTCTTCCAAAGTATTCTGTATAACAACTTGCAGCATTGTCAAAGCTAACTAGCAGGAAGGAAGTCCTCAGGTCAATACTAGTTTGACTTCTCCATGTTCCATGGCCAAATTGTTTAATGCCTTTAGCAACAGGTTTTGTTGTGAAGTGTTGATGGGCAACCAAGAGCAATAGACTATACCAATAGACCATATTGATAGACCAAGTCAAAAGACCATCTCACTCTGGGGACCTTACATATCCCTCTGAGCATCAACTTTAAGGGAGAAGTCCCTCATATACCATCCCATTTCATTTCATAAGGCCAAAATTTTCTCATGTTAGAGGCAACATCATGAGAAGAAAAAACAACCACAAACATTGGTAGTTGTTTAAAATATGTGCAGGGGATTGAGAGAGAAAAACAGCAAACAACAGTGGCTGTTTTTCTAAAGGACATGGGTCTGATTCCCAGAACCCAAATGACAGCTGACCACTGTAACTTTTTCCCGCCTCTACCAGTTTCAGGCACACATTTAGTATACAAACATACATGTAGGCAAAGCAGTAATACACATAATTTTTCCATTTATTTATTTATTTATTTATTTATT
>JAQQSO010000173.1:0-17296 GCA_028658305.1 Pachyuromys duprasi | reverse complement strand
TCCAGATCAGAGCTGTGCGCCGCTGGTCACAGGGAAATTTCTCCAGGTAATAACTGGGTGTCCCTAGGGTTTTCCCACTTGATTTTCTCACCGTAGGAGTTCCGCTCACCTGGCACTCACAATGCTGGCGTTTTAGGTCCCAGAGTTCAGTCTCCTGGTCGCTGCGTTGTTTCTGCTCTCCTACTCCTCAGACACAGTCGCAGGGAAACCGAATTTATTTTCTTAACCAACTTTTTTGGGGATGTTTGTTGAACTGTGTGCAAGCATCTGTGTGGTTGTGCACATTACCACTGTGCGGTGTGTAAGAAGGGAGCACAGGAACACAGGGGTCCCCTAATGAACAAAAACAAGCCTACATTTTTACCCCTCAGAAAAGAAAAAAATCTAGCACAGTCCCTCTGGCACCTCATCAGGATGGAAAATAATACCAGCTGGACTTTCACCCATGCATTAGAAATTGGAATTAAAATGCAGTACCTTGAGGGCATTTTTCCCTTTTACAGCTATTTAGAAGCTGATGAAACCCTGGATATTCAAGAAGAGAGATCTTGCTTTACATTCCACAGAGGTCCTTCGACTGCTTTCATTCTGTTTTGGGATTCTGATCACATGACTGTGATGGGCAGTATTTGGTGCTGCTCATCTGAGCAGCCTTGCCCTAGGATACTCTGCACTTGACTTGTGTCTCTACTGAATGAAAACAGGAAGGAAAAAAAAACAGCTCAAGGGATATGCTTTGGATCAGCAGTACTAGGATCTATGGCAGCACCCGCACACCCAACCTGATCCCAGGAAGATGTTCTGAAAGACAGTGTAGATAACATGGAAACAAGTGAACTTGGAAGGCAACATGGTGATGATGCAACAATGGGCCAGTACTTTTCTCATACCCAGGTGTGTGTGAAGGACAACAGCTGAGGCTGTCATCAGGCACACACACACACACAGGTACACATGCATGCATGCACACACAGGCACACACTCGCACACATGCACATGTGCACATGCATAGACACAAAGGTTGATTACTTCATGACATGGTGAAAAGTCTCTAATGCAGCTTCAAAGACACTAATACATGTTGTTAGGGGGTGTGGGGCTTACTAGAAGAGTTATTAATCCCATAGACAGACAGACAGACAACAGCATGGCGGGGGTTGAGGAGAGTTCAGGTCGCAGCCCCAGAAACAGACAACGTAGAAGGGGCTCTGAGGAGAAGAACCAGGTCCTGTGTAGCAGAAGTTTGGGTTTCTCCTTATACCTTTGTGAAGAAGGAGATGGGTTCCTACACAAGCCAACAGCCAGGCTCTCTGACTCCAGGTAGGAAGCAGAGAAGGAATGGGGAGCGGGAGTGTGGCCATACCTGCTTTGCTATACACTCACCTCTAGGGTGAGGGCTCCTAGCACATAGAATTCTGTTAGCTAGAGAGACACAGTCAGTGTCTCAGGCCTGAGTAGCTGATGGGGAAAGGACTGCTGCATGATTAAGCAATAGCTGGAATCTGGCATTTCATTGTGACTAGTGGAGTGGCCATGAGTGGAGAGTGCCCTTATAGAGGAGGCTGCAGAGTCCCAGAACTCAGCCATAAGAAGCCATGTAGGAACCAGGAAGTGAGCTCTCACCAGACATGGGATCTTCGAGATGTTTGACATAGATTTCCTGTACTCTAGAACTGTGAAAAATAAATCGATGTTACTTATATTCCCTCCAATGTTGTGGAAATTTATGTATGCGTGTGTATTCATTCAGGTGTATGTGTGTAATTGTTTTGTTATTGTTGCTATTGTCTGTGTGTGCACACAGGTGCATGCAAAGACCAGAGGTCAACCTCAGATACCGTTCTTCAGGAGCCACCACCCTGTTCTGTTTTGTCTTTTGAGACAAGGTATCCCACTGGAACCTGAAGGTTTCCAATTTGTGTATTCTGGTTGACCAGCTGGCCCCAGAGATTCCCACATCTCTGCCTCTTCAACACTGGGACTGCAAGCACAAAGCACCATGTCTGTGCTGAGGTACTGAGGACTGAATTCAGCTTCTCACACTTGTGTGGCAGGCATTTAACAAACTAAACTATCTCCACAGTCACCTTGGACTCTTCCTGTCGCAACTCTCCAACCCATGCCCTTCCCCTTCATGCCCACCTTCTGTCTTCTGTATAACGAAGTTTTGATTTCTTTAAGAACTCAGTTATATTATGTAAACATGTTTTTGTTTGAATTCCAAGGGTGGGATTTTAGTTTGGGCTTCAGTTTGTCCACAGCTGATAATTGTCTTGTGTGGAATATGGCCATTGCCAGCTGGTGGCAGCTTGCCTCCTGCAGCAAGGAGAGGGGTGTGGTCTAAGGCTTTGAGTATATAAATGTGAGAGCCCAGAAAGAGAAAGTGTGGGCTGCGGTGGTGGCTGGTGCTGAGGAGCAGTTTGGAGAGACCAGAAATTGATGGGACTGTGTGGCAGCTTGGAGACCGACTGCTTGCTGTATCTGCTGTGGACGCAGAATTGGTATAGTCCTAAAAAATAAACCCATCGACCCTAAACAGCCAGAAGTAAAGGAAGCTGCATCCCTGCTCCCCACTAACCTCTTTCCTACCTTGGGGGTTGAAAGGAAGAGGTTTTAAGGAACCCTGATAAAACGGAGCTTAAAAATGAGTACAGCACCTCTAAGTCTACTGTGTGAGCTCAGAACTTCTGACTTTTGCCTAGAGTTAGACAGAGAGAAGAAAGGCTATCTACCCTTTCCTATTACATTTTTGTTTTTTTGTGTACAGGGAGTTCGCACCTACTATAGCATGCATATGGAGATCAAGGAAAACTTGTGGGAGTTAATTTTCTCTTTCTACCATGTTGGTCCCAGGAATCAAGTCCTCAGGCTTGGTGACAAGCACCTTTGCTCACTGAGACATCTCACCAGCCCTATCTGTCCTTTTGTGTGTCCTGCTGCCACTGTACTATAAATGGCCCTTGTCCCAGTAACAAACATTAGCTCAGGCCCAATGCATTTGGACACTTTACAGACCAACTTTATTGTGACTTCCTTAAGGTACCAACAGCTGCCACACAGTGCTTTCTCTTTACGTGTCTGGGATTCCCTGAGAATCTGCTCTGAGTCGCCAAGCATAAGCTGTGTCTAAAAAGCAGATGGCTCATCCGGGGGTAGCAGCCCCAGAAGACAACCTGACTGTGCACTGTCCTCTGTGCCCCCTGGGATGGCAGCCCCAGCAGAGGAGCATCAACTCCACAGAGCCCTAGTCTGGGATACTTCTCTTGACAACTCCAGCTGCCTCTCATTCCCAGTCTATGGTGGACAGTCACCCCTCTCTTACCTGGTACTGTTTTGTCCCTTTTCAGGCCTCCAAGCCCAGGTACACCAAGCCCTTCGTGCCTAACTCCCCTTTGCAAAATGTGTAGTGTTGTCCCCTTCCTCAAAATGATGCAGACTCCAGGGGGAAAGTCCTGCTGTGATTGCTCCTGTCCAGTGTGCTATTTTGAGCAATGCTGTAGCTGTTGTTCTGTCCATCACCAAGTGTTTCACAGGCGCTTGGAGCTAGGACCACACAACCCTGCTGCCCAGTCCTTAGTTCAGCACCATTATGCTGCCAGCCTCAGGCTTTGCCTAGAGAGACCACAAGCAGTTTCTCCAGTTTTTAACTTCTTGTGGCAGCTCAAGAGCCTTGGTTCAGCTGACCTTCACTGCCTAGTGGAAAGGGGCTGAGACACCCTGAGAAGCATTCGGAGAAGCAGGCAGATCAGCAACCAGGAATGCTTAAAGGAAAAATCTAGCTGCACAGAAAGCAAAAGAACACTATTGTCCTTGCTCAAGATTTAGCATCCTCATGCTATCACAGTACCTTCCCCTACCCTAAATCACAACCCTGTCAACTGTGTTTCCTTTCCATTCAAAGGATCTGAGTTCATTTCCTCACTGCTTTAACAAAACAAGTGAAAAGAGCAAGTTAAGAAAGAAAGAGTTTACTTGGCTCACATCTGAAAATTTTAGCCTGTTGTGTAGGGAGAGGCGTTGTCAGAGCTTGAGGCAGCTGGTCACATTGCATCCACAGTCTGGAAGCAGAGAAAGAGATGAGTGCTGGGTCAGCTCAGTTCCTCTTCTTACTCAGAAGCCCAGCATGTGGAACAGTGCCGCCCACTTTAGGGTGGATCCTCCCACCTCAGTTAACCAATTCTTCACAGTCATGCTCATAACCTCATCTCCTGAGTGATTCTAGAACCTGTCACATTGTCAGTCAATATCAACAAGCACAGGGGCTGTCGACATCTAGTCCACGTACAAGTGAAGGAATCGCGGAAGCTTTGCTCTCAGGAAGCCTCCTACCTCATGAGACTACTAGAGAAAATGATAGCCAATTCCCACTGGGAGTGAAATTTCCAGGCCCCCGATGTATAAACTGATAGTTTGGGTCTGAAATTCCCGAAAAATTTGTTTGGGATATCACCCCCATCACTCCCAGTGTGTTGGTGTATGGTAGTACTTGAACAGATGGTCCTTAGAGAAATGGTAAAGATGAAAAGAGTTGCTACACAATCCAGTAGGACAGATGTCCTACACAATACAGCATGAGAAAGACGTTGGAACACAGACACACACAGAGGGAAGGTTGTCTGGAGACCAGGAGCAAAGGCACCCTGTAAGCCAAACAGAACAGCCTCAGGAAAAACAAAGGCTGCTGACACCAGACTTGCAACCTTCAAATTTATAAGACTATAAATTTCTGCTCTTTAAGCCAGCCAGCCTGTGGTTCTTTGTTATGGCAGAACCAGAAGACCAATATACAAACCAAATCTTCCAGATCAAAATCCAGGGCCCTCCAGAGAGGCAAAGTTAAGGACAAAATGCTGTGTAGGCTTGAGATGAGGTCACAATGTGGGAGTCACTCAGCCCCTCATGCATTGAGTTATGCTACATGTGATACGTGACAAGTGTGCTTTCTGTCTTTCTGTCACCAAATGTGGCATCTGAAGCTGAATGCAAAAGGGTGGCTGAATCTCTCCATTGGGAAGGGACACCCAGAGGCAGAAGCTCAACATTGGACCAGACCTCCAGTTTAGGGGTATTTCCTCTACTGTTTGCTTGGAGCTGCCCTCTGCCTGGCCCCCAAGTTCCATACCCTATGATTTAAGCTCTTCCTCTTCATGAGATTTGACCATGTCATTAACTTCTTTGAATATATTGTTTTTCTATTAAAACTAGAATAAAAACTGAGAATATAGCTCAGTTATTTAAATGCTTACTGTGCAAGCATGGAGACCTGAATTCCATCCCTAACACCTACATAAAAATCCAGCCATAATGGTATGCGTTTGTACTCCCAGCACTGGGGGACAGAGACAGCTGGACCAGTGGAGCTTGATGTTTGATGATAACCCAGCCTAGCCTGATTGATGGGCTCCAGGCTAGTGAGAGCACTTGTTTCACAAGAAAAAGGTGGATAGCACCTAAAGTGGACCGTTAGTTTCCACACCTGTATACACACAATGCATGATGTGAACCCACATACACATACAGACATGCACACACACACACTGTAAGCAATTGTTTCAGCTCTGTCTGGAGCAATATCACAAGCTGTGGAACATGGTCCAGATAGAAGACAGTGTTCACACCCTTTGTCTTTCGGTGCAAGAGTGTGCCAAATACTTTTCTTTAGATCCCTTACAACCACAAATATGGACACTTTCACAAAGAACTTTCATACATTAGTTCCTTTTAGAAGTGCACCCTAAGAAAAGCATTTGAATGTAAAGGGTTGTCTGGTATGTAGCCCCAGAGTATGTCAGCAGTGAGGCAGCGCTCTCTACAAGCCAGGGAAGGCACCCCGCAAGGCTTATTACCACACAAGGTACCTCTGTGTGGAGTGGAGCTTGGCCACGTGAAGGAGCCTGAGATACAGTGTACATACAGCATATACTGTGGGAAGTGGAAGTCTTTCACTGGTCATGAGACTATTCAGTCTGGCATTTTCAGTTGGCAGGATTGCCTTTGGTCACCCAAGAGAGATCTCAAGCAAAGTCTGCAGTCTGAAATCAAGCCAGAGCACACTGCAATAATAAGATCCCAGTAGATACAGTTATCTGTCCTTGGAACCCTCTTTGGCAGCAGTCACTCAGATGAGATGTGAATGGTTCTGAAACAGAAGAAATTGCCTCCATTTCTCACAAGCCAAATAACCAGCTCAGCCCACAGACCTATAGACACACTTATGTTTCTGCTTCCATTGTCCTAAGTAAACTTCCTATTCATCCATCTCTTTGTGCATATGTGTGCATGTATAGTATGTATGTCACTGGCCTGAAGCTCCAGGGATCCACCTGTCTACCCCTCCCCAAAGCTGAGATTACACATGACTGTCAACCATGTCAGGTCCTCATGCCTGCAAGAACTTTATCAGATAACACCCCAACCCCTTTCCTCCACTTGTGTTCAGTTCTCTTGTGTCCCCTCAAAAACTGAAGCCCTTTCTCTGTGGGCCAACACCTTTGGCTAGCCTTGGAATATACACTCTGGCAGATCCCTACATATCATACCCACATGAGTATACCTTTTATTACAGGGCATGTCAAGCACATGCATAGTAACAAGTAATTAACAAACTCAGTTGATTTAACAAGCGTAAGTTTATTTTATGCTCAATCATCTGTAGGTCTGGGCAACCTCTGGAGCTTTGGTGATCCAGCATGCTTTATTTATGTTTCATAGGCGCCAGGGTCTTCCAAAGTCACTCTGAGTAAGGAGGGAAACTATAAAAACACATATGTGTTTGTCACCTTCCAGTCAGATTGACAAACATATTGTGCCCAACCTCATTTCTTTGCATAGAAGTGTGCACATCTAATGGCAATGTGTGACAAAGGGTGATGTCCCTGTGACCCAAAAGTAAGAAAGACCAGATGGTGTATAGCAGTATTCTGGACAGTCCCTCCCTATGGTACATCAGTTACCTCTGAATGGAAACCTTTCACTCCCAAAAGAGGTTCCTAAGACTCAGGAAGTAGACATCTCACAAGTCTCAGGAAGTTCCTGAGACACACACACATACTCCTCAAGATTATAAAAGCAACAATCACTACTGGGGAGAATATACTCTGCTCTAGTTCAACATGCTTAACTGCATGCATATCATATAGGAAACTCCAAGAATATATCTTTTGTGAGCCATCACCCAGGCTGGGGTATACTTTTAGGAAATGCAGCTCTCTTTAAGTTATCCATACTCATGTAAGAAACACCAATAAACTTAATCACTTCACCAAACTGAGCTTTGGTAGAATTAATACTTTCTTCTGTCCTTGATGCCCTACATGGGATGAGTAGATAGTTCTTACCATCTCCTCAGGCAAAGTCACTAACACTCCTAGGGAGATAAAATAGCCTTGTGAGAACCCACTGACCCCACAGTGCAGCAATGAGACCTCACCCAGAGCCAAGAATATAAAGTTAGATTTCCTCAAGGACTAAGTAAGAGTACAGACCTTTGCTCTGCAGATTCTGATCATTCAATAGAGCCATGTGTGATGGCAAATCCATGTTTCAGAATTAAACTTCTCACTTTAATGATGTGTAATCCCCACCATGCATGTTTCTTATCTAATACAGCATTGCCGTGAACATGACAAGATGTCAAAGTGAGTGTCCAAGGATGCCATAACCTCACCAAGAAGTGAATGTAGAGTTCCCAAAATAAATATGTGACAAGTGACAGTCACAGGCAGGCTGGCTCCAACTGACAGAATTCTTGTTTATGATGATGACAGAAGGGGCCTGAAAGCAGAAAGGAACTATGCTTGGAAAATGTCTAGGATGCCACTTAATAGCCAGGCAGAAGGCACTCATTGCCTCGTACCCATGATGCTGGGATGGACATCAAAACAGCAACAAAAATCCCCTGATAATTCAGGTACAAAATCCCAGAGGGAGGGTGATAATAGCATTCTGGCATTTAGGCAAAGTACTGCAGTTAAGCATAACACGGGTTCAGTATTAAAAAGATCTGTGTGGGCCTCTCAGCAGATAAATATTGTGAAACAAATAAAGCTCTCAACCCACACTAGTTTGGTATCTGATGATCTAGTCCTTATTTTTTCCTTGACTCAGAAAATTTTATTTTTATGAGTATAGATACTTGGGGTATCTTTTTCACGATCGACATTGAAATACACTCTTGGCCAGCCTCAGTCTAGCCTTCATTTCTGAGCTACTTCAAATGCCTCTCAACGTGGAAACCTCAGCCAAGCAGAACTGGCAACCTGTTCCCAGCCCAGAAAATGACACATATCAAATAGAGGAACTGATCCAAGAGCCACAGGGAAAGAGACAAAGCTCTTGCCCCAAAATGAGAGCAGAGACAGCTGCCTTGCCCTGAGAGATGTTCTGTCATATAGGAGCTGGCCAAGTCACAACACTTCTTATCACCCCTACCTACCCTTGATAACCATTTCATCTAGGGACCAACACACATAAACCAACCCCATCATTGCATCCTTATGCTCACTACCCCAGCTCTTTTTTGGAAAGCGCCTGTCAGTCACACATTAGCATCCCTGGAAGGCAAACTACAGTCTTTCACTGGGCCATTTAAATAAAAAGATAAAAAGGATACTCTGTATTTTTAGAAGGCCTTTAGAAACAGGAACTTATATCAAGTAGCAAAATTTTTTCTTCACAATTTATTCATTATTTATCGCAATTGAAGTTCCCTTCCTCAACTCCCCCCAGTCCCTTCCTCCTTCTCTCTTCCCCTCAGCCCCTTTTCCTAGTCCACTGAAAGGGGAAGTTCTCCACTATTTCAATCTGCCCATAGCTTGTTAAATCTCATCAGGACTGCTTGGATCCTCTTCCTCCACGGCCTGGTGAGGCAGCATTACCAGGGGCGAGTGATCAGAGAGAGTCAACTGAGTTCATTATCACCAGAATCTGGAAACAATCTAGATGCCCCTCAGTGGAGGAATGGATACAGAAATTGTGGTGCATCTACACAATTGAATACTACTCAGCTGTTAAAAACAAGGAAATCATGAAATTTGCAGGCAAATGCATGGAACTAGAAGAGATCATCCTGAGTGAGATAACACAGAAACAGAAAGACAGGCATGTTATATACTCAAGTAATAAATTTTTAATTAGCGCTCTTCACATGTAAGCCCTAAGCTTGGTGGGAGGTAAGACATTTGTCCAAAGTGATCATTCTTTCACAAAAAGGGAGTTACCCACTTGGTTAAAACAATAAGCTGACCCATCTAATAGATTTTTTTTTCAGCCAGAATAATAGTTTCTGAGTCCTGGAAGGAGCATGTTTTCTTAATGTGGACTTCAGTGATTCTTTTGCTTCTCCCAAACAGACTATATTGAGGCTAAGGCCACAAAAAGAAGCCTAGTGTCCCCTTAATCAGCATAGCAGCAAGGATCCTTGAGCCAGGGATGGAAGCTGAATCTGAAAATAATAATAACAATACTGTCTTATTAAATTTACACACTGCTCTGTCAAAACACCTGACCAAAGCAGCTTGAAGAATAACTGGTGAGTTCCAGCTGACCATCCATTCTAGTAGGCAAGGCAAGGGAATAGGAACAGGAGGCTGGCTCATCACACAGCATCAGAATTAGGGAATCAGAGAAAGGGCACAGAATGGGTCCCAAACATCAAGGCCCACCCCAGTGATGTGCTTCCTCCTGCAAGACTGGGGTCCTAAAGGCTCTGCAACCTTCTCAAACAGCACCACCTGCAGGACACTAAGTGTTCAAACACTTAAAATGATAGGAGGCGTGTCATGTTCAAGCCCCAAGATATTCAGGTTTTGTTTAGGCAGCCACCTAATTAGGATGTCATGGGTGAAGCTTCCCTGTCATTCCTAGGAGACAGAATCTCACAGAAGACTGCTTGGTCCTCTGGTTCTTACAGTCTTTCCACCTCTGTGATGTTCCCTGGTGCTTTTAAAGATGTATTGGTCGGGGTTAGGTACTCCATGGTTAGTTGTGCTCTGCATTTTGACCAGGCATGGTTTTATGTTATTCTTCCCATCTTTTGCCAAAAAGTTTCTTTGATGAGGGGAGATCTATGATATCTGTGGTTATAAGGATAAGTATTCAGAATGCAGTTAGGAATTATGCTGGTTTCCTAAAGTGGTGTTAGCAAGTTCTTTCTAAGATCCATGACCTCACTCGTCCCAAGTAATAGGATAGATTTCCAGTACCAGGCATGATTTCCCTCCTGATGGGCAAGCCTGATGGCAAATAAAACGCTGCTAATTACCAACAGCATATGAATGCCATTATTGCACATTTAGGAATATCTTGCCCTGCTGATCATTGCTATGGATCATAAGTGTCACAGCTAGAATGAATTATTGGTTGCTTCCCTTCCTTGGCAGTATAATGAAGGTAAGTCCTTAGAAAGAAGATTTTTCGGATGGTATCCAGCTCAGCACTATATCCCAAGTGTGTGATATCTTCAGGAACAGGGTCTTACCTTCAACCTCTGGGAAGTAACCAAAAGCAGTAGCAACACCCTGGAATGTTTTGAAGACTCTTGAACTCCCCTGACCAACAACTGAAAAGAGGGTTACTCTGGCCTGGTACTGGAGTTTTTGTTAGTCTGTGGTTCTTGGGAGAACATTGTCAGCCCAAGTGGTATGGTTTCATTTAAACTATATATGTTTATGTGTACAAATACTTATTTGCACCATATGTAATTTTTTAGGTACATAAAAAGTAATATGGTTCCTGTGGCTTTTTAAAAACATCTTTATTGTTTTTCCCTTCTCCCTTCCTATCCTTCTATATTGATCCCAATCAAGCCATTTTTAAAATTAAAATTAAATGCTAGCCTCACATGCCCAATGTGTGGGCTCTAGCCGTGGCTCCCTCAGTCTTTGTGAGAAGCTCTGTGAAGTAACACCACCTTTGAAACTTTGAGCTGCTGTTTGCTTAACTGTTCAAGTGAACTTGGCATGTATGGCCAGGAAGACATCCTTGCTCCACTCCTCACCTGACTCTATGACTCGTTAGCATGACCATCCTCTAAGACTGGCCATGACCCTGATTCTTGATACCCCTTCACCAGGAGACTCCTTACCACCTCTTCCAAAAACGCACTTCATACCTTTGTAGCCGGAAATCAAAAGAATGAAGATGTGAGACAGAGGAAGTGATTCAGTCCATAAAAGGCTTATAACACAAGCATGAGGAACTGCGTTTGATCCCCTAGAGCTCAGGTAAAAAGGCTTGGTGTGGTAGCTAGCATTCACATATAATCTCAGCGTTAGAAGAGAAGCACAGGAGTTGCCCTGGAGCTTACTCCAGGTGCAGTGAGAGACTGTCTCAAAACACAAGATGATAAGCAACTAAGGAGACATCTTTCTTTAACTCCTGGCCTAATCATACAACACACACACACACATCAAAAATGATACACCAGGGAGGAGGTAGAGAGGAAGGTTAAGGACTATAACACAGTGAGGAGCTGAGCTAGCTGCACCAGCTGGTGATATCTAGGATCTTGTCTGTGATTCTGCCCAGAGTCGGTGCTTGCTATTAACCAGTATGGTGATTTAAATGAGAATGTGACAATGACCCCCCATAGTCTCCTATATTTGAATGCTTGGTCAGCAGGTGGTGGAATTGTTTCAGAAGGATTAGGAGGTGTAAGCTTGTTGATGGCAGTGTATTAGTGGGGGAAGATTTTAAGTTTTCTTTTTTATTTTAATTTTTATTTATTCACTTTACATCCCTCATCTCCCCAGGTCCCACCCCCTCACTGCTTATCAGAAAAGGAGAGGCCCTCCTCTGCTCACCCACCCCAACACATCAAATTGCATCAGGACTGAGAGGGCATCCCCTTGGCCTGTGGCCTGGCAAGGTAGCCTCACCAGGGGAAGGTGATGGAAAAGCAGGCTTCAGAGTCAGCCCCTATTCCCTTCACTAGTGAACTCACATGAGGACAGAGCTGCCCACTGGTGCTTCAGTCCCCACAGGGCCCTGTGGGCCCTGTTAGTTGGGTCTCTTGGTCTTATGGTGGAGCTCTAGTCCTCCCTGAGTCCTTCTGTCTTTCCCCCCACTCTTCTATAGGACTCCCTGTGTTCTACCCAGTGATTGGTTGTGGGTCTCTGCAAGCCCTCTGTCTTACCGCCACCACTCTCCCAAGGTCTAATGTTGATCCTCATTTCTCTCTGTGTTCCTGCTCTTAGTCTGTCCCCTTTCTTCAACCACTTCCACTATCTAATCTATTTCCATGTCAAAGTAAGAATTAAGCATTTACTCCCTTTGGGTCCTCCTTGTTACTTATCTCCTTTGGGTCTGCGAGTTGTAGTATGGTTATCCTGTATTATATGGCTAAAATCCACTTATAAGTGAGAACATACCATATGTGTCTTTCTGAATTACCTCCCTCAGAATGAGATTTTCTAGTTTCATCCATTTGCCTGCAAATTTCATGATTTCCTTGTTTTTGTTAGCTGAGAAGTATTACATTATGCAAATGTACCACAATTTCTTTATCCATTCTTTGGTTGAGGGACACCTAAGTTGTTTCCTGATTTTGACTATTACCAGTAAAGCTGCTATGAACATAGTTGAGCAAGTGTCCTTTTGGGGTATATTCCCAGGAGTGGTATAGCGGGGTCTTGAGGTACAGTTATTCCCGATTTCTTGAGACAGCACCAGATTGATTTCCAGAGTGGTTGTACAAGCTTGCACTCCCATCACAATGGAGGAGGGTTCCACTTTCTCCATGTCCTCTCCAGCATGTACTGTCACTTGTGGTTTTGATCTTAGCCATTCTGATGGGTGTTAGATGGATTCTCAGAGTCATTTTGATTTGCATTCCCCTGATGACTAAGGACTCTGAAAATTTCCTTAAGTGATTCTTAGCCATTCAATATTCATCCGTTGAGAATTCTCTGTTTAGCTCTGTGCCCCAATTTTTAATTTTTATTTAGTTTGCTGGTGTCTAATTTCTTGGTTTCTTTTTACACTTTAAATATTAGTGTTCTGTCAGATGTAGGATTGGTAAAGATCTTTTCCTAATCTGTAGGCTGTCATTTTGTTCTGCTGATGGCATCCTTTGTGTTACAGAAGCTTTTCAATTTAATGAGGTCCTGTTTATTAACTGTTGATCTTTGAGACCAAGCTGTTGGTGTTCTGTTCAGGAAATTGTCTTCTGTGCCAATGAGGTTAAGGTTCTTCCCCACTTTCTCTTCTAATAGATTTAGTAATCTGGTTTTATGTTGAAGCCTTTGATTCACTTGGATTTGAGTTTTGTGCAGAGTGATAGAAATGGATATATTTGTATTTTTCTACATGTAGACTTTGAGTTGGACCAGCACCATTTGTTGAAGATGCTTTCTTTTTTTCCATTGTATGGTTTTGTCTCCTTTGTCAAAAATCAATTGTTTATAGGCATGTGGGTGTATTTCTGGGTCTTCAATTCAATTCCATCAATCAACCAGTCTTTTTCTATGGAAGTAGTATGCAATTTTTATTACTGTTGCTATATAGTACAACTTGAAGTCAGGAATGGAGGTATCTCCAGAAGTTCTTTTATTGTATAGGACTGTTTTACCTATCCTTGGTTTATTTTTTTATATATGAAATTGAAAATGATTCTTTCAAGGTCTGTAAGAGTTGTGTTGTGTTTTAATGGGAATTGCATTGAATCTGTAGCTTGCTTTTGATAGGGTGGCCATTTTTACTATGTTAATCCTGCCAAGCCATGAGCATAGGAGATCTTCCCATGTTCTGTTATCTTATTCAATTTCTTTCTTCAGGATCTTAAAGTTTTTTTTTTCATGCAAGTCTTTCACTTGCTTGGTTAGAGTTACACCAACATACTTTATATTACTTGTGGCTATTGTAAACGGTGTTGTTTCCCTAATTTCTTTCTCATCCCATTTGTCACTTGTATACAAGAGGGCTACTGATTTTTTTTTAACTTTGTATCCAGCCACTTTGCTAAAGGTGTTTGACAGCTCTAGGAGTTCTCTGTTAGAGTTTTTGGGATCACTTATATATACTATTATATCATCTGCAAATAGTGATGTTTTGACTTCTTCCTTCTGATTTCTATCCCTTTGATATTATTCCTCTGACAAGGGCTTCAAGTACTACATTGAAGAAATAATGGAAAGAGTGGGCAGCCTTGTCTTGACCCTGATTTTAGTGGAATTTCTTTAAGTTTCTTTCCATTTAATTTGATGTTGTCCATAGTCTTGCTGTACATTGGCTTTATTGTGTTTAGGTATGTGCTTTGTATGATTGAACTCTCCGAGACTTTAAACATGAATGGGTTTTGGATTTTGTCAAAGGCTTTTTTGGCATCTAAGGAGATGATCATGTGGGTTTTTTTCCTTTCTGTTTGTTTATATGGTGGATTACATTGATGAATTTTAATATATTGAACACCTTTGCATTTCTGGGATGAAGCTTACTTGATCATGGTGGATGATATTTTTGTTGTGTTCTTGGATTTGGTTTGCTAGTATTTTATAGAGTATTTTTGCATCAATGTTCGTAAGGGAAATTGGTCTGAAATTATAATTCTTTGTTGGGTCCTTGCGTGGGTTAGGTATCAGGGTGACTGAGGCCTCAGAGAAAACTTTGGCAACATTTCTTCTGTTTCTATTTTGTGGCATAGTTTGAAGGTATTGGTATTAGCTCTTCTTTGCACATCTGGTAAAATTTTACACTGAAACCATTGGCATTGGGCTTTTTTGGATGGGAGACTTTTGATGACTACTTCTATTTCCTTAGGGGATATGGCACTATTTAATTTTTTTAACTGATCTTGATTTAACTTTAGTAAGTGGAACCTATTCAGAAAATTTTTCATTTCATTTAGCTTATCCAATTTTGTACAGTCAAGTTTGTGAAATAAGATCTAATTATTTTTTGGATTTTGTCATTGTCTGTTGTTATGTCTCCCTTTTCATTTCTGATTTTTTTTATTTTGATACTGTCTCTCTGCTTTTTAGTTAGTTTGGCTAAAGTTTGTCTATTTTGTTGATTCTCTCAAAGAACCAGCTTTTGGCTTCATTGATTCTTTTTGTTGTTCTCTTTGTTCCTAATTTATTGATTTCAGCCCTGAGTTTGATTATTTCTTGCAGTCTAGTCCTCTTAGGTGTGTTTAATTACTTTGTTCTAGAGCTTTTGGGTGAGCTGTTCAGTTGCTAATATGAGCTCTCTCCAATTTTTGATGAAGGCACTTTAGTGCTGTTAACTTTCCTCTTACCATTATTTTCATTGTGTCCCATAAGTTTGTGTATGTTGTGTCTTCATTTTCATTGAATTTTAGGAAGTCTTTAATTTCTTTCTTTATTTCATCCCTGACTCAGTTGTCATTAAATAGCAGTTGTTCAGTTTCCAGGAGTGTGTAGGTTTTTTGTTATTTCTATTTTTGTTGAAATCTGACTTTAATCCATGCTGATCTGATAAGATACAATGGGTTAATTCAATTTTCTTATGTAGGTTGAGGCTTGCTTTGTGACCAACTATATGGTTAATTTTGGAAAATGTTCCAAGAGGTGCTGAGGAAAAGGTATATTCTCTTGTGTTTGAGTGAAAAGTTCTATAAATATCTATTAGGTCCATTTGGTTCATGACTTCTGTTAGTTTTATTCTTTCTCTGTTTAGTTTCTGTCTCAATGATCTGCCCATTTGTGAGAGAAGGGTGTTGAAGTCTCCCATTATTAATGTGTTGGGATCAATGTGTGTTTTAAACTTTAATAATGCTTCTTTTATGAATGTGGGTACGCTTGTATTGGGGGCATAGATGTTCATAATTGCGGTGTCCCCTTGGTGGATTTTTCTTTTGATGAAAATGAAGTGACCTTCCCCATATATTTGATTAATTTTGGTTAGATGTCTATTTTATTAGATAAGTTGACCACTCTAGCTTGTTTTTTGAGACATTTTGCTTGGAAAACCTTTTTCCAGCCATTTACTATGAGGTAAAAATCTTTGTTGCTGAGTTATGTTCCTTGTATGCAGCACAATGTTGGGTCCTGTTTACATATCCATTCTGCTAGTCTTTGTCTTTTTATTGGAGTTCAGTCCACTGATGTTGAAAGATATTAATTATCAATGATTGTTAGTTCCTTTTATTTTAATATTGGTGGTGGTAGTGTTTGTGTGCTTGTCTTCTTTTGGTTTTGTTGCAGTGAAGTTATTTATATCTCGTGTTTTCTTGGGTGTAGTTAACCTCCTTGGGTTGGAATTTTCCTTCTAGTATCTTCTGAAAGGTTCGGTTTGTGCTTAGATATTGTTTCAGTTTGGTTTTATCATAGAATATCTTGTTTTCTCTATCTATGATGATTGAAACTTTTGTTGAATATAGTAGTCTGGGCTGACATCTGTGTTCTCTTAAGGTCTGCATGACATCTGTCTAGGCCTTTCTGGCTTTCATAGTCTCTGTTGAGAAGTCAGATGTGATTCTGATCTGTCTGATTTTATATGTTACTTGACTTTTTTCCCTTGCAGCTTTTAATATTACGTCTTTGCTCTGCACATTTGGTGTTTAGATTATTATTTAGCATAAGGAATTTCTTTCTTGATCCATTCTATTTGGTGTTCTGTAAGCCTCTTGTATGTTTAAAGTCATTTTGTTTGTTTTGTTCATTAGGTTGGGAAAATTTTTCTGTGACTTTGTTGAAAATTTTTTCTGTTCCTTGGAGCTGGGTGTCTTCTTTTTCTTCTATTCCTATTATTCTTAGGTTTCATCAGTTCATGTCATCCTATATTTCTTGAATGTTTTTCATCAGGATTTTTTTATTTAATATTTTCTTTGACTGATGTATAGATTTCTTTATTTGTATCTTCTGTACCTGAGTCTTTCCTTCATCTCTTGTATTCTGTTGATGTTATTTACATATCTGCAGCTCCTGTTCTCTTCCCTAAGTTTTCCATCCCCAAGATTTTTTTGGTTTTTATTTTCTTTGTTGAATCCATTTCTATTTTCAGGTCTTGAACCATTTTATTCATTTCTTTCACCTGTTTGATTGTATTTAACTGTGTGTTTTTTACCATCTCTATTTGTTTGATTGTATTTTCCTGCATATCCTTAGGGATTTCTTTGTTTCCTCTTTAAACTCCTTTAGCATCTTTATAAGCATAGATTTCAGGTTATTTTCCTGTGTTTCAGCTGCATTAAGATATCTAGTATTGGGGGATCCAAGATGGCTGCCACGAGAGAACACTGTGTCTGAGGAGTAGGAGAGCAGAAACAACGCAGCGACCAGGAGACTGAACTCTGGGACCTAAAACGCCAGCATTGTGAGTGCCAGGAACAATCCAAGAT
>JAQQSO010000172.1:0-11865 GCA_028658305.1 Pachyuromys duprasi | reverse complement strand
TTAAGAAGACCTGTGAGCCTTTGTCTAGCCTTTTGCCTGGATGGTTGCCCCAGCATACTGATCCTCTGTTAAATAAATGCCTTTTGTTGCTTGCATGCTACTTGAGCCTGAGGTCATTCTTTCAGTATCCTCTGGACAAAAACAGTATTCCAGTGTTTGCTGCCTTCTCTTGTTTCTTTCTGAGTGCTGCCATGTAAAAGTTCATGAACCTTACTATAATTAGACTATTTTGCAGAGCACAGCAACTTTATCAACTAAGTATTTACCAACTTATGGTATTCTCCTTTTTCTAATCTAGGAGGAAGGAGATGAACTCTACCACTATGCTTCTTGTTGGTTCAATCCACAGAGGCACAGGCATGAAGTAGGACAGAAGGAAGCAGATGAGGGTAGTTTTCTTTGACCTCAAACAGAGAGATTTCCATAACCACAACTCCCATAGAGTACTCTGTCACACTTCCATGTGCCAACTTGCATTGGATCCTTCCTTCTGTTTTCCCAGGCTTATAGATGGCAAGAGCTTCCTGCTGTGCTACTCTGTAGGTATTATTACATTCCATACTTTTTCTCATAACCCAGTGGGTGACTCCTGTCTTTAAAGCCCTTTTATAGGAACCTTCTGAGTTTGATTGTGTTGCCCATGTGATCTTTATTAATAGGTTATTTTCTTCATGTATACTTTAGTGCACTTTTGTGAATTATACTAGGTATAATATAATGTTGTAGAAATTTAGTGGGTGAAGAACAAAAACCTCAATCATAACACCACTTGCAGAAAGGGAAATATTCAACACAAATAGGGATACAAGTTTCCAAACTCCCAAAACAAGAGCAATATCAACTCTATACATACAGAAACAAGTGTAAGATATATACAAATAGGGTAGTGGGGAGATAAACATGCTTCTCTGAACCTTCATTCCCACTACAGTGTACCAAAGGAGCTCTTGCTTAGGCCATGAGTTCTCCTGTAGGGTAAGATCTTCATAGCTAAATGTCACCCCAGAGGGGGCCTGTATTTTAGTCTGGATGTTGCTGAAAGGAAAGGTCTTACCACCCTGTGTTTCCTCTGGTGAAGGTAATGCTTCCTTTTTGGAAAATTACTCAGTGCTAAGGTATTTTTGCTTTGTTGTTTCTCTAAAGACTGCCATTTTCTAAATCATGTGTATCTGTTTCCCTTTATGTTTGTCCAGAGGAAAATAGAAACCTATTTTGTGAAGAGTTTGCTTAGGAGAAGGAAACATAGCTATTTTAACACTGCAGATTTCCATGTTGATTTTTTTTCCTAAGCAAGATAGTGAGTCTTGTGCATGTGCCCATGAGCTGAGTGATGGTCTTCTTTATGGACTGAGGCTACTCTGTAATCTAGTCTTTCCACTGTGGAAATTGGATGTAGATTTCAGCTACTAGTAGCTTACTACATTTTCAGTCTTTTATTAGTTACTTTGCTGAACTAAATCAAAAAGGCCCTTTTTTAATATTTCCTCATTGAAAATTTTTCTTATGTTTAAAGAAAGCTCTTTTCTATGGCTATATTTTAGATCAGAATAAAAGTCATTTTAGTGGTTCTCAGGAACATGTTAATAACCATAACTCAAGAAATCTAATAGTGCAGAGGTTCTCTGATTGCATCAGATTTTTGCTTTTATTAACATTTAGGCAGTATATGAGATGGGCCCTTAGGAGACTCAAGGCAAAGATCTCTCTTATTACTGTATTATATACAAATCAAGGCAAAGATCTCTCTTATTACTGCATCATATGCAAATTTAATCTAACTAATCAAAATTTTATTCATTTTTTACATTAACAAAATATATCAAGCACTCACCACATTCCAGGTACTAAAAATGTATGAACAACATTTAAATTTTAAATGGCATAGGTTACCTGTTTACATTCTCTGAAAAGCAACCAAGAATAGCAATAATTTCTTTGGCCTGACTTCTTAAATTATTCTTTTATTACAGGGCATATCAGACACACATAGTGATTCGGTTATTTCTATCTTAATCCTTGCAGTCATTTGATTAATTTATTATGGCATGTGCTATTTTATAGATTAGAAAACCAAGATTTTATACAAGTTCAGATATTTATTTTGTAGTCACACACCCTGAGAAACTGGAATCTGGATATCACTCAGAGAAAAGTGTTTGCTCTTCTCACTGTGGGGGGATCATTCATCTGGCCTCTATCATTAGTTTTTTGCATGTGTGCTTGTCTTGCTCATCCTCAAAGACTTTAAGCTCTTAAGGGCTCTGTGCTGTATATTTTCTTGAACTACTCAAACATGTACATTTTTTGAACATATTGTTAATTCATATAGATTGGATACATTGACTTAGTGAGATTTAACTTTGAGTTATGCTTTAGAAAACTGACAGGTTAATTTAGCTTACTTCTTTAGAATGTGTATGTTTAAAGGAGTTTGGGCTTTGATTTCTTCCTTTCCAAGTGTCATTTATTTTGATGAATTTAATTTACTGTAGCTTGGGATAATTGGGAGGGGATGAAATCACTACCTGGGAGAGGTAATAGTTGAAGAGCTTACTCATACTTTTTTGGGGATGTTAATGCATAAGTAATTCTTGAGTGGCTTAACCAAGACCTGGATCTCACTTGAGAGATTATGTTCTTAATTTAACATATCCTTCCACACAGTGTGTGAAATATGCAGCCAGAAGTGATCACTGTGAGACGAAAGCCCAGTTGTGTTTATTTTAAGCGACTTGCAGTTCTTTGCCAAAGCCAACATTCCTGGAGAGTGAATAAACTGAGTGAATCATTCAAAGTAGGTGAGAAGTCACAAGCCTGGAAAAAATTAAATCAGAAAGCCTTTCCTGTTAAATGGCAGCATTTGAAAGGGCATTTATAAAGTAGAATTATTGATTTTTGTTTTTTTTAATTTCAAGAACATGTGGCTCACATAGACTTCTTCCTTAGTTCCAGACAATTAGTCCTGGCATTGTTCACCTTTCCTGGAAATCAGAGAAAAGAAGCTGTTTTGGTGCCTATCTCTGCCTCTGGACAATAGCAGTACTGGAGAAAAAAAACAGTAGCTGGGTTTTTGATGGCAATGTAGACACTCTATGTGAAAAGCACCTGGCACACAGCCCACATGGCATGAATTTGGTAAGACAAGACATTTGCCAACACTGCCTTGCTCATGTGCTCCGCATTCAACAAAGGTCAGGCATATCCTTAAAGGCTAACCACATTACAATTATTGAGATTCTATTGTATAACAGACACCTGTTTAATTCTTATTCACTCAATAAGTTAAACATTTTACTGTCTTGGGTATTTGTTATTAAGGTAAGATTTAAAGTTTCTTCTAATGTAATGGATGAAAAATAACCAACCTGAAGTTTTAGAATTGAAGTCAAGTCTATATTTGACAGTCAGGACAAGACTCACTTTGGAATGAGGTGAAGAGAATGAACTCCTTCTGTTACAACTAACTAAAATAATATGAATAATGAGGATATGCAGTCCATTCTCTGACCGTATGGCAGGCAACTCTTCTACCTTTATAAAAGACACAACCAAAAGGCAACCAATTTCTGCTATTCACTATACTCTACAGGACTGGAAAGGAATATAATCTTAATGAGCCTAGCCTTAAGATAAAAAGAGAAAAATCACAAAAGGTTACAAAGCTGGTCCTGACCTCTGTTCTCAAAGAACAAACACAGTCTAAGAAGTCCAGCTACATTAAAGGTATAAAAAAAGTGCACACCAATTACCCCTGTGTTTTTTTCTTGTGGTAAGTTAAAAGGGCTTCAGATGTTCTTCCTGAAAGTACATGCCCCCTACAATGGGAGCATAGTAGTCTGTTATAGATTTTCCATAAGTTGTTTCATTTCGTAATTCGCTATCATCTTATGGAGCAGGAAGAAGCTGAAGACTCCATTAAAATGGTGCTTAGTGGGATAGATGAGAACACCTTGTAAGAGAGGGAATAATTAAAAGTTCTGGCAGGAACATTTCAAAGAAAGAAATTTCAAATGGAAGGCAGTCCTGGGGCAGTAGGAAAGCTCTCTCTAAGAGCTGAGTTCTTAAGGAGAGAGGTAGAAGCCAAATTTGCCAGAATTCATGGGGCAGGTTCAGTCTCAGTGGGAATGGGAGGGAGACCAAAAGAGTTCCTGCTTTGATTTGTGCTTTCCTGATGACATATATGATGGCATGGGTGACTGGGGGTTGGGTAACATCTTTAAAGGAATCTGTTCTCTTCACTTTTCTTCCAAATACCTCTATTATGGATGTTTTGGAGAACTTGGCCTAGAAGAAGTCTTAGGAGCTGTACTTTGTGGGAAAATTCTTGGCAAGATGCTGGTGTGGACATTGCCATGAAGATTCTCCTGTGATATCTGCAGGTTTCCCTTGTTTCAGGGCATTTGATGACTTAGCATAGATCTGTATATGAAGGAGTGAAGTGCATTCAGGCACAGGAGAAAATTAGAAAAACATCTGGTTGTGGTTTTCTCTTGTCTTTTATTATGTTGGTGGTAGCTCCTATTTTTTTCTGCTTATCTCCATGACAGCATGGTGCTTTTGTGATGATATCCTTTGTAGGTTTTTTTCTGTTATTTTTGAAATCATAACTAGCTAAAGACATTGCCACAGCAATTTGCCACACACCCACTCTGATGGCTTTTCCAGACTTCTATGGCTATTAGATTCAGAAAGTGGTAGGTGGAGCTAACAGTGGTTTTGTACAGTTGAGAGAACAAGAGAAGAAAGAGGGCAGCTGGCTCTATTATAGGATCCTGGAGAAAACTGTTCCCTGAGGAGTGGTCACTTCTGGGTCTGTGGTAAAGGAAACAAGGAGAAGACTGAGAAACTGACCATCTAACTTCCAGTCAAACCATGAACTTCAGAGCACCTACATGCAGAATTTAGAAAGAAAATCCTGGATGTCTTTTGATCACATTCATAATTTTATGTTTTGTATTTATCATGTAGCTAGCTATTTAATGAGCATGCATAACACTAGTGGCATTTTAGAAGATGTCTTACAGAGTTTACAAATATTAACTTGTTCAGTTCATCATAACCATGTGAAGTAGGCACTGATAAGATACTGTATTCTCAGGATCCTAAGAGACAGAACTATATACATCACCCTCCTCAAGCTGTAAACTACACTGTGCTATCTATTTTGCTAGTATGTTAATGGGTACATGGACAGAAGTACTTAGAAGTATAGAATCTCTTATAAGAGAAAGAATTGTTTGTGGTAGGATGATTATGATTGCTACTAGCCAGTGTTTGTCATTTGCAGTACTTGGTAATGGCTTTGGCATCTGTGAAGAAATACATCAGCATTTTAAACTCTGAAAGTCTCAGTCCAAACCCTGGCCCTATTACTCAGTAGCTATGAGACAGTGAATAAGTTATGTAATTTCTCCATGTCTCAGTTTCTTTTCTTGTTTTTACTTTTGTGACAAAGTTTCATTTTATATACCAGGGTGGTTTGGAAGTCGTGATCTTTCTGCTTCAGACACAGCTGATATTACAGGCATGTGTCACTGTGTCTGGTCTCAGTTTCTTAATATGTAATATTAGGATAATTATTTACCTTATTGTCAGTTATTAATATTAAATAATAATGCCTGTGCAGTACTTAACAAAACACCTGGTTAGTAAACACTTGTTGCTTATTTTACTGTCTGTTGCACTTAAACTAAATTTTGATTCTTGAGTTTTTGTTCCATTCATTAAATTAGTCACTAATTTCCAGAGATTTCTTGGTGACAATGCTGTGCATTTATTTATTGAAAAGACAGTATTTGTGTCAAGCCTATGGGTAAGATACAACACACTGAAGTGAAATGCTTTAATCACATCATATCACATGATATCAGAGGATATCCCCATGACCAGCGATACTAACTTTCATAATAACTAGCATGAGGTGCTGTTTGCCAGCACTGAATTGTTACCAGTTTTCTCTTACACTCTGTTCCTTAGAGTAAGTCAATAAACAGTTTATACTTGGTGAGATGAGTAAGGTCCAAGTTTTGGAGAAGAGGGGAACCCAAATAATATATAAAGAGCAATACATGGTTCTATGTCTTGTCCTGTATGCGCTGTTATGGTTTAAATATGAAAATCCCTCACAAGTTCATGTAATAAGGACTTGTTTGACAGAAGATGGAATTTGGGGGAAATGATGGGATTATCCTCTGTCTTCATTCATGGATTGTTCTAGGGGCGGCACTAATGCAATTGATGGCAGTGTAGACTTCTGGAGGTGGGGCCCTCTTGAAAAGAGTAAGCTTTGAGAGTAGGTTCAAGGGGCAGTTTCTTGCTCTGGCCACTTCTTTTTGTAGCTCTCTATTTCTTGTTTACTGTGAGATAATAAACCTCTGCTACATGTTCCTACTCCCATAGTTTTCTGTTTCACCATGGACCCAGAAACAGGGAGTCAAGAGACCATGCATTGAGCCTTCTAAAAATCTGATCTAAAATAAGTAATTTGTCCTTTAAATTGCTTACATCAGAATTCTGCTCACAGCAATGCAAAAGTAACAAAGAAAGGTTATGATTAGATATTATATTTTATTTTTCAGCTTTGGTCAGTGAGGCACACATTAAGTTCACTTGCCTATTAGTTTTGCATACCCTAACCTTTATTTCTTATTTATTTTGTTTTCTGGCACTACAAAGCTAATGGGGATGTTTTAGAAGCAAATCCTCAATCTGAGAAACGGAGACTAAAACTTCTTGTCACTGGTAAAGAATCTAATTCAAGAGGGTATACCATCTTGAATTATTAGTCTTTTGGATTTTTGCATAAACAAAGATATATGTGCTTTTGAAGAAAATCCTGGTAAAGTAGTAAAGTGTGGTGGTTATGATTACTGTTTGGGGAAGCAAACTTTACCCAAGTCTAATTTGTGGTTTTCAGTCTATTTTGTCTTAGTGGGGTGAGCATGTATGCATACTATATTCTATTTCTCTTCTTATTCCCCAGACTAGACTCAATTTTCAGTGATGTTATTAATCATAGCCCATGTAGCATCCTTTGTTGGTTCTTGAGCAGCTTCTCACATCTACATTGGTACGGGTTTTACCTGGAGGTAAGCTCACTTATGATCCTTAGATGCCATGAATCTGCTTGCTTTCCACTCCCCATTCTGTACCAATGACTGGCCTTCCTGAGTGAGTCTGGCAGTGGAATGTGAGAAGCACGTGCAGAAGGCCTTTCTTCCTTCCCATCAGAAAGAACTGCCATCAGAAAGATGGATGAAGAATAAGTCTGACCTTAGCAGTGGGTAATTTTTATAGTAGTATGTAATATTCCTTCTTCAAGTAAATTTCTGTTTTAAAAGGGATCTTCACAATGAAAGTAACAGTATTTCCAGAGGTTATCCAATTTTACTAGTGTGACATGTAGAAAGGACCACTTAGGAACCGAGCAGTGATTATTCTGTGTGATAGAATAGACATAGGTCATGCATTGTCAGGGTCTCTAACTTTATGTTGCCTCATGACTGTACAGTGGAAAGTTGGAGGCCCAGGAATGGGATGAGGAAGAAGACATTCCACAAAGAGCATAGTTTATCTGTCCTGAGGTCAAAGAAGAATCCTGGTATATTACAGACAGGAAATACATGACTTCGGTCCAGTATAGACCCTCAATTATATATCGATGCTTTACAGATATAATCAGGGCCTTTACTTCTTACTCCTTGTGTAGGAATCCTCTTTGTACTCAATATGGAAGATAAGTCCAGACATAAAGCCCTAAAAGAGAGAATTGAGGCATAAAGGAGAAAGGTTGAATGAAGACTTCAGGTTCATGTAGGTCTACACCATTATATACCAACTACCAAATCATGGACCAGACTTAAAACCTCTGAACTTTCCTTCATCTTAGAAATAAGGATGTAATTCCAAGTGTGTAGGTATATAGGAAGTGCTCAGTGTGAGATATAAGTTGAGTTCTGCAAAGGAAGAGCCTGACAGGAGGATTCTGTGTGTGCTCTCTTAAGTGTTCGCAGTGGAGATGAGTATAGAGACAGGAGAAACAAGTTAGGAACATGGAAGTATATGAAGAGGATCAAGTTTCAGCTTGAGTGACCTTGCAGATTTCCATGGACAAGTCAGGCATTAGCCATCACCTAGAAAGAGGGTGTGGTGGCTAGCATCAACCTTAGGCATTCTAAGGTTCTTTGTATTAAAGAAATGGTTCCAGGTATTTCATGGACTGCTAGAAAAAATAAAGGACACTGATGGTAAGAAAAAAAAAGTCCTTAGAAAAAGTAAAAAGAACAAGACTGTTATGAGGTCAAGAAATCATGACATTTGCTTTGTGAGAAAAAATATTCTTCAACTCAAAAAAAATTAGTAGCCTTCATGTATACAAAATACAGAAGCACTTAGAAAGAAATTAAGGAAACAACACCCTTTACAATAGCCACAAATAACATAAAGTACCTTGGTGTGACTCTGACCAAGAAAGTGAAAGACCTGTATGAAAAAAAATTCAAGTCTCTGAAGAAAAATAATTGAATAAGATATCAAAAGATATAAAGATCTCCCATGCTCATGGATCAGTAGGATTAACATAGTGAAAATGGCCATTTTACCACAAGCAATCTACAGATTCAGTGCAATTCCCATCAAAATACTAACACAATTCTTTACAGACTTTAAAAGAACACTTTGCAATTTCATATGAAAAAAAAAAAAACCAAAATTGCTAAAAAATCCTGTACACCAAGAGATCTTCTGGAGATTATCTCCATCTCTGATCTCAAGCTGTACTATAGAGCAGCAGTAATAATAACTGCACGGTACTAGCAGAGAAACATTCTAGAGGATCAATGGAATCAAATAGAAGAATCAGAAATAAACTCACACACCTACAGATACCTGAATTTTGACAGGGTTAGTCAAAACAATACAATAAAAAAAGAATGATAGGATCTTCAACAAATAGTCCTGGTTTAATGGATGTCTACATGTAGAAAAATGCAAATAGGTCCTTACTTATCACCCTGCACAAAACTAAAGTCTAAGTGGATCAAAGATCTCAACATAAAACCAGACACACTAAACCTGTTTAAAGAAAAAGTGGGGAAGTGCCTTGACCTCATTGGTACAGAAGACAACTTCCTGAACAGAACACCAACAGCACAGGCTCTAAGATTAACAATCATTAAATGGAACCTCATGAAACTGAAAACCTTCTGTAAAGGACACTGTCATCAGAATAGAACTACAGTCTACAGATTCACCAACCCTATATCTTACAGAGAGTTAATATCCAGAATATATAAAGAAATTATGAAGTTAAATAGCATTAAACCAAGTAATCCGATTTAAAAATGGGGTACATAGCTAAATAGAGAATTCTCAATAGAGGAATATTGAATGGCAAAGAAAGACTTAAAGAAATGCTCAACATCCTTAGTCATTAGGGAAATGCAAATCATAAAGACCACAAGATTTCACCTTACACCCATTAGAATGGCTAAGATAAAAAACTTAAGTGACAACACATGCTGGAGAGGATGTGGAGAAAGGGGAACTTCCCCCCATTGCCGGTGGGAATGTAAACTTGTATACAACCGTTTTGAAAATCAATCTGGCACTTTCTCAGACAATTAGGAAAAGTGCTTCCTCACTATCCAGCTATACCACTCTTAGGCATATAACCAAAATATGCTTAAGTATACAACAAGGACATTTGCTCAGCCATATTCCTAGAAGCTCTATTTTTAGTAGCCAGAATCTGGAAACAACCTAGGTGTCCCTCAATGGAGGAATGGATACAGGAATTGTGGTTCATTTACACAATGGAATACTACTCAGCAATTAAAAAATAAGGAAATCATGAAATTTGCAGGCAAATGGTAGAATATAGAAAAGATAATCTTGAGTGAGGTAATCCAGAAACAGAAAGACACACAGAGTATATACATAGTCATAAGTAGATATTATACATATAATACAGGATAAACATATTAAAATCTGTGTTCCTAAAGAAGCTAAACAACAAGGAAGACCCTAGGGAAGATTCTAAATCCTCATTCAAAATGGCAAACACCATATACATTGGAAGCAAGAAAAGACAGGGAACAGGACAGGAGCCTACCATATAGGGTCTCTGAAAGATTCTACTGATGGTGATATCAAATCAGAGGTTGACTTATAGCCAAACTTTGGGCAGAATACATGGAATTTTTATGAAAGAAGAGGGAGATAGAATGACCTGGAGGGGACAGGAGCTCTAAAAGGAGACCAATAGAACCAAAAATACTGAGCCCAGAGGCTCTGAAGCGAATGATAAGGACCATGCATGGAGAGGACTCAATTTCCAAATGGGTTCCCTAGTAAGGGGAGCAGGGGCTGTCTCTGGCTTGAGTTCAATGGCTAGCTTTCTGATCACCTACCCCTAGGGGTTGCAGCCTTGCCTGGCCCCAGAGAAAGACAATTCAACCATTCCTGGAGAAGCAAGGGTCAGATAGAAGGGGAGAAGAACCTCCCCCATCAGTGGACTAGGGAAGGGGCATAGAGGGAGAAGAGGAAGCAAGAGTGGGATTGGGAGGAGATAAGGGAGGGGGCTCTGCAGGGATACTAATTGAATAAATAGTAATAAATTATAATAACAAAAACAAAAAGCCATAAAATAAAAGAATAAATTTAGAAAAAATATTCTTACTGTTAAAGGGTTTCTCTGTAGGACACGGAACTCTAGTAATCTAGGAACAAAATACCTGCTAACATCTTGAGACTCAATAATAGAGTATAATCCTCAACAAACTACAAGTTAGTTTGTATTGAAAGCCTGAGCAACAAAGGGATATTAAGATATGATGATCTAAGAGAAGCATAGGTGTTCCCCTACATGAAGAACAGTGCTTTAAACAAGACAGTGAACAGAAATATTGCTTTATCAGTACTCACTGAATCTCCTTTGCTGAACTATGTTTCTATGAAACCTCATCTACCACAAATATGTAGGAATTTTAGAAGAAAGTTTATAAGCTAGTTTCAGCAAAATAGAGCTAACACCAGGGGTCTTGAAACCCTTAGAAAAACAGAGCAGGCAGGAGTCTCTCAGAGACCTCTTTCTGCTACAAGTTATCCTCCAAAGGCATTAGGGAAGAAAGAAAAACTCTGCATTTCACACTCTCAAATATCAAGGGCAACTTGGTAGCAGTTCTTCTCCTGTGGGTCATGACCCTCTTGGAGTATGTATGGGGGTTGTCAAATGACCCTTTCACAAAGTTCTCCTAATACCACCAGAAAACATAGTATATTTCCCTTATGATTCACTACAGTATCAAAATTATAGCTATGAATTAGCAATGAAAATAAATTTATGCTTAGGGATCACCATAACCTGAGAAACTGAATTAAAGGGTTGCAGCATTAGGAAGGTTGAGAACCACTGGTGGGTAACACAATGGTTTTCATAGATAAAGAAGTTGTCATGAGTAAAGAGACAATAGTCATTCAATCTTAGTCAGAGAAGAAGGTCATCTAGTTATTTTTATGATTGCCTGGTGGCTTTATTTTATTTTCCCCCTTTCACTGTTTTTGTGGGTTGAAAATGCAATGGTCTGGCTGCCAGCAGGTCCATTTCTCACTTTTTCTGTTTGTCAGCAGAAATGTATTCATTTCCTCAATGGCACACTTTTTTTCATCATCAAAATTAAAAGAAAAAGCCTTATTAAATCTTAAGGACAGATTTTGCGAGGGGATCCAAGATGGCTGCCACGAGAAAACACTGTGTCTGAGGAGTAGGAGAGCAGAAACAACGCAGCGACCAGGAGACTGAACTCTGGGACCTAAAACGCCAGCATTGTGAGTGCCAGGTGAGCGGAACTCCTACGGTGAGAAAAT
>JAQQSO010000171.1:0-17413 GCA_028658305.1 Pachyuromys duprasi | reverse complement strand
CCCAGTTCATGATCAGTTGTCTTACACAAAAGAAGTAACCTGAGTTTTAAGTACTTCATAAATGCCCAAGGAAGCATGCATCTTCATGTTGCTGTTTTCATCTGAAAGCATTGATTAGGGTCATTCGTGTGCTGTGTTTTCTTTCCTAAACATTCAGTCAGATCCAAAATAACAGCAAGCAATCAAAAATGGTGCAGGTTTCCATCATTTAAAAATGTCTATCAAGGATGGGGTGAAAAATTAAAATCAATTAACCAGATAAATATATCTCAGATACCCTTTGCACTTATTTTATTGCTTGTTTACCTGAGTGCTTTTTTAACATTCTTCATCTGTTATACTACATCTTTTTGATACATCTATTATTGACTAGCCATTTATATCTTATTTCCATAACGTGGGAAAATTTTCTTCCCTCACAGCCTTTTATAATAAAATAAAATAAAATCACATTAAAGAGCATGAAGAATGAATCTAGTTTTTCTATACAAAGATCTTCATCATAACTGCATAATTAAGGATATTATTATTAATAGACCAAGAATGAATTCAGATTAACTGGACTAAGACTCTAAGAGAATCCACATTGCCTATGAAACAGCACTAGGCCAGCTCGGTCAATTCAAGACCAAAAATGAATAATACAAGAGCTCAGAAAAGGAAAACAAAAAACAAAAACAAAAGAGAACACACACTCTTTGATATATAAATACGACACTGTAAGATCAGCTATTCCTCACATTGAAATAGACTTTGTGTGGTCCCCAGAATATGTGTGAAGAACAGGCTGTGTTGCTTCCCATCTTCCGGTCAGCCTTTCTGAGGTAACTATGATTGTCAAGGAGTACCAGACCATGAAGCAAACACAAGGCACACAGGGAAGGAAACCCAGTGCTCACTTGCCAGGCTGTACTTAGATGGTCTGCAGCATGATTTATAACAGATAGTGAGATAACTGCTGTAAACATATTACAGACATTACATGTATTTTGTATTTCTCCTTGCCAGAAGCCATACTGAAATCTAGGGTAGCTTAATAACGTTCAAACGACTAACACACACGTGCAAAATATCACGACGGAACGTAACAACAGAGTAATTACTATCCAGTGGAGAGAACAACTGAGGGTTTTTTTCTTTTCTTTTCTTTTCCTTTAGCTGTAATTGGTTTATAATTATGGCCCTGCAAACAAGGCAATGCTTAAAGGAACAGTAAAAACTTCCTAGTCAGCTTCCATGTTATACATTTATGATGATTCAAGCTCTTTATCTTGGATTCCTTGACAGACAAGGAGGACAATGCAGTTCTCAGGTGTCTGTGTCTCATCAGGACCAACATCCAAACATACAGGTTAATGTTCCTCAGAAGCTAATTTATTTTCTAAAAATGTTAAAACCCTATGGAGCATGACAAATAACACAGGTTTAAATATATAAATAACTACAACTCAGCCTCAGGAGAAAGTGGCTTCTTGTTTGTCAGTGACAGATAGCAAGCTTGAGGAAATATGAAAAACACTCTCCCTGAAACAGATGGATCCTGTCTGATATGACTTGTTAAAATCATGTCATCCAAGTGAAAAGCAAGTGAGTTGCTTTGCTGCTGCTACTGCGGCCAGTTATTTTTCTTTTAAAAAATGTTTATGTATTTAATTATTTATTATGTGTGCGTTCTGCTCCATCCCTCCAGCTTATCCACTTGAGACAGAATCTCTCACTAAAACTTGAGCTATCTAGGTAGGCAGCAGGTTCCAGTGTCCCCTGTTCCCTGTCCCCACCACACCCCCCAGTGCTGAGGTCGCAGACCAAGCAGCTACGCTGGACGTTTTGTTAACCAATTAGCAGTTTAGAATTTAGACAAGACCGTTTTCTTTGTTCAATTCCAAAACCAATTTCTGTGAGAGAATATACTAAAAAACGCTATACTGATTTTCTCTTTCTTTTGAGAAAAAATAAACAAAAACAAGAAAGAAGGGAATTGTTGGGTTAAGTGTGCTTTAAAATTAGTTTTGCTTAATAGTTGTGGAGGTATTGTACTTCCTAAAGAGCAACATAGCTCTATGCAGCTTCATAAAGATACTAGTGGGAATATAACAATTCATATCAATATTTTTAATTAACTACTAGACATGTAATTTTGCCTTGCTAATTATTCATAGTGTTGAATTAACCATTGCATTACACTATCATGTTAGCCTTTTTTTTTTTCAGTTTACTTTCCTTATTTAGGATTAAATCTTAGAGGTGATCTAGATGTTTTCATAAAGCTATTCCAAGGCAGTCAGAAGGTGATGGAATATTTGCCAAACCAGAGACCACCCCTGGTGCCGCAGCAGTACTAATGGTCAAAGGATGGTCATATGGCCCAGGATCCAAACAGGTGAAGGTGAGTGAAAAAGAACTTCAGAAGGTGCAGTGACAGACTGGGACGCCTGGTGGCTCAGTGGCTGAGAATTGGGTTCAGACTAGAGGAGTCCTGTGACCATCATGGCTGCACATTTCCCTGGCCTACAGAAGGCTGTGTCTCAGATGACTTTCTTTGGAAGAGTCAGGAGGAAAGGTAACATCCCAAATAATTGGGGGTGCTGGAATTCAAAATGGACGGTGAGCATCTGTTGTAATAAATGCCTACCCTAAAGTGTCCAGATGATCAATGCAGAGTCATACTCCCACCCAAGCAAGGTTGAATAATGGCTTGTTCATATTATATAACAACTAGTGCACCAGACAAAGAAAAAGAGAGTAAGGAGATTTGGTGGGGGGCATAACACACATTTCTTAAGAATACACAATGGAACACTACTCAGCAATTAAAAACAAGGAAATCACACAATTCACAGGAAAATGGTGGGATATAGAAAAGATAATTCTGAGTGAGGTATCCTAGAAGCAGAGAAATACACATGATATATACTCACTTATAAGTGGATACTAGACCTATAAGATAGGATAAACATACTAAAATCTGTACACCTAAAGAAGATAAACAAGAAAGAGGACTCGGGGTAAGACGATCAATCCTCACTTAGAAAGACAAATGGGATAGACATTGGATGTAGGAGAAAACAAGTAACAGGACAGGAGCCTACCACA
This sequence comes from Pachyuromys duprasi, assembly GCA_028658305.1. Lineage (NCBI taxonomy): Eukaryota > Metazoa > Chordata > Mammalia > Rodentia > Muridae > Pachyuromys > Pachyuromys duprasi. The sequence continues at coordinate 14,320 of JAQQSO010000171.1, read as the reverse complement.
GAGGGCCTCTGAAAGACTTTGTCTAGCAGTGTATCAAAGCAAAGGCCGAAGCTCATAACCAAACCTTGGGCAAAGTGCAGGGAATCATATGAAAGAAGGGGGAGCTAGTATGACCTGGAGAAGATAGGAGCTCGACAAGGACCAAATATATCTGGGCCCAGGGGTCTCTTATGAGACTGTTTCTCCAACCAAGGACCATGAATTGATATAATCTAGAACCCCTGCCCAGATGTAGCCCATGGCAGCTCAGTATCCAAGTGGGCTCCTTAGTAGGGGAACAGGGACTGTCTCTGACATGAACTCAATGGTGGGCTCTTTGACCTCACCTGTCCCCAGCCAAGGGAGAAGCAGCCTTGCCAGGCCCCAGAGGCGGACATTGCAGCCAGTCCTGAAGTGACCTGATAAGCTAGGATCAGATGGAAAGGGAGGAGGACCTCTTCCATCAGTGGACTTAGAGAGGGGCAGGGGGGAAATGAGGGAGGGAGGGTGGAGTTGGGAGGGAATGCGGGGGGGTGCTACAGCTGGGATACAAAGTAAATAAACTGTAATTAATACAAAAAAGAAAAAAGAATATTTTATAACTACATTCTTCTAAGAATAGGGAAAAGCTGAAATGCCAAGCTTAAATAATTGGATCTTTCCACTCACTGCCAACTTCCCTTCTCTCTCTACATTTACTTTATGACATGCATTTCCCAACGCAGACCCTCTTTCAGAGTCCCTATCATCCTTCTCCTTATGTGGTAGGCTCATACTATAAATGCAGAGCATTTGTCTATATTGTTTCACATGAGGCAACTCTCCCAGATTGTTTTTCTTTCTTTAAAATCCTGCTGTAACCAGGGAAGCTGCCAACTCTAGGTGGTGACTCACCCTTGAGTTCGGCACACATTTAAGTACAGAATGGAGAAGTGTGCTCTGTTCTCCTTGATCAAGCACTCTGAAGGAGAAACTGACTTCCATAAATTGTTCCAGTGCATAGGACTTAGTTCAATAGCACAGCCTTGAATGATGGGTCCATGTATCAGGGTCATAATTATCATTGGTTAGCCATCAAATAAAACATAGCCACCTAGGCATGGCTTCCGGGATAAAAAGAAGCCACAGAAGTGGTTCATTCAATTCTGTAAAAGTAAAGTACTGTTCTAAAACAGATAAATATCAGTTTTAATCAAGCAATTAATTGCTATGCTGAAATTAACACATAGTTGTTAAGAAACAGGGTTTTCCTGAAAGATGGAGACAGGAAAGAGGCACAGTGGTGCATGCTCTAGAACTCCTCTATAACATCCTCATTTCATGGAGGATGTGATCTTACTTGAGAAGTCAGTCAGGTGGCACGCTAACCTGTAATATTAATTCATGGCAATCAGCAGTGCTAGCATTTGTAAACATTATCTCAAGGAGAACCCAGTGGCTATAAGTGCAAGTTCCCAGAGATCAAAACTCTTTCAGTCCTAGAGTCTAAATGAGGACTGTGTGTGAAGATAGGCAAGCATTCTACCATTGAACTATTCCCCTGCCCTCATTTGAAATAGGCGCTTACCACATTACCAAGGCTTGTCTTGAGTGTAGATCCCCCTACCCTGCCTCAACCTTTGCAGTGACTTTGAGGACTCTGGAATGTCCAATGATATGAATGAAGAGACTTGTAGTTCATAATGTGTCTGAAAGACTTGTTGTGACCTGGTACTCTTCCTGACTTCTATCACGGGGTGTTTTCAGTCTCTTACACATCTAGATATCAGGAAAGAATGTTAGCTTCCCAAAACTAGGACACAGTTCCTCAAGTAGGTTCTTAGGTACTTCTTCCATCCTATACAGGAACTGAATATTTGCTGTTTCAGGGACTGTGAGGAACATAATGAGCCGAAATCTTCGGGCACCAGTGATGTTCACCAAAGCTGACTGGCTGCAGGATTCTCCTCCCTCCTTTCCAGCCATCCAGCCCTTCCCAGAGCTGCACAGGACTCAGATCACTGCTCAACCCCAATCAAGTTCACACTAAAGAGTTTGAATCATAATTATCCTCATGAATATGAGCTAAGTTTCAGAGACCTCTACCACGTTTGTGCTGTAGCAGAAGGAAGTCAGAAGCCTGGCGTTCGATGTGCTTCTAAGGCGTTATTTTTGTTCAAGACAGTTCTGCTATCAGCTTCAGCTTTTTATTTGATTGCTTGTCTTTTTTTTATTTAATTTTATTTTATTGCTTTTGATCTTAAAATTTTTTTCTGTGGGGGTTGATGCGGAGCTGCTATGTATTCAAGTGTTAATTGCTTGCCCCTTAGATCCTTATGAGCAAATCTTCACATGTTCAAAATGACCCAGTGTAAACTTTGCCCCCCACATTGTCCATGATTTGTAAATAAAGTAGCCAAACCTGGGCTGGCCAGGAGAGAGGTTTGTAGAAAGACCATGAGGAGAGCAAAGAGGAAGAAGGAGCAGGTCACGATGGGTTAGCATGAACTAGAAGCTTGTGGCTGGGAGGAGCTTGCTCTGAGGACTGGGGTGATGGAGAAAAGCAGCCCAAATGGAAAACATGTGCAAGTATTCATGGGCATTTTGGGTGGAAAATAAACATGAAAACGTAGAGCGTTAATATCTGCCCATCCCCAGTGCGTTAGCACTTATCAAAAATCTGACAGGTTTTTGTGTCTTTTATTTATATGATAGAGCATTAAGGAATGACTGGTGCCTTAACAATTATGTGAATCAATATTAAATATTAATAATAATCACACAAGTTTCTTTATCCTATTTTTTGATGAATATTTTTAAAAACTAAACTATTAGTTTCCTGTTAATAGTGAACACACACAAAACACTACACAATTCTACACTACACTACACTACAATCTCATTTCATCTTCTTTGCCTTGGTCTGTTTTAATAAGAAAGAGTTATGACTGAGCAAAAGCAGCACTGTGGCTGAGAGGATCCACATTCAAGGGACAATCCCCAAATCACAAATTTACCAGCAATGACACTTAGAACTCTGAGTCTGACCTCCTGATTTTTCAAACAGTGAAATGAACCGTGACCCCTGCTTGTCATACTCCCTGACACCCTTGGAAAGTTCAAATTAGACTTGCATGTGAAATCACTGTAAAGAGTTATACAAACCTGAGTTAGTGAAACTGAAAAGGTTTGCTAGCTGCAGCTACAAAACAAATTGATCCAGGGCTGGAAAGAATCCACAAGTCTCACAGTGGTAGTAGCCCTTTAATCTATATGGTCACAATGCCACAATTTAGACAGGTTGATCCCATTGACTAGCTAGTAAATGTTAGTAATAAAAAGAAAATAGCAATCGCTGTTTCTCTCAAATAGCTGTAAGCAGAGACTCTTAGAAAATAGAGGCTAAATTATTTCCAAATAGAGACAAAAGAATAAGTATACCAGAGACCACACCACCTAAAATGTATTTTCAGTCAATGATAGCACTCAAAAATATTTACTGAAATGAAATAGGCTTTGAGGCAAATCCACAATGCTGAAATAGATCATGGGAAATAATCACACCATAAGAAATCACTTTGGATCATTAACAGCAGTATAGATTTCCATCAATTTAAATGACCCTTGAAAATAAAGCACAATATTTACTTCCTTGGCTTATCCTCAAGTCTTGGGGAAAATATTGATTTGAAACTCAGAAAATCAAAGCCACGAGGCTAAAATAGGAAAAAATGCCTCCACTCTTTACTACTGAAACCACAGAAGAAACGGAAAAAAAAAAGCCCTCAGCACTAACAGTGTTAATTATCTGCATTATTTTTCCTGGTATACGCTATTGAAAAAACTTAGCCCATTGACCTTGTGGAGCACATTCTCATAGGCATTTGCACACCAAGAGTTTACATGGGATCCTAAATTGTGTCAGTTCTTCAGGTTTTGTGTCTTTAAAGGTTGCTTTCTCCAGCGACTGAGGGTCAGAGTCCTTAGCGAAAAGGAGCCTTTAAAGTTAACACACTGTCATCTGAGAGATCCCATGTTCCAGCTCAGAAGATATATGCCTTTCATTTGTTACACAAGAAATGATAGCAAACAACAGAGTGCAGTCCATACGGAGTCTTAATGTTCTCTTGAAAAATGTCTCCACAATCCATACCATTCATTCTACTATATGAAAATAGACGATGCTCATTCTCAGTGCATTATGCTGCTTCCTGGGGTTCTGAGTTTTGTTTTTGTCTTTTGCAATAACAAAAGCATTGCAACACTAACCTGAGAGGAAAGCAAGTGGTGGTGCCTGCGAATAGGCCTTAAAACAGTGTTTGTGAGAGTGTAGCCCACAGGAGACAGCCAGAATGAAGCAAGATGCTTGCGAATGGTCTTCAGTTCCGTCCCAGTGAACAAGGCAGGTAAGGGGCTGGGGAACTTGTGCTTTCACAGATGTTGGTGGGGGTTTCCTTTCAGAGCACTATTTGTAAACACTGTTCATCCAGCTCGTGGTTCCCAAAGCCCTGCACATGGCACCTGCAGACACCAATAGCCAGACTTCACACCAAATCAACTAAATCAGATTCTGGGTCAAGCCCAAAGTGGTCTGATAAAGAAATATCTTGACATGCCAATGCTAAAACTTCTTATTTATCTGAAATTAAAATTTAGCTAGACAAATTGTGGTTTTATTTGTTAAATCTGCCAGCCAAAATTGTGGGCTTGTACTCTGTCACTTCATGGAAACACCCAGGCCGTGTGCTGGCCGGGGTGAGATGTTTCAGCTCCAAACATGCAAATCAGGAAAGTGCCCACTGCACTTTAATGACTTCATATATTTTCTTTCCCCAAAAGGTTCATAAGATTTGATGGATTTCAAATTAAGTACCCAATAAATTAAAGGACTCTATATAAGGTATATTACTTGCTTGTAAAGTAATATGGTTTTAATTGACAGATAACCCTTACATATTTCTAGGTTCAGTAAAATACTTATATACTTACACATATAATGAGCCAATCAGACAACCAGATTTTCTATATCCTCATATTTATTGTGTCCATGTGTTGGGAACATTTATGTTTTTCTAATTACTTTGAACTGCATGTTAAACTGTTGTAAGCTATCATTACCATGTATGGTGCAGTAATTAGAATGATATAGTTCAAAAATAAAAGTCTTCTACAATATAATAGAGAAAATGAGGCCTTCTAAAAGTTGGTTCCATAATTAATATGATATTTTTCCATCATGGGTAAATTGCTTTCTGCACTTACAAACTTGTTGCTATCACCACTGTTTCCAGAAGGAGAAAAGTCACAGCAGTTTCCTCTTTAAATGCCATACAATCTTCACCTTAGTAATATGTATAATGTGGCATAAAGATAATGGTATTTCCTCCTCATTGAGAGCATTTAGACATTTCCTAATGGTGACTAGGAATAGAAGAAACACAGACACAAAAGCTATGCATGTGTTTGTACAGTAAAGAAGACTGAGGGTATTGAATGTAATTTGCTATAGCCAGTCTAGTGAGAACAGTAAAACTGATAATAACTATCGAATTTCTGAAAGTTTGAACTCCTGCTACCTTTAAATCATTAACATAATGTATAAATATTATTACATAAAATGTACATAAAGTCATTTTAGTAAAAAAGGAATTTTAATGCAATCAATAAGTTAGAAACAAAGAGAAAAATTCAAAAGAATCAACGAAACCAAGAGCTGGTTCTTTAAGAAAATCAACAAGGTAGACAAAACCTTAGCCAAACTAACTAAAAGTCAGAGAGGCGCTATCTAAATCAACAAAACTAGAAGTGAAAGGGAAGACATAATGACAGATTCTGAGGAAATCCAAAGAATCATTAGGTCTTAATTCCAAAGCCTGTACCACACAAAATTTGAAAATCTAAATGAAACAGACAATTTTCTTCATATATTCTGCTTACCAAAGTCGAATCAAGATCAGGTAAATAAATTAAATAGTCCTATATCCCCTAAGGAAATAGAAGCAGTCATCAAAAGTCTCCCAAATGAAAGAAGCCCAGGACCAGATGGCTTCTGTGCAGAATTCTGTCAGACTTTCAAAGAAGTGCTAATACCAATGCTCTTCAAACTATTCCACAAAATAGAAACAGAAGGAACATTACCAAACTCATTCTATGAAGCCACAGTCATCTTGATACCTCAGCCTCACAAAGACCCAATAAAAAAGAGAACTTCAGACCTATCTCTCTTATGAACATTGATGCAAAAATACTTAATAAAATACTTGCAAATGGAATCAAAGATATCATCCACCATGACCAAGTAGGCTTCACCCCAGGCATGCAGGTGTGGTTCAAGATATGAAAATCCACCAATGTAATCCACCATATAAACAAACTGAAGGAGAAAAACTACACAGTCATCTTCTTAGATGCCAAAAAAGCATTTGACAAAATCCAAGAGCCCTTCAGATTTAAAGTAGTGGAGAGATCAGAGATATAAGGCACATGCCTAAACATAAGTAATGGCAATATACAGCAAGCCTATAGCCAACATCAAACTAAATGAAGAGACATTTAAACCAATTCCACTGAAATCAGCAACAAACCAAGATTGCCCACTTTCTCCAGACCTCTTCACCACAGTACTTGAAGTTCCACTAGAGCAATAAGACAACTAGAGGAGATCAAGAGGGTACAGGTTGGAAAGGAAGAAGTCAGAGTTTCATAATTCACAGATGATATGATAGTATACATAAATGACCACAAAAATTCTACCAGGGATCTATTACACCTAATAAACACCTTTAGCAAAGTGGCTGGATACAAAATTAACTCAAAAAATCAGTAACCTTTCTATATACAAAAGCCAAACAAGCTGAGAAAGAAATTAGGGAAACAACAACCTTCACAATAGCCAATAAATAAATAAATAGTCTTGATGTAACTCTAACCAAGCAAGTGAAAGACTTGTATGAAAAAAACTTCAAGTCCTTGAAGAAAGAAATTGAAGAAGATATCAGAAGATGGAAAGTTCTCCCGTGTTTGTGGATCAGTAGAATCAACATAGTAAAAACAGCCATCTTTCCAAAAGCAGTTTAAAGATTCAATGCAATCCCCATCAAAATACCAACACAATTCTTTACACACCTTGAAAGAACAATTCTCAACTTCATTTGGAAAAAGAAAAACCAGAATAGCTAAAACAATCCACAATAAAAATTCTTCTGGTGGTATCTCTATCCCTGATCTCAAGCTGTACTACAGAGCAACCGTAATAAAAAGATTGCATGGTACCGGCATAGAATCAGACTGGTAGATCAATTGAATTGAATTGAAGACCCAGATCTAAACCCATACACCTACAGATACTTGATTTTTGACAAAGGAGTCAAACCATACAATGGAAAAAAGATAACACCTTCAACAACTGGTGCTGGTCTAACTGGGTGTCAACATGTAGAAAAATGCAAACAGATCCATATTTGTCACCCTGTACAAAACTAAAGTCCAAGTAGATCGAAGACATCAACATACAACCAGACACAAATTCACTATAAGAAAAAGTGGGGAAGATCCTTGAACTCATTGACACAGGAGACAACTTCCTGAACAGAACACAACAGCTCAGGCTCTAAAGAAAACAATTAATAAATGAGACTTCACGAAACTGAAAAGCTTTTGTAAAGTAAATGATACTGTCAACAGACCAAACTACAACCAACAAACTGGGAAAAGACCTTCACCAACCTTATTTCTGACAGACGGCTAATATCCAGAATATATGAAGAACTCAAGAAACTAAACATCTACAAACCTAATAATCCAATTCAAAATGGGGTACAGATATCAAAAGAAAATTCTCAGAGGAATACTGAATGGCTAAGAACAGCTTAAAGAAATGCTCAACATCCTTAGTCATCAGGGAAATGCAAATCTTACACCTATCAGAATGGCTAAGACCAAAATAGTCAAGTGACAACAGATGCTGGTGAGGTTGGGGATAAAGGGGAACACTCCTCCATTGCTGGTGGAAGTGAAGACTTACACATCCACTTTGGAAACTTATCTGGTGCTTTCTCAGTAAATTGAGAACAGTTCCACCTCAAGACCCAGCTATACTACTCCAAAAGATGTTCTACCATACAACAAGGACATTTGTTCAACTATGTTCATAGCAGCTTTATTCATAAGATCCAGAAACTGGAAACAACCCAGATATCCCTCAGCTGAAGAATGGATAAAGAAAGCTGTCTACACAATGAAATAGTAATCTGCTATTAAAAACAAGGACACCATGAAATTTGCAGGCAAATGGATGGATCTTTAAAAGTTCATCTTGAGTGAGGGAGCCCAGAACCAGAAAGTCATACATGGTAAATACTCACTTATAAGAAGGTATTAGCCATACAATAGAGGATAATCATAATACAATCCACATATCTAAAGAAGCTAAGTAACAAGGAGGATCCTAGGGAGGATGGTTAATTCTCATTCAGAAGGGCAAATAGATTAGACACCAGAATCAGTTGAAAAGAAGGAACAGGATGGGAGCCTACCATAGATTTCCTCTGAAAAATTCCACCCAGCAGAAGATCTACTCCACTCAGCAAATGCTGAGACTCATAGCCAAACTATGGGGAGAGCGCAGGAAGTCTTATGGAAGGGGGCGGAGGAATAAAAGGACCAAAGGGGACAGGAGGTCAAAAAATAAAATTTAGAAACCAACAGATCCAACACATCTGGGTTTGCCCTGGGGGGAAGGGAGACTAAAGAGACTGATACACCAACCAAGGACCATGCATGGACAGGACCCAGGTTTCTTGCTCAGATGTAGCCTATGGGCAGCTCAGTCTCCATGTGGGGGTCCCTAGTAAGGGGAGCAGGGGCTGTCTCTGACAAACACTGTTGCTTGCTCTTTGATTACTTCCCTCAGGTGAAGAAGCCTTGCCAGTCCCCAGAGGAAGGTGATCAGGCAGTCCTAAACAGACTTGATATCCTGGGGTCACTTGTTAAGGAAGGAAGGCTCTCCTTTCTCAGGACTAGGGGACTGGGATGGGGGAAAAGAGGGAAGGAGGATGTGACTAGGAGGAGAACAGGGTGGTATGATCAGGATATAAAATGAATAAATTAATAAAAAGGCTGAAATTGTTATTGTCATTTAATGTAAATGGAGACTTCAAATGAAGGCAAGAATGTGGTAAAGAAGAATGACTATATATTAGCACCTATGGAAATAAATATGGAGATTTCACCAAAACCTACAAATAGAAATATCATAACAAACTAGATATAGACTACCAGGTATACACATGAAAAAAAAAGCAGCATATGACAAAAGAGTCAAGTATAGGATCAGCTTCATTGTCCATCATAAATGAATAAATAAAGAGAATGTGATATGTATTTATGTAAATGTATGCATATATCTAGACAGACCTAGAAAACAAATACTATGTCTTGAAGGAATCCTTACAGAAGAAGAGGGAGATAGAAAGTTCTGGAGGGGACAGGAACTCCACAAGAACAACAGAGCCAAAATGCTTGGGCCCAGGGTGGCCTGCAGAGACCAATATTCCAATAAGGACCAAGCATGGAGAGGGCCTACACCCCTGTTCAAAGGAAGCCCACTAGCTGCTCAGTGTCCACGTGGGTTCCCTAGTAAGGAGAGCAGGGGTCTGGCATGAACTCAGTGGCAGGCTCTCTGATCACCTCCTCCTGGGGATGCAGCTTTGCTAGGCCACAAAGGAAGACAATGAAGACAGTTCTGATGAGACCTGATAGGCTAGGGTCAGAGGGAGGGGAGGAGGACCTCCCCTATCAGGGGACTAGGGAAAGGACATAGGGGGAGAAAAGGGAGGGTGGGTGGAACTGGGAGGAGACTAGGGAAAGGGCTGCAGAGGAGATACAAAGTGAATAAATTGTAATTAATTAATTAATTAAATTTAAAGAAAGATATAAAAGTAGATGAATTATTTTCAAAAAGGAAGAAGGTAGAAAGTAAAGGAGATGTTAATAAGGTGAATAATGAATTCCATAAATTCTTTATTTCAAGTAATATGATGGAATCAAATGAAAACCTTATGTTGTAGAATTTGTACAATTAATATATGCAAATTATGTCAAGCTTAAAAACATGTAAATGTTACCAGCTCGCTTGAGCCTCACAACATGCTCATTTACATCTTGATATGCATGTTCCCTGGCTTTGTGTGAGCAGGTTCTCCTGTTACAACACTCATCAATGACATTAGTATTATATTTATTAGTAACAAATAAACACCATTCCCACTAATGTGTTTGAGGATATATTGGCGTTTGTCTCAAATTTAAAAATTTATCATAAAATTATAATGTCTGTCCTCAGGGCAACTAAACCTCAATTGCCAGGTTCAGTAAGTGAAATTCAGATTAGTTGGTTAGGTTTAAGTCCCAGAAACATAGCTGCTCTGGGTTCTCCCCTTATGCAAGAGAGCTTAATTAGACATTTCAAAATTATGGTGTGTTTACTGAAAGTAAAAAGTTCTAAGTGAACTCCAGACTATTAAATGACCATTAAATGTGAAAATTTTCTGCCCACAACCTAAGCTATTATCAGATCTGCAGTTCATTAATTCTTGGGAGATCTACAGTTTATAATTCTTCCAGCTTCTCTGTCAGTATAAAGGTTAGAATTTAATCAGCTAAAGCTCTTAATTTTTATAAATACTTCATCTGTGTTATGATTAGCATTAGTAAGGGTGGCTTAAATTGCACAGGCTAAGAACATGACTTGTAGTTTATCGTCTGTTATTTACCATTCTTACACTTAATCTGGAATTAAAAGTACCAACAGTACGTATCCTTAAGTTGTTTTTTGAAAAAAAATATTTAATCACAAACAGTATTTCTAACTCTATTTAAATTTTTTATGAAAAAACACACATTGGATTTCTTTAAATATCAAGCTATGCCCCACAGTCCATGAATATATTCATCAGGACTACAGCCCAAAGTCTACAGATTTATCAATAAGTAGCAAGAAACAGAACTGAAAGACTGCTCCAATTTGAAGTCTCTGAAGATGAAGACTTTCAGTCCACTCAGCACATATTTATTCATGATTTTTGACCTTAAGAGATTTGGGAGAAAAGGTTGAAATGTTGAAAGGTCTAGTCATTGAATAAGATCTATCCCTAGAACATAAAATTTGATTGGAAAATCCATAAATAGCACGAAGAATGTGTCAAACAACAAAAGAACTCAGAATTTCCTGTCTCGTCTTCTTTAAATAGTAACATGAACTTATTTTTCTGGCTCAAACCTGATACTGCCTAAAGACACATTTTTATATCCCATTAAAATTAAGATTAAAGACAGAAAAATATTTGACAAATCTATTATTAGAGATGTGTCTAGCTAACATCATTTGCAGAAGACTTGGGGCTGTCTCCTTAGATGTTATATGCCCAGAAACAGTAGAAAAAGAAAACATTTATTTGACAAGAAACTGAATGACATCATGACAACCAATTTTTTCAATTAAAGTGTCAGAATTATTTTCCAAATCTATATGGTACCATGTCCACTCTATTTTAGGCTGCCTTGCACTGAGATTAATATTTCAAAGTATTTTTTCCATTGTGTTGTGCATATTACCTTCATGACAACAGAAAATGTGCAACGGCAGATCAAAGTGGATAATTAAAGATGAAGCTTCAGTATGTGCATTTTACCAAGAACAAGAACCCCAAGCAGAGTCCTGAACGGGAAGGTACAGACTGGATAAGTCCCTCTAGATGGACACTCAAAAAAAAAAAAGAAAAGAAAGATGAATAAACATCAGAACATTTCTTTTAACCTGAGGAAATAAGAGAAGGTATGAGTATGATGACCCCAGTATATTTCCCCTGGTTACACCTAGAATTTTTTTTAATGTTGAGTGAACTTTACAATTATAAAGTTGTGAAGAGGCAACATCCAATAAATACATCAACAGATATAGAGACAGATCTGGATTTGAAATAGGGCTGTGTTGAATATAGGCCAACCTTGGCCCCTTCCTAATAAAACATGTGTAGAAAACACATGGAGAAATTGAGGTTTACAGTAACATGACTATTCCCCTGGTCAGCTATTACAGGGGTCACAACAGAGAGCTTTCTGCCCCACAGCTTCACCAAAGGTGGATAACCAAAGTCAAAAAGTGGGTCAGAGAGAAGCTGCAGAGGGTTGGGCTGTTGGAAAAGCCTTGCCTGTGAGGTGACCTGGGAATATCACCCTAGAAAGATGGCGGTGATGGTGAGGACAAGCAGCATTACAGAGGCAAGGCCTGCACGACAACACGAGAAATGATCCAGAGACCATGTGCCTGCTTCAAACACATTAAATGGGGACCTGGAAGAGCCATGTGGAGTTCAAAAGGGACCTCAAGTACAGGAGGCCTGAAATGTTCTAATACCCAGATGAGACACTTAAGCTCCTGACCAAATGTGACCCATGAACTAACTGCCCCAACATTATCTTGAAACCTGCAGAAATGTGGGTGGCCACAAGCCACCCAGGCCTCCTGAACAACAGTCTGCATTCCCACAAGCTATCATCAGGTCCTTACACACACCAATTTTGGAGAAACAGTACCTCTGTATCTATTTGAATCCCCTTGTCACGGAAGCTGAAGTTGAGCTCAGGAGTCTCTGTTTACAGCATGCATCCCAGGTGAGTCAAGGATGGGACCAAAAGCAACAAGCAGTAGTTTTCAACCATTGATGCAATGAAGATGCAAGCTGCATTCAATTAAAAGAGGTGAACAAAATCTAGACATGATCACGTGGAAGGAGAGTTGGCCAGACCAACTTCTAACAACCATTTTGATTCACAGTGTGTTACAGAAACATGGAAGGGACTGGATATCAAATACCCTGCTGCTACATTCATATGACATAGAGGATTTCAGTCAATAACTGATGATCACACATGTCACAGAGGTTCCTCAGAATTTTCAAGGAGATGAAAATTGTCCAAGCTCCAGAAGAATTATGACCAGTGGCACAATGAAACCACACAGAATAGAGCAGTTCCATAAATGTGATGATTAATATAAAAAGTCATTACTAATAATAACACACTGTTATCTGTGTCCTCTCCCTTTCCAATCTGGTCCATCTCTGGCATTTTATAGTCTCTTTAGGGTATTTAAGAATATGAAAATACCTGGACTTGTAGTGAAATGGCCTCAAGTTATAGAACCTGGACATGGCTCCCAAAGCCAAAGAAACGTGCAAGAAAACGGACAATGACACGTCCTGCCTTCTTTCTGAGACAGGGCTCAGAGAGTCCAGGCTGGCCACAGACACCTTATATTGCTGGGGATAGCCCTGAGTTCCAGATCAAGCTGCCTCCATCTCCCTACAGACTGGTGCCACCAGGCCCTGCTTAAATACTGCCTAAAAGGGGCTGACTTGGAAAACTCACGCAAGTTTATATAGCCAGACATTATAGATACCCTCTTTCCCAAGTTCAACGATATAATTGCCCTCAACATAAGCTCCATCCTTTAAAATGTTTTCCCCCTTGGACAGATGGGAACAGTGACAATAATGATGACTAATGTTGCTGAAAGTATCTCTCCTTGGTAAATTGTTATGGAGCCAAAAGGAAAAGACCGTAATCTCTATGCCTCTCATCATAACCTAATGCATTGTTTTGTACCGACCCAGGAAGGTGACCAGCCTTCCTCATCCATCAGTGTCTACTGAAGGCAGTCTGGGTTCCCTATCAAAGTCCCTCGTCAGCCCACTAGTCAGGCTTCCTGCTCATTTTCCTGCTACAAATGTCAAGCCTTTGGCGTGTTTCATCCTTATTTTTTTCTTTAAAAAATTTATAAGTGCAGTGAAGCCATATTCTTCATATGTAATGCAGAGAAATGTGAGACACTGAGCAATGTGCTCTGCCCTCTCGCCATGTGCTGACTCCAGTCGATCTGGCTCTGAACCCGATGCTCATCCCAACACTATTCTGAGCGAAGTCAAGGCATGGAAGGTGGGCAGAGCCAGCTCTCTATGAGCTTGTCGAGTCCCGGCGATGATCTCGTAGAAAAAGATTTAATTATTTTTTATCATATATTCACCAAAGCAAATTCTAAATAAATAGCAATCCTTATTTTTTTTAAAAGTAAACTACTTAAAAAAAAACATAGAATGGTGATATTACTCTGATGGGAACGTTTTAGATGGGAACATTTCTGCCAAAGTTAGAAACCTTAAGAAGGATGATTGACATATTTAACTGAATAAAATTACAAAACATGAAATGAAAAAAATCATATGGTGACTATATCAAAGCTAAAAAAAGCCCTGAAGTTAATATATATATATATATGTGTGTGTGTGTGTGTGTGTGTGTGTGT
>JAQQSO010000170.1:6262-17440 GCA_028658305.1 Pachyuromys duprasi | reverse complement strand
CATATATGGATATGGCCTAGAACCCCTGCTCAGATGTGGCCCATGATAGCTCATTGTCGAACTGAAGACCCTAGTAAGGGAAACAGGGACTGTTTCAGTCTTGAACTTGATGGCTGACTCTTCGACCCTCCCCAATACATGCCAGGGAGTAACAGCCTGGCTAGATCCCAGGGGAGGACATTGCAGCCAGCCCTGAGGAGACAAGATGATCTCGGTCAGATGGAAGGGGAGGAGATCCTCCCCCGTTGGTGGACTTGGAGGGGGCGGGGAGGAGATGAGGGAGGGTTGGGGAGGATGGGAGGAAATGAGGGAGGGGGCTATGCATGGGATGCAAAAAACCTAACCTATGATTGATATAAAAATAAGTAAATTTATAAAAATAAAAAATGGGTTAGGTATTAGATAATACAATTAATTGCTAGTTATTCAACTCATAGTCATGTCAGACACTAGTCTACTTTTTCACAGGAGTATACATCCTAAGTTTAACAGATAGATATGATTTTGTAGACAGATCTGTTATATAAAGATAGGTAGCCTTCAAAAACTTCAGAGACCTACAGAATATAGCATTTAAAGGTGTCTTTATTATTTTAAAGATTCTTTGACAATGAGACAAGTCATCTCCTGGAAGCACCCCGTCTACCTGAAAGAAGATAATGAGCATCGAAGAACCTCCATATGGAGATGACCTCAGATTAGCAAATGAGCCACTTGGGTAAAGAAAATACCCTTGCTTCACAACAGACAAATTCTGTCAAGGACGGGCAAGCTTGAATGCAGGACAAGTAGACTACCGAACTCTGACAAGACAGGGTAAGCAAGTCCTAAATAGTTCCTGCTTCACATATATGTCTGAGCCAGAAGGCTAAAGATGACACTCCAATGTTATAAAGAGTTATGGGTGACTGTTCAGGCAGCAAATTGTCTCTGTCATTTTTTTTTTGGATATGCACTTCCTATTTATTCTAATACCTAATTTTATTCCTCCTCAAGTTTCTGATGGGGTTGAAGACAAATAGTTATAGTGCCACAATTAAACTTAAGTTGTTTAGAAGTTAAGAAATCCAATAAGGATAAAAGTTAATTTAGGTATAGAACTCTAAACTTATCTAGATAGAATAATCAGTTACTTTCTCCTAAGTTGCTAAATACACATAGACTAGAATTTGCTTATGTAGATTTTATCTAACAGTTTTCATAAATTCATAATTATTATTGCATTAAAAGAAAAGAAGCCTTGTGAGTCTTTGGTCATAAATGAAAAAGGGGAAACTGAGGTAGCCATTCCATTGGACCTGAGATGGTCATGTGCGTGCAAGTCATACTGGCTTGCGATTCTTGTTGTTTTCAGCAGACACCTCCTGTTTTGCTTAGTTAAGCCTCCTATTTTGCACAGTTAAACCTCCTGTTTTGCTCAGTGAAACCTCGTGTTTTGCTCAGTTAAACCTTGTGTTTTGCTCTGTTAAGCCTCCTGTTTTGCTTGGTTAATTTTCCTGTTTTGCTTGGATATGTTTACTTGGAAACCTATATAAGTGGCTTACTCTATAATAAAGATGGCGCCTTGATCAGAGCATTGTCTTGGTGTCACCTTTTCGTGTTCTCTGTCTTCTCTTTTAATTTCCAGCCCCTTGTGCAGGCGGTTACTATTGGTGGTGGTGGGCGACT
Organism: Pachyuromys duprasi; assembly: GCA_028658305.1. Lineage (NCBI taxonomy): Eukaryota > Metazoa > Chordata > Mammalia > Rodentia > Muridae > Pachyuromys > Pachyuromys duprasi. The sequence continues at coordinate 15,772 of JAQQSO010000170.1, read as the reverse complement.
ACATAAAACCTTTTCTCCCTTCCTCCATCTCTTCTTTCCTACCTTTTCTTTGTTGCTTTTATGAAACAAGTTCTTGTGAAGTTCAAACTTGCTTCTTACCCTTGCTCTCTCAGCTTCAACCTCTTGAGAGCTAGGATTACACATAAGCAAACAACTATGGGCAAAACTTTTAAACTGTGCTACAGGATCTTGGTAAATTGTGCTCTCCTTCTATTCTCTCTGTCTCTCTGTCTCTCTGTCTCTCTGTCTCTGTCTCTCTCTCTCTCTCTCTCTCTCTCTCTCTCTCTCTCTTTCTCTCTCTCTCTCTCTGTCATCCAAGTAGGTTATATTAAAGGACTGCAAAATAAGTCATGCTAGGGCTACTTTTAGAGCCTGATTTTCAGTGCCACACTTGCCAATCTTTGATTTTCACTCTGGCCAGTCCTAAAGAGTCCCCCACCCACCAACTCTTTGACATACAAGCACTGCATCAGAGATTAGGCTCGATGGCCTCATATCCAGGTCAGATACACTTTCAAAGGGTACTGTAATGAAACCTGAAATCCCTTTCACAAAGATTATCTAAGGCTCTAAGCTACTGAAAACATGGCTGAACTCAGCTTGCAAGTGTAAGACTCTTTATAAGTGAACTCAAGTGACCTAAGCTTCACCTGTAACCACAGCCCATCAGTATAACAATATAACAATGACAAGAAAACATATGAAAAATAGTAGGAGTGACCAGAAGTGGAATGAGCCTTTTCTGATTTTCAGCTTCTCTCTTCTTTATTCCTCTCTGAACCGTTATGATACTGGTAAGCTTTGGTATTTCTTACAGTTGAAACTGAGACTCAAAAAAGTTCAGAAATGTTTTCTCCAAAACCATAAAACTACTGACTATGAGAGGCAGAAATATCCACTCTGGTGAGATCTGCTCATCATTCCACAACTCTGCTCCATTTCCTCCCTGACCCACCGTTTTGCCTGTTGCTCTTTGTTCACTGGGTTGTCTTTGTCCCTACTTACAGTGGTATATACCAAACTTCAACAGTGGTGACCCATGGTGCCCAGATATAATATATCCTGCATTTCCTCTCTGCCTAGGCGAGGTGAATAAGAAGATGGAAGGACATATATCTTTTGTTGGCAAACAGAGTTGTAGAGGCTGGAGACTTAGCTGGATTTGGTATCATAATTCTAAAAAATATATATAGGAATTTCACTTTCCCTCTCCTTCTCCTGCTCATTCTCCTCCTCCTGTAGCTGTTCCTGCTCTTGCTCCTTACTCCTGATCCTCCTCCTACTTTTTTATCGTCTATCTTCTTTTTCTTTTTATTTTCCTTCTGCTCCTTCTCCTACATCTGATCCCTCTCCTTCTGCTTCTGTTTCTGTGTTTTCTTTTGCTTCTCCCACTTCTTCAGCTTCTTCTGATTCTGATTCTGCTTCTTCCTCTTCTGATTTTTGTCTTCTTTTCTTCTTCCTCATTATTGTTACTACCAATTCTTTCATTTTTTAATTTTAATTTTTAATTTTTTTGTTTTTCAAGTCAAGATTTCTTTGTGTACATCTGTCTGTCCTAGAATTAACTGTGTACACCAGGCTGGCCTTGAACTCAGAAATCCACCTGCTTCTGACTCCTGAACACTAGATGAAAGTCTTTTACCTACCACCACTCCCCTCTTCTTATTTTTATTCTCATTATATTATCATTATTATTTGATATTTTGAATACAGATTTCTTTGTATAGCTGCGGATTGCCTGAAAATCACTCTGTAGACCAGTTTGGACTTCCTCTCAAAGGAATCTGCCTCCCAGTGTTGTGATAAAGGTGTGTAAGATGATGACACAAGCATTTTTATACATAATGTATTTTTAAGATTTATTTATTTTTATGTGCACTGGCATGTTGAAGGTCTTGCCAATTGTATTTTAAGTTAATATTTAAGGGTAAAGAAATAATGTCATCTTGGAGCTGACCTCCTTCTAGAAAGTAGTTGATGGGGCTGGTGAGATTTCTCAGCTTGGAAACGTGTGTGTTGCTTGACCAGATGATCTGAGAGAAAGGAGAGTTAAAACCCACAAGTAGTCCTCTGACTTCGCATTGGAACCGTGGCATGTGTGTGTCCATGTATGTGTGCATGTGTACACACAGAAAGGCATAAACTCATACAGAAATAATAAATAAATTAGAAAGGACTTGAAGATTCTACTCTTATGAAAATTGAGTTGTTCCTTCTAGAGATGGCTGGAGAAAGCAGGTAGGCTCCAGCCTTCATGTAACAAGATAAGCAAACTTGTAGTTGACACTGCTCTAAATACATAAGATTTTCTTTTCTGAAACAAGGTCCATGCAGGGTCATGGGTCAGTAGCTCAGCAGTAGTGCCCACACCAAGCATGCAAAAGGCCTTTGGTTCCATCTCCAGCACAAAACCCAAAACTAAAATAAAACATCCAGTGGACAAATTGGAACCTCATACAGTAGCTGACCAGCATTGCCCACCATTCTTGAGGTAGGTACCTCCTCATTTCTTTCCACCTAATATAGGCAAATGACTGTAAGGGCTTCCAGCCAGAGAAAAAGAGAGAAGAACCTGACCTTTAACAGAGTTCATTGCAGTCAACAAAAGGGGTGTTTCCATAGACACTTTAAATCCTCCACACTTCAACTCAACACCAGTCCCTCCATTGTCTCCACTAGTGAACATTTATTTTCACTAGGGCGAGCTTTCTTTCTTAGTGGGCAAGGAATGTGTTTTACCAATAAAGTATAGATACATATATAGAGAACATAAACACAGATATGTGGCTTATAAGACACCTTGACTGAGGTGATTGCCTTGAGAGATGACTCAGCATGTCAAAGTAATTGCTGCAAGCCTACAGAACTGAGTTCCTTCAAGAGACCCACATGTTAAAACAAACCTTCCCAAAACTGTTCTGTGACCTTCATGTGTGTGTGCATGTGCACCTATGAAACTACTGAAACTATTCAATGTGATGCTGAAAACTACTGTCAAGCAGTCCTGCAGGCTTTTGTGCCTTGCAGGTGACCAATGAAATGCCAAACCATTTCATCTATGCCCCGGAATGTGACAGTGTGGCTGTTCTCATCGAGGCCATGGTGTATATCAGCACCATGGAGAACAGCAAGAGGCCCATGTACTGCACACTGCAGTCCCCAAGGTGAGGAAAATTCTCCTCTCATGGAGTAGCTATCAGGAGTAGGACCTGTGATAGGGGTCTCTATTGAGAGCAAGGAGCATACTCCTTCATGACCATATTGTTAAATGATTGGCCAGGTGTTTGCCTATGCTCTCACACCCCAACTCAGCCCATTAAGTTGCTCTGTGTTTTCTCATCAACTTGATTGTAAATGGTTCCAGGTCCCTGAGCTGCATTTCTCCATGACCCAGACAGCATGCAAGCACTCCTAGGTTAACTGAATTGCTAGTGGTCACTGCTGTCAACATATTCATGTGCATTGTGTCTCCAGGTCTTATAGAGACTGACACCCACCAGGAGCTTCCTGATGTGTCCTTCTGGCAAAATAGTTCAGTTCAAAGTCCATTCTTGAATTTGGCTTTTGACTGAAGTCACTGTTCGCACTCCAAGGAATAAGAGTCACACAATAGCTGTGTCTAGAGTTCTTCTTGTCCTTAAATCATGTCAGAAGTTGATCTGAGTACTGTATGTTCTCTGCTCTGCTAGAAAGAACACGGCTTTCTCCTACATTACTGGACATACCATTGTCAACAGGATCTGAGCGATATCCACGTTCTTCATGATGAGCTACGGATGGATCACATTGTTTTATAGATAGACATAATGTCGCCATGCTATCAGCTCACCTGAACTAGATCAGGAAACTAGCTCAGTACTCCTTCTCAGATGGAACCTTGCACACCAGCATCATGCAAGATAGAGCCTGGCATGCAGGAGCAGCATATCCTGAGTTGTATGCCTGAGGGAAACAGCACTGCACAGGCTCAAGCATCAAACAGGAACCTGAATTTCCTTAGGGATAGAGCTAGCTACTACATCCTGGCTCTCTGTGGGAGTGTGTTTCAGAAGACTTCAGTCATGGTTCTGATCATAGCTGCAGCAGAGGTATCTGCCTGGAATTCCTTAACTTATTCAATGCTAGGGAGTCACTCTGCCAACTGATCTATGAATAACATATAGTCCTAACCACACTTGGTAACTTTTTTTCTTCCTTGAGACAATATCTCACTATGTAAGTCACAGAAATCCTGTAACCAAAAGGGCTTTGGCATCTTTGGTAGAGAGAGAGCACCACACTCAACCTGAAGACCTTTTCTCTTGGTGCCTCCACTGTATAAGTTTCCTCTACCAATAGTTCATCACACTGATGCCAGCACCCTGATGGCTGCATTCTCCATCTTCTAAGGCATCTGGATGTATCTTTCAAAGGCCAGGCACATGGCTTCTGTGACTGTGCCCTGTAACAACATCCCACACTGTAACCAGCTCTGCAGGCTCTTCTTGGATGTTCATTCAGGCACTTGTACACATAAGGCAGGAGACCATTCCTCTGCCACATTCATCCTGTTGTGAGATTTCACTACTTTTTAATTTGTCATGTTGCTAAAAAGGAGTTTTTGAGGAAAGAATGAGACATTTCTAGACATGGTCAGAAAGTTAAACTCAGTTCTTCACACAGCAAAAGCCAATGTGTTTCTAATCATGGCTAGAGTTGTCTGTAGCTCTGAAAGAGGTGGTGGTCAAGGCACTGTCCCAGGAGACTCTCCTGGAAAGGGCCCCTCAGCTAATGGTAAACATAAAGTGAACATCAGTAGGGCTCCCCGTGACATCAGCAGTCCATTTTCTCTACATTCTATTGTATCCTGGAGAGCCCTTGGCAACGCCGTGATGTCACTACTGTTGTGGCAACACCAACTGCTCTTAGGGCACTTGCCTATAGGTCTCCTCAACAGTCATGTGGGCAAGACTGAGAAGTATCTTTGGGAAAGAAGATGTGGACAGTAGAAAAACCAAAGAGAGGCAGAAGGCAGCTGGCCTTCTATCACATTTTAAAATATCAAGAAAGCATTTGTCCTGGGGAAGGCACAGTGAGTCCTGGGCAGAGGAGGTGGGCTTGAGGTGGGAGCTACAAAAGTAAGGCGGTGGGACAGGACCCTCTGGGAAACAAACGGACGATCTTGCTTAACACAGGTCATGGAAGTTAAGGATTCAAGAACATTATTTTGTCTGTCCCCAAAGCCAGGAACTGGCAAGGTCAAAGCTGTTTCATTGGCAGTTCTTAGCTTTCCTCTTTTTGGGCATTTGTGGTTTAACATGAGGACAAAAGGAGACCATCAGGGGTCAAGGAGGGTTAACATTTCCTAGTATATGGCAGGGCATCACTGCACTTCACCCTCACAGGATTAGTTTAGGTGCTGTGGCTATCTGACAGTAGTTACAGGGACAGAAATGTGCTCCTGGCTGTGACTTTATGTGCTTATGACGCCTCTGAAAACCTCACCTTGACACTGGCTCACATAGGATCCTGAATCAGTAGTTGTGAGTGGCAGGCATTTCTCTACTTCATGCAAAATGTCAGAGGCAGTAGACCAGACAGAGACTGAATCTTACTGCCAGCTCTGTGGTGTTATGGTGTGTCTCTGGCAGAATTGTTCAGTCTCTTGATCATGTTCTGCCATTGCTTCACTGTCTAATGCACAGGCACGGTCATAGAGTGACAAGGCAGGAGTTTTGTGTGTCTCTAAAGCACCTGAGTAATTGTAGACTCTGCCATTATTCTCCTGGGTTCTGAAACCACAGGCTTGAGGACTCAGAAGACAATCTGCATCTTGTGGGTTTGTGAGGAAGCCTGAAGAGTCCACCTCTGTAGTCATCTGAAGCTTATGTAGGGAAGCAGAAAAAAAAAATACCTGGCAGCTTAGATACCCACTTATTAACAGAGTGATGGCAGATCTGCGATACAGAGAGCAGGCATCTCAGTCTTAGACCACAGTCTGTAAAATCTTGTCGCTGGGTTCTAAGCATGCTCTATTTATGTCTACCCTCCGTGCCTTCTCACTATGCAAGTTCACTTTTGGTCTCCCTACAGGGGTCAGTGGGAAGACACCACCTACCACAAAACTGCCCTCCAAGAAGCAAGTAAAGAAGGAAATGGACAAGCTGACCACTCGGCTGCAGCTGATGACCAGGGAGAGAAATGAGCTGCAAGACCGCCTCACGCTCATCACAGAAGGATCCTTGGACAATAGGTATCCATTTTTTTTCCACCCCGATGGTATCAGTCTTGGCTCTGCAAAGTCACCCTCATCTAATCCTTTTGTGGAAACCTCCAGGATGTCATGTTCCTAAATGCTGCTCAGAGGAGAGGCAGGAAATTAAGCTTTGGCAGCAGTGCTATCTGGAAAAATCCACATATGCTTCTTCCAAATGAATCCCTGAGCCTGTTCTCTTCTGAGTCACACAGCACAGGGATTGAGGCAGTGGAGAGTGAGTTCCCAGCATGCATTTGGAAAGGTCTTCCTAGGTGGGGGCTAGCTACTGTGTGTTTGGCACTAGATACTTACTTGCCTGGCAGGAGACTTAATGCTGGGAGCTCATTGTAGCTGCTGGAGGGACCTGATCCCTCTTGGTTTATCTCACTGCAGGACAGGAAGGATGGGAGCTCAGCAAGTTTATCTCTCTCCTTGTGCCTTATAAACTTTAGACAGTACATGGGATGCAATTTTCAAGCATCCCATTGTTCATTCCCACCCTGGCTGTCTTTATCTATTTCTATCACACCTCTCTCTCTCTCTCTCTCATATATATATATATATATGATATATATATATATATCCCATTCTCTTTCTCTCTCACTCTTTCTCTCTTTCTGTCTGTCTACCTGTTTGTGTACGTAAACATTTGCATGTTTGTGTATCCCTCTAGACTCTTGGAGCCAGTGGTGTGAGGTGGGGCCTGTGGGTCTCAGTCTCAATGTGATGCCAGTTCTGATTTCTGGGTGTGCCAGTTTAAGCAGTACTTAGCCTATGTGGTCAGATTGGAGGCACAGTAGAATCCCTTGGCAATTTTTAAGACTGCTCTAGGCTGGGTCTCAATCCTAGAATTGTATCCAACTCTGTAGACAGAGTCACCAAGTATCAAGAATCATTGTTTTGAAAACAGGAAAAATGAAATCACAGATTTTTGGTGGACCGATACTTGTGCAATGCCCCGCTTAAACTGTAACGTTGTAGACAGCCCTCCACTCTTGCTGAGTAAGCTTATGCAGCCAGGGCACCTTTCATCTGGACATCTATATCCTCTGCTGGCCTGGGGCCAGGATAACAAGTAGTATAAGCAGCAGAATGAACCAGTCTAGAGGTCCACAATGTGGTATCTTCTGTGCATGGATAGTTTAGGTTACAGCCAGAGTTCACAAGGTCCTTGAGTCCTGTATTCATGGGCTTCTTTGACTTTGGGGCCAGTCCCTACTACAGGTCAAATCCTTTCTATGAGAGACTCAAGATTCAGCACAAGCAGGTGATATTGGATCTGCGGACCTTGGAGCAGGAGCACACTGAAACCTCACAGAATCTCAAGGATCTTGACAAGGAGACTGGCTTCTATCGGTAAGTGCCTGTCATCGATCCCAACAGTTGTGAGATGGTGTCTCTGCCTTTATTCTAGACGGGGAGTTCCCAGTACTGGTTCTATCCCTTCTGCCTTGGAGCCATCAGCCTACATGTTCCTTTTGGACTCAGATTTGCTAAGTATGAAAGAGACTGTTAGCCTCTCCCAGGATTTTCTTTTGAACCTCAGGAGACTCTAGAGAGAAATCAGTTCATAGCATGACAGGCAGCCCTGGGTATCTGGGCATCAGGCAGGGTTTTACTGAGCTGAGTGTTATGGAACAGGTAGGTAGACAGAATGTGCTCCCCTTGGTTCTCCTTTCCTACCTTGAGGTCATTTATTTAATTTTTTTTTATGTTTTCACATTAACAACAACAATAAAGGACACCTCGAGACTCCTATTTCTTTTTGAGGGACAGGAAACCTTATTGGTGTTGGGTACTTTTGTAGTTGTTATTCTTTCATGGATTACCTGTTCCCTCTATGGTCTTCTTGATGCAGCAGGCATGGTTGTATTGGGCTCTTTCCTAGGTCCTCATGGAAACCTTAGGCCTTGTGGGGTTGATAGGACCTGAAGGTAGGGATGGCAAAAGCATACTGACAGGGGGAGCATGAGGAGGCTGGCAAAGGCTGATTCTTCAGAGGATGTTTCCAGCAACCTCCACAGCCGGCTCCTGATGGAACAGACTCAACTGCAGAAGAAGGTGGACATGATGAAGCAGGACAACGAGACAGTGCAAGAGAATTGGGTCCTGTTAAGGCACAAATTGGCAGAAATGCATCAGATGTGTAAGGACCAAGAGGAGGACACCAGTGGCCACCAGACACCACAACTAGACAAGGTCTGGAACCATTTGCACCGTGACTCTGTCTGCTCATCCACACACCTGAGCTCTCACCCATCACCCTCCTTACTAATCTATACTTGCCACCATCTGCCTACCTCATGACATCTGACTGTTCTTTCCTCTGTCATTGCACAAGTATTCTGGGAAATTAGCCTCTTCTGAGAAACTCTATTATTGACAAGCATACCCTACTCTTCTGTTTGGAGGTGCAGTCCAAAACGCAGAGTGGGGAATATGATAACCCACAATTAGATGTTCTCTGGATAGCTGGGCTGTACTGTATACAGATTATTAGTGCCTTCTACCTCCTGTGACTATTTTGCATGGCAGGGTCATGTGACTTCACAGGTGCGAAGCAGCTGGCAAAGGAAAAGCCTAGTGCTATTGTCAAATGAGTGCTTCTTGCTGTCATCAGTGCCGATGTTGTGTGGCCTTCTCCATTCTTCCTCACTGCAATGGGTCTCTTCCATTTGGCCAGCTCTTAATTCACACTGGTACATGCCTGATTTATGCTTTCTCAGCTCTATTTCCTTTGGGTTTTGTGGGAGTGTGTATAGTCTGGAGTCATTGGACAACAAGGGACATGGAAAGGACTTTTGGCAGACAAATTGTGGAGGTCCGAGTCTTGAGACTTCAGAGGGAAAAAGTCACTAAAGATCCTCAACATAGTCTAGCCAAGAAGAGCAAACTCTTCACAGCTAATTTAGCTCCCAAAGGCATGATAGCAGAGTTGTGAGACCATTAAGAAAGAGCTTGTGGAGCTCCACAAAGACCAAATTGAGCAGGGCACAGGGGTCTTGTATGAGACAGTTTCTACAATCAAGGACCATGTGTGGATGTGGCCTGGAACCCCCGCTCAGATGGGGCCCAGGATAGCTCGGTGTAGGACTGAAGACCCTATTCAGGGAAACAGGGACTGTTTCAGTCATGATCTTGATGGCTGACTCTTTGACCCTCCCCCATACAAGCCGGGGAGTGACAGACTGGCTAGATCCCAGGGGAGGACATTGCAGCCAGCCCTGAGGAGTCAGGATAAGCTGGGGTTGGATGGAAGGGAAGGAGGTCCTCCC
>JAQQSO010000169.1:0-17738 GCA_028658305.1 Pachyuromys duprasi | reverse complement strand
CTCAGCAATTAAAAAGGAGGAAATCATGAAATTCGCAGGCAAATGGTGGGACCTGGAAATGATCATCCTAAGTGAGGTATCCCAAAAGCAGAAAGAAACATATGGTATATACTCACTTATATAAACCTATAGGATAGGAAGTTCAAGCTGAAATCTACGCACCTAGAGAGGATATACAAGAAGGAGGACCCAGGTTTGTATGATCAATGCTTGTTTGAATGAACAAATGGGATGGACATTGAATGGAGGAGAAAACAAGCAACAGGACAGGAGCATACCAAAGAGGGCTTCCGAAAGAATCAATATAGCAATGTATCAAAGCAGATATTATGACTCACAACCAAGCCTTTGGCAGAGGGCTGGGAATAATAATGAAAATAGGGCAAGTCATTAAGACTTGGGGAGAACAAGAGCTCCACAAAGACCCAACTGAGCAGGGCACAGGGGTCTTTTACAACACAGTTTCTCCAACCAAGGACCATGTATGGATATGGCCTAGAACCCCCGCTCAGATGTGGCCCATGGTAGCTCTGTGTCCAACTGAAGACCCTAGTAAGGGGAACAGGGACTGTTTCTGTCATGAACTCGATGGTTGGCTCTTTGACCCTCCCCCATACACCCAAGGGAGTAACAGCCTGGCTAGATCCCAGGGGAGGACATTGCAGTCAGCCCTGAGGAGACAAGATGAACTGGGGTCTGATGGAAGGAGAGGAGGTCCTCCCCAGTCAGTGAGCTTGGAGGGGGGCGGGGAGAAGATGAGGGAGGGATGGGGAGAGTGGGAGGGAATGAGGGAGGGGGCTATGCCTGGGATGCAAAGTACCTAACCTGTAATTAATATAAAAATAAATAAATTACATTAAAAAAAGGAAACTGTACAGAGTACAGGAGCTACCATAAATCCCTGAAAAAAAAAAAAAGATGTGAGCTCTCAGTTTCCTGAGTCCGTTGCCATGCCTACTGAGGGCTGCCCTGCTGTCTCTTACAATTGTTTATTCTAACCCTTTGGAACCACATAAACTCTCCTGTAACTTGCCTTGGCCATGGCATTTTATCATAGCAACAGAAAAGTTCCTAACACAGATTTTTTTAAAAATTTATTTATTTTTATTAATTACAGTTTATTCACTTTGTATCCCAGCTCTAGCCCCCTCCCTCATCCCCTCCCATTCCATCATCTTTCCCTCCCATGCCCCTACCTCAGTCAACTGAGAGGGAAGGTCCTCCTTCCCCTCTATCTGACCCTAGTCTATCAGGTCTCACCTATTCTATCAGTACTGGCTTCATTGTCTTCTTCTCTGACCTAGTAAGGCTGCTCCCTCACTAAGGATATTAATCTCTAAATTTTGTTTTAGTCACTAGAAATGATTGGTTTTGCTGCTTCATAGATTAATGAGGATGGCATTAATACATTTAAAAAGGCTTGTTGCCTTAGGAAATTGTACACAGACAAGTGTGACAAAAATCTGTATGAATGCTCCACAATTTAGATATAATTTCAGTGTGCAGACAAGAATGGAGGTGTTTTCAGTTAGTGTTCAAAACTGTGGGAAGCAGTTTGGTTTTCTTCATGGACAAAAGAAACAGGTACCAGAGAAACCTCTAGCTTGTAGAAATTAATAAAATAACAGAATCCACTGAATGACATGAGCCTAGCTTTTAGTTGGGCTAGCTGACTTAAAGTTGTGATTAAAAACAATGAACTCATCTTTCATTTTTTCTGCCTTCCTTTTATTTAAGTGTCTTTGACTCTTGATTAGTTTTCAGAACAAAGAAACTTAAAAATATCTAGGAAATTAGCAGCAGCAGCACAAAGAAAGTGAGACAGAGCCTTAGGGGCTGATCACCGGATGAATACTTTTTATCTTTGTAACTTCCTAAGAGGAATTTCTTGCCAAGATATAGACAATAGATACTTTTCATTAAAGTATATTGTATTCTTCCAGTTGGTAAAAGAACAGTCCTGATTTTCTTCAGCAATCAGTGAACTCTAACAAAAAAAATTGTACAATGTAGTAGGTTGGATTTCACACTTAAAGGACCTGTGATTTGAAATGATAATATGTAGTTGAGACAGTGTGAAGATTTTTATTTTTTCTCACTTTTTTCTCTTTTGCTAGTCTTTTTACAATTTTTACAACTTTTTACAACTTATTCATTTTGTATCCCAGTTGCAGCCTTCTCCCTCATGTCCTCCAGGTCCCTCCTTCTTCCCTCTAGAACCCCCCTGCCCCTTCGCTAGTCCATTGATAGCAGAAGTCTTCCTCCCATACTGTCTGGACCTAGCCTATCAGGTCTTGTCAGGACTACTTGGATCCTCTTTCTCTGTGGCCCAGTAAGACCATCCCGCCAGGGGGAGGTGATCAAAGAGCAGGCAACCAAGTCCATGCCAGAGACTGTTTCTGCTCCCCTCACTAGGTAACCCCCATGGAGACTGAGCTGCCCTTGGGCTACATCTGAGCAGGGTGTCTAGGTCCTCTCTATGCAGACTGGTTGATAAACAAACAGACATCAGACTTTAAGAGAAGTCAGTATCTTAGTGATTGTGTCTGGTGACAGAGTTAGCAACCTTCCTTCAAGAAGAGCAGCTTCACTGCTTTGGCTGCTAAGTAGAGATCCGGGATTTCTTCTGCTCTCACTGCTTACTCCCTCACACCCCTTCCTCTTCTATCTCATCTTCCCTTCACCCTTTCATTTGCCCGTATTTTCAAATGATTGCATATTGAACAAAACTACCTTAGTGGTATTTTTCTTCTTTGACTTTTTTGTATTTTGAAGACTGTTCTCAGTGGCTTTTAATATTATCGGACCATTAATATTATCATTTCAGGTTATTGCCCAAGGATGTCTTCTGAAGGATATCAGCTAAAAGAGTGGTGGGATTACAATCTGGAAGGCAGTAGTACTATTGCAAAGGCCACACATCAGGGGATAGCGTCCTGCTTTCAGTAGAGGAGGCCAAAGAAAGAAATGGTTTGGAAGAGAAGAATTCAAAGGGACTTGCTAATTTGTGACTTTGAAGAGTGTGCGCTATTAGAGGATAGTATCAGGCGTTCCCATTATAAAGAATGGATGGAGAAACACGGGCTGAAAAAAAAAAACTGTGAAATCATTAAAGAGATGAAGTTGTAGCAGTTAATGTTAGAGAAAAGAGAACAAAATACAGTTTTAAAAGAGACATGTTACATAAATAGCAGATTATACTGTAGGGGTCCTCCGACTTCTTCCTTAGCTGTTCATATAATGAGAACTTTATAAAACTTGTGAGGCATACACTCGATTAAGCATGTTGGCTTGTTTGATAAAATTTTATTGTTGACAAAGGACAGTGAAGGTAAAAGTAAAGGCAGGGATGAGAGGTGAGACCTCATGTGTCTCAGCCAATAAGTACTGTGTTTCAAGATAAAATGAGTTCTTTTCATTCATTTATTGAATGGTTTGTGTGCATGAGAGAGAGAGAGAGAGAGAGAGAGAGAGAGAGAGAGAGAGAGAGAGAGAGAGAGAGAGAGAGAGACAGAGACAGAGACAGAGACAGAGAGACAGAGAGAATGAGAATGGGGGGGTAGAGACAGAGAAGGGAGAGTCTGAGTCTTTCTTTTTGTGCTTTGATTACAGCAATTAAGACAGCTGAGCCATTCACTGCTTCCTCGCTTGCCAGGAGAAAATCATTAATAAGCATGGCTTGCTCTGAGCAAACTTTAAGCATGGTAGCGTTATTACCCATACTTATGGACAATCAGAAAAATAAGGAGTTTGCTCAGTTTTCCAACATCAATAAATGGCAGAGCCTGACTTCAACTCTCACACAGTGAGGATCCAAATCTTTAATTTCCAATAAGTACATTTTATTTCAGGAAAAGATACATGCTATTGTTTAAAAGAATGTCAAAACATGAATTTGCTTTTGTCTTTTCTTTCTATGTGTTGCATGGAGTGTAGACTTCGCTTAAATGAAAAGTACTGACACATTACAGTATTTTCAGTTAATGGACGTAGACACTGGATCGCTCTGACGGCCAGTGTGAGAAACATTTTCTTGAGTTGTAATAGTGGATGATGGAGACAGCATAGCTCCTGTGTGTTTGCTCAGAGGTCTCCTTGAAATCAATCATTCATACTGTGTAGGGCTTACTGTTGAGTGATTTAGTACAGAAAACTAAGCATTTTCTCCATAATTCCTCTCTCTATTGATCTTAGATATGGATTGTGCTTTACTTCTCTTTATGGCAAATTCTAGTCATTTGGGAACACTCAGAAAAATTGGATTCCCCAATAATTACAGAGGTTCAGTTTCTAGTGGTCTGTATAAACCTCTTACAATATGTCACATTCAAACAATAAGTTCTGGAAGAGATCATACTGTCTCATATTTCTAAACATTTGGTGCTTGGTAGGGTTGAGTTAAAGACACTTGAGTTGGTGACTAAATGACAAGTGGGTGTATTTTGGAAAACTTCTATGAGCATTTGGGACCTGATTTTGACAGTCATTGTTCCAAGGGACACAGGTGACTTGAGGAAGTATCAAGGTACTGTGGAGGTTTAAAAAAACAAAAGACTTTATTTGTGGACCAAATGAATCTGTGAAAATAATTTAACTTGAAAATTGTAATATGCACAGCTTGACTACATTTTAAAAATATGACTGTTGCTAGTGTTTTCTGCAATATTTTTTCTTTCCTCAAACTCTAAATCTGTTCTTGATTGCCCCAAGTACCATTCAGAGTTGAGTGTCCAATTATATTTAATTGTATCACTTTTCACAGTTAAAATTTCTGCCATGACCAATTTTCTGTGTTCCTGGATAGGTTTATGAGTAATGTATTATTATGTTTTTAATTTTCAATTTGAAATAACCCCTGGCTCAATTTGCATCTTCTGTTTGTTTAAATGTCTGACTCTGACTACCAGTTGCTTTTACGCAGTTTAGCAAAATTGTTCAATTCACTTTAATTATAAATTTGCTCCTTTTTGCTTAGATCAATCACACTATAAGATTCAATGCTTTTTCTGCAATAACTATTATATTTTTCATATGGCAAGTCATTTTCACAGAGCAATCAAAAGACCTAAGATAGTTTATGGATAAAATGGATACAAATCAAAGGTTTATTTGGTACAGAAAAGTGATATAATTGTCTTTTTTCTGTGTCTTGAAGAACATATGTGTTATATGTACTAACAGAAAATATGAAAATAAGTATTTTCCTTCAGTTCATATTTTAAATAATGGATTCCTTGTTACTTTTAAGCAGTCAGTAAAATCAGCTTCTCTTGGTGAAATTACACTTTTCTCAAAACAGAGACAAAACTCAGCTCAGTGTTTTTTAACTGTGCACAGAAGTGAATTTGCTTAGCAATGAAATCAAGCAAAGCATTAACATGAGATACCACTAAATTTCATTAGAATAATTGCAGTGTCCCCAATCCGGGAAGAAAAATCTATCCCTGAATTTACAGGATAGCAGTTTGAGCAGCTTGGGTAAAGGGTTACAATGGGTATACTTTTCTTTTCCTTTTTTTTTTAAGTATGTCAGTTTCTTGGTAAGTTATTTGTACTAACTTTCTTAAGCATTTACTAACTCCAGCTAAATGTCCAGCACTATAGTTTCCCGTGGAAGACAGGGGAGTGAAAAGGCTCCTGGGCAACTCAATAGCTAGAAGGATTATGGTCAGAAAGCAAATTAACGCAGGTAGACATTTGCTGTTAGGGAAGTGCTGGGAGAACAATTGAATGTCACCTACAATGGTCCCTGCTATATGCTCCTCCTTTTCCCTTGCTCTTTTCTTTCATTTTCTTTCTCCACTTGCAGAAATAAACTATTGGCATTGTTATCCTCATTTGTTCTTTGTTGGGAGAAGGACGATAATATAGCAATGAAATAGAGAAGGAAAAGGCTGTTTTAAGTTCTAAAACACAAACAAGAAGAGAAAGGTGTTTTGATATTATTTATTATGAAATCAGAAAAAAAATTAACTCTAAGCATTCCAAATGAAAACTTTTCTGTTTCCTAGAACACCTAAAGAGTACGACTTAGAACAACATCATGAAAACAAAACAAACTAGAAACTGGAGAATACAAAGCAAAACCCCTTTCAAGAGACCATGCCTTGCCCATGTCTGACCGAACATCTTCCTCACTACATTTTTTTAAAGTTTTCTGAGATTATAATATAAGTACATCAATTTCCTTCTTCTCTTCCTGCTGTCCAACCGTTCCTATGTATCTTGTTTTGTTTATTCCCTTAAAAAAAAGAACATGAATTTTAGGTGGTAAATTATGTTAATATTTCAATTATTCTCTGGTTTTTATATTTTTTCTTTTCTTTAATGGGAACTTCAGACAAATATTGTGCTTCATAGGCCTTGAAATATTTAACCTGCAAATCCTTGTTCAATTTTCTGTGCCCAGTAGAAAGGGATTTGAAGTTTGTCACTAGAGAAGAGGGATTACTAAATGACAGTTTCAATTTTTACACTTCTCTTTGAGTTAGAGACATTGAATTTAGTGGGTTCACTTTTAATCTCTTCTACAGTAAGATGTCACTTCATAGCTCTTGGAAAATACACTTCTTAGGCTTGGACTCCAAACATTAACCTTCCAATCTATCTTGTAGGATAGAAACAAACACCCTGCCTTGACTTGTCATGTCACACATTGTTTTTTTTTTTTATTTTTACAATACATACCCGACCTTAACTCCTACCATATTTGTAAAACAAATGCTTTGCCTATCATATATCTTACCTGTTGTTTGAACACTGTGTTCTATTTAGACAAAACCTTTAATATTTGCATTAAAATGATATTTACACAGGGTAGATAAGATATACTTTCATTTCCAAAAAAAATGCAGTTTTTCTATGAAAAAGATTCATCTAAAGTTGATTTATCAGAAGTGAAAACTCCTTAACATTATGAATGTATGCAACTCCAGGGCCTTTTAAGAATGGATATGCAATGTAAAGAGACAATGACACTTGACAGCATAGTATCACAGTGGGAGCAGTCAAGGCCATCCATGCTCTGCAGATGGCCATGTGAACCTTGCTAAGTATAAACTTTGTAAAGCAAATCAAGGAATAATAGGGATAATATTTTACTCAACTAGTGTCTTATTTTCATTTTGTCCACAATTTTCTTTATATCTAAATGTCTTTTCCTTACAGGATTAATCTTTATGAAGTTAAACTAAAGAGTCTAAAATGTTCTTTGTCATCATCGTTAGTTATTGGAGCTGGTTTTTTTTTTTTTTTTTGAGGAATTGTAATCAGTTTGCTTTTAAAGAGTATGTGATGTTTTAAAGAGGGTGACAGGCAGAATATTAAAAGTAAAATGATTATAAAATGGAAAATAAAATGTAATTTAAGAATTGTATTATCTTATTTAGCAAATTAGCCTGAAACGAGATTTAAACCTGTTCTCTTAGATATACCAAATCTGTGTATACACCAAAGTAAAAGTTAACAAGATGATGTATATGGACAAATGGGTACATGCGGGTCACGTAGTCGTCTCGCCAGCAAGAACGCACACGGACACCAGGATTCTTCTGCAGCAAGCATTTATTTCAGCAGTGGATGGAGGAAGACCCCAAGCTCCAAAATGGCACGGCTTATATACCCTACTGGGAGGCATGTTGGTTCCTGATTGGCAGAGGCCAGTCAGGCCATATGGCGTGACTCTGGGGCTCATTTCCAGCCCAGGCGCATGTGCAATGACAGTTGTTTACCAGTCAGCTGGTGGATGCCGGCGCCATCTTGTAATGGCATTTGCAGGCTCTCTACAGGTACATACTTCAAAAACCGTGCTTGGAGAGGGCAAAGGAGTGTGGGCTGGATTTGATTAAACACCTTACAGGCATGCACGAAATCCTCAAACAACAATATGTGCTTTAGAAAAATAAACAGAAGATCCTTAGAGAGCACCCTTCCCCAATGGCCTCATTTACAGCTAACAAATACTGTACAGCAACCACATGTCTCCTCCCAGCTACGCTTTCTCTAAATGCACAGACAAAGAATACCCCTAGATCAAATTTATGCTGTCAGGTCCAAGAAAAATATGGATTTACTGTACCAGTTGCTTCTGTAGCAACAAATATCTGTACATTTAAGTGATATCTTCAAAATTATTAGAAATCACTTAGGAACTGGATGTAATCATCAACACACCTCAATTCCCTATGTTTAAGTAGCATATTCTTCTGTCTCGCATATAGTACCTTCATACATCTCTTGGAAGAGTTTGTATGCATTTATTTTTTAGTGTGCACATTTCTACATAGCTGTAAGTAAGGCAATCCATTTTAAACAGAATTCTTTTAGCCACTGTTCATAATACTTATTTTTTTCCCTCACTTTGGCGCATCACTTTGGTTACTTCTGTTAAACTCTTTGAAGTCAAAGTCACCATTTAAAAGAGCATGTTTTTCTTGCTTGTTTAATGCTGTCATTTTTTTTCCCTGAAAGTTTTGATTCAATAATCTCTGAACATCTCCATAAATCCTAAGGCGATCTTGAAGATATGATTACAAGTTCTGTTTGTATCCTCTAAAGACATTAAGGACGAACTTTGGGGCCTGTGTCTTATAACTTTGAGCTGCCTTCCTGAGAGTAGAAAGTATAGACAGAAGTGGATGGTGCTTGTTAAAGGCTCCCACCACACTCTGCAGCTGGGATCCTATCCTCACCTTCTCAAACCTAGATGTGGAGCCTGCAAAGAAGAGAGCCAGTCCAGTCAAAAAAAGAGCTTGTGTACAGAGGACATGTCGAAATGGGAACTACACATAGCTCATACCCCTCGGTGAATTCTAAATGTGTAGGGTTATTTTCAAGGAGTAAAAGGAATTCATGTGCATGTGCATATATTTATGTGTGTAGGGGCGGGGTGCATATGTGAAATGAAGTCTGAAGAAAAACTCTCCTGTGATTATTATTCTAGAATGTCTACCTTTATTCTGAGATAACATGTCTCACAGAGATCTGGGGCTCAGGGGTTAGCCTAGCCTAGCTGGCCAGTGAACTGCAGAGATTCACCTACTTCCATCTCCTGGACTTCCAGGATTATGATTTTTTTTTAACATGGGTTGCAGGGATTGAATTCATGTTCTCATGTAACAAGGAAAGCACTTTTCTTACTGAACTATTTTCCCAGTTCCGGGGATATTTTTTAAAGAATGGAACTTCACAGGGGCATATTGAAATAATGTTCCTATCTATCACAGATTTAACTTCAGCAACATACTAAAATTCTTGAGCCATATTTTTCTTTTTCTCTAGCGTAACCTCCGTTCTCCATGAATAGCATGAATGAGGAAGTTGACTCTCTCCTTCCACCACGTGGGGCCTGGGAAGTCAAATCAGGCCTTCAGTGTCAATTCCAAGCACCTTTACCTGATGAATGCAGGCTTTTGGCTCATGACTTCTAATTACTTTACACTGCTTGTCCTATCAAATATTAGTTTCAAACCGTTCTATTATGAAACCCCTGCATGAAGGAATAAGTACATTTATGTTGGACATGGTTAAACATCATTAGTCACATGATTTTTAAAATATGAAAACTAGTAGAGTATGTCTATGTAGACAACTTTCTTCTTAACTCATTAATTCCATTTTATAAATGATGGTCATGTGCCTGTGTAGTTCTTTTTTTACCTTAAGAAGTGTTTTAGGAAATGGATGAACCTTACAGTAGTCTTGAGACAAGTTTTTATAGCATTTGTGTCAAGACCTTTATCCAGATAAATCAAAATCCCTGAAAGTAACACATTTGCAAAATAGGTGTGTGTGTAACATATATATTACATGCATAAATTATATGTATGTATGAATACTAAATAATTTCAAGATTTCTTTAGTATTAAAATAATCTTCTAACTAGTTGCATTTTAAGCAAAGTTTTTTTTATTATTTTGGGGATAACAAATGTATTTTCCTAATCCTAGAGTATGATAGGGTATGATAGGAGGTTGGCACCAAGCCTTTACACTTTCAAATGTAGTATGCATATGGAAACTCCGTGACTTTTAAGTGATGTTACTTGTGTATAGAGTGAAGATTTTTTGTGTAGGAGCATGAAAAAAGAACCATTTGGTAAACAGAAGGATTGATTGGGGCAGAGACTGATTAGCTAGTCTTCTAGCTACTTCTATCTCCTGGGCCAATTAAATTAGTGGTCTGAGTCTTCACCAACAAAAGTAATGTAAGTGATTTGACATGAAGTATGAAGCATAAAGCCATTCCCACAGTCTATTCACTTGTTTAATGGAGACCACTTTATGAAGGAAGAGGAGAGGAGATACATAAGAGGTAAGAAATCTAGTGTACACTAGATACTGCATATTATCACATGAGGCCCCCTGTAGGAAAAGCTATCACCAAAATGACTCACAGTGAGGTGAAGTATTGTGCAAATAGCTGGACACTTACTTTTCCTTTTCTTTTCTTGTTTTTCTTTCTTTTCTTTTCTTTTTTCCAAACTACAGAAAACCTGTAGGATTCTTGGTATCGTTTTAATGGTTAGCCAACTTTCTCAATACAGGGGTGAGTATCAGGAAGTGAATGCAGTAATTAAGTCTCAGCCAGACAAGAATCCAGATTGGCTTTAAGGCTCCCAGAAAGGACAGCCTACTGCTCTTACACCAAACATGTTTCCTGTGAATGATCCCCTCTTTCCAGTAAACATCATCTCCAGATTTCTTTCTTCTTAACTTCATGTGGCTCAAAGCTGACTAACTTTCCATTCTAGATGAATTCATTAGCTGTGTTCAGGGGAAAAGGGCCATCCCGAGAATGTAGATGGTATTTCCCTAACAACAGTTTACATGCTAGTAGTCAGGGCTACCTTCTCCATCTACCCTTCTTGTTCTTGTTGTTTATTGCCGTTTTTAATTTACAGTGCTTTTATACAAAACCCTTCACAGTTGGGAGAGTAAAATATAAATAAATAAGTATATAAATGATAAATAGATTAAGGATGCTATTTTTTTTACTCTTTTTATATTAGCAGTGGCATTTATTTCTCCACATGCCTTTGACATCATTCATAATCTTCAAACTCTTCAAATGATTCTAATCAAGGTTCAGTGATCTCATTTACACCTTTTCCCTATATTGTGAGATATAATTATCCTCTCCCCATGAGAATATAATTCATTTACAGCAGCCTGGACATTCTTTTACAATCTCCTCTCTCATGTTTTTTTTTTTTATTTCCTTATCATTTGGGCCATCTTCCTCCTTGAAAAAGACGGGAGAAACCTGATGACCAACAAAATATGCCCCATGTCCCCCATGTCCATCCATAGGACAAAACAGGCTGCTAAGACATGACTATGTGGTTAATCTTCTTTCTTTGTGTTTATCAAAGCAGGAGGGGGGGGGTCATTGTTGTTAAGGGCAACATCTTAGGGCATCACTTATTAGAAACTTGGGTACACGATTTTAAATTTATTCTTATGTGATGCTTTCTTATTGATCTTAAAACATTTTTTTTACCACATTTGTATTTGAATTTTAAGTGGCAGGCTCATCAGAGCATAGTATGTCATTCTTCAGGGATTCTTTGGACATTTTCTATCTTTCTCAATGGGATCATTTATAATTGAAAAGATAAAGATCATATTTCTGAAACTCCCTAAGCTCCCTTCTATGGCAGAATTTCATATCATGAAATCAATATCATATCTTTCCTAAATGTTTGGGTTCCTGCCTTCAAGGATACACGTCTTCATCTCTCCGTTATTATAAACTCTAAAATGAAATGTTTTCTTTCTCCTTGGATCACTTTAGCAATAAGAAGGAGTAGTGCTCTGTGAGGAGGCTCAGCTCACATCAAAAGGAGTGATGGACTGGCACATTGTGGTTTTTGTCCTTAGATTTTCTACCTTGGAAACATGATTTTTAATATATGCAGGCTCACTAGTCTACAGCAAAGATAGCCGGAAGCACCGGAAAATAAAACAGAAACCAAGAATAACAACTTAAGAATTCACAACTCACAGAAAAATATCTACCAAGATGCCTTGCACCAAGCAGTCCAATGTTAATGAAAAGTCAAATTGTAATGTGAAATCTTGAAGGTAGGTGAGTGAAAATCAATTAGATTTTAGTCATTAGGATCATTTCTCTGTGACGAGCTTGTGCACAGCCTCACCAAGAAGTAAATGTGGGATGATTCTCACTTTGGCTCCTAGCAACACCTGTGTCTGTGGCAAGCCAGGTTAAGAGGTATCAGGAGAAACACGGTCAGCTGACACATTTGCATAGAACATTAAGCCTCCAGATCTGGAAGACACTAGCTACTGTTGATTAAGTCATCCAGTATGTGGCATGTATTATGCCCTAATTACAACTCTAATACAAAGGTCATATTAAGATTGTATTTTAACTAAATTCATTCTGAATTTAATTTTAAGACTGGGTTGGATTGGTGTGGGGAGAAAGAAGTGTGAAACTGGAGGCAGCCTATTGCTGCAATACAAAAATAAGATAGAAGTAAGTAGATATTGGAGAAGCGAGATTTTAAAGGAGTCAGAGGGAACTCTTCGTTACAGTTTATTAGAAATAAGAGAGCAGGCAAAGGGAAATACCTTAGACTGTTTCCTAATTCTTGCTGTGTTGACTAGGGTATACCAGTCACCCAGCTGAGGAACGGAGCAAATCAGATCTGGAGGAATGAAATTGAGCTTCTACACGATAATCCGATTACAATTTTCAAGATGTATTTGATCCAAATACTTGAAATTTAACAAAATTACAGTAAGTTCATATATATTTAGGGCTCAATGACCATGTAAAACTAACTCCTTGATTACTTAGTTCTATAAGCTTAACTCCTGTAAATGTTTCCTGTAAATTTCTTCTTGCTTTACTTTTTATTTGAGGCAGACAGATTTGCGTTTTATTGCATATCGCTGTATTCTTCATCCTTCCTCCACATTCCCATCCCTCTCCCTCTTTGGGTTCTTCTCATTGCTAAAGGATAAAATTCCTGTTACCTCCCAGGATGCATAGAACATTTAAGAAGTTTAAACTAGTCATTATTTCATAGCTTGAATTGCAAGCTACCTGGTCTGGACAGAGATGACCTCTTTCAGAAGCATGCTTTTGGAATGAAATATTCCACAGCAGTTGTGAAGAGCTTTATATCTATAAAAAAGCTCTGCTTTCTTTCTTTCTTTCTTTCTTTCTTTCTTTCTTTCTTTCTTTCTTTCTTTCTTTCTTTCTTTCTTTCTCTCTCTCTCTCTCTCTCTCTTTCTTTCTTTCTTTCTTTCTATCTTTCTATTTCGTTATTTATTACAATTTATTCACTTTGCATCCCAGCTGTAGCTCCCTCCCTCATCTCTTTCCAGTCCCACTCACCCTCCCTCTTCCCCTATGTCCCTTCCCTAGTCCACTGATAGGGGAGGACCTCCTCCCCTTCTATCTGACCCTAGACTATCGGATCTCATCAAGACTGGCTGCATCATCTTCCTCTGTGGCCTGGCAAGCCTGCACACCCCAGGGGGAGGTGATCAAAGAGCCAGCCACTGAGTTCATGTCAGAGACAGCTCCTGCCTCTCTTACTGGGAACTCACTTGGAAACTGAGCAGCCTATGGGCTTCCTCTGAACAGAGAGTCTAAGTCCTTTCCACGCGTGCTCCTTGGTTGGAGTATTGGTCTCTGCAGGTTGCCCTGGGCCTAGGTTTTTTGGCTCTGTTGGTCTCCTTGTGGAACTCCTGCCCCCTCCAGGTCTTTCTATCTTCCTTTCCTTCCAGAAGGTTTGCTGCACTCAGCCCAAAGTTTGGCTATGAGTTTCAATATCTCCTTTGATACCTTTTTCAGAGGCCTCCGGTGGAAAGCTCCTGCCCTTAAATATAATTTCAACTCACATTTGTGTTGCTTTTATTAAAGCGACACTGTTTCTTTCACTTTCCCCAGTGCTCTCTTCAGGGTGACATCTCTGTCCTGGAAGTATTTCCTGGTCTGGGTACCTTCCCATATCTCCTGCATTTTATTCCCTTGATAATTTCTCCTTCCCTGATCTTATCTGTAGGAGTCACTTGTCATACAGAACATTCCCTAGTTCTTTGCAGATGTTCCACAATTGCCTTCAAGTTAAATCCTCAAGCCTGAACTTGAATTACATCTCCATAAAAATATATCTTCTATGTCCAATTCTTAATATGTATTGAGGATCTTCCTCTTTCTTCTGAACTAGTTTTCTCAGACCTCATCTTAGAGTATTTTACTCTGTCCTTATAATCTTAGAAAGGTACACACAGGCATTGATAGCTGGCCATAGCAACTCCAAAATCTTGTCTTTTCTACACAATGACTAGTTTACTCCCTAAACGTGTTACACATCCCAGGAGGACCCAGAATTTCTCTCAGCAATTTGAAGTTCCCATCTTTTAAAGTAAGATTGATTTTATTTGTTTGGCATGTTCATCCTCTTTCTGTGAGTTCTATAATGTAGTCAGATCCCAGCCTCAGAAAATATTCACTGCATTTTCCCTGGATACCACATATCATTTACTCATTCTTATTTCTATTAAGTCTTTTTTTCTCATTTTTATTAAGTCTTATTTTTTATTTTTATTAAGTCTCCTTAAGTGGAATTACTGGTGTACTCATTGCCTAGCATATAGGGGCCATAGATTCAATCCCCAGTACTAGATCAGAGAGAGAGAGAGAGAGAGAGCCAGAGAGACACACATGCACAGAGAGAGACAGACAGACAGACAGAGACAGGGAGAGAGAATATTTAATAAATATTTACTGGTCATATCTACATTAAACTTTATACTTTTAGTTAAAATATTATGTCTTCATAAAAGCCTATGGTGGCATATGCTTATAATTTTAGTGCTTAGGAAATGGAGACAGAAATACCATGAGGTAAAGTATATTCCTAGAGACAAAGAGAGTTCATGGCAGTCTATGCTAAATGAGACCTTTTTAAATATATGTGTTAAAGGATTGTGAAGAATCATACATACTTTTAAAATTGTTATTACTGTCATGTCATTTGGTAGGAGTTCTTTATCTTTTAAAATTCCACATTTTTATAATTTTTATTATACATGCTTCAGTGATTCTCAAAATAAATTACATTTTATTGACCCCAGAACATAGTCTATTTATCCCTAATTTTATTTGTTTTTCCCAGAATCAACTTCTTTCAGGTACACTTATCAAGAAATCTCATGTCCCTTATGTGCTAATTTACTGTGGAATATTCCCCTGTGGCAATTCTCTTTCACAATATTATTTCTATTTCTATTGTAATAGTTACTGAGTGTTAGCTCCTCCCCCATTATCTTACATTTCATATTAGGGAGTCACACTCTAGTAATAGTAATAGTAAATGTTCAATAATGGTTTCGATTAACCGAATAAAAAGTAGTAAGTGTGTAAGAAGATAAGTACGAATCATTTCAAGTACCTTACTTTAACTTTCTTTTGCAAAAGGCTAGTGTTAAAATTTATGTTAACAAAATAAACAACATTATGACATTATAGGCTGAAATTCCAAATACAACAACAGTGCCCACCTTTATATTCAAATGAATGACCAGAACAAATCAGCCTAAATAACAAATTGTAAGTTTGCAGTGTGCTGGGGCCATTTGACAATGAATTCTAGCAACATAAATTGATGCTGTGGGCAGATTTCTCATTAATTGTGATTTGCCAGGGCATTGGGTTAAATGCCAAAATAATAGGACAGCAAAAGCCTAACTGGCAACTTAATTCCTGCTTTCCAGGCTCCAGGAGACAGAGTATTTCTCTCTGTCTTTCCTATAAAGGTCCATCAACGCATCATTATTCTGCATGTACAATGGTGCCGTTTCTCTCATTTCTGTAGTGGGCAAGTTGCAGCTGGAACTTGGTGATGAGGTGCCGCTGAGTGATCCTAACAGACTCACCCTTTCTACCTTCCTTAAAACAAAGATCATGCTTTTAATCACCCTTCTGTATGCTTCCTTGGCTTTCTTCATTATGCAATGAGGTCAGCTACTAATACTCAATATGACTAATTAAAAAGAGAACGCCAAGGTAAAGAGCGCACAGGCAGTTTGGTAATTGCAGTGATAGCCATAAGCAATAATGGCAATTAATGAGACCTGTAATAGCTTGTAAATAGTGATTTGCCCACTCATAGGAAGTGAACAACAATTCACACTGAGTGAGAAGATCAAACCACATGATTCATCAGAGCATTATTTTTCTTCCTTGCATAGCCAATTTTTATTGTTTTTCCTGCTGCAGAAATCCTTGACTTAGAAATATGACCCAAGTAACATTATAATGCTCTAGTATATGAGACAAAGAGCATGTTCTTTGCATGGATGTTTGATTGTAAAGGGTCATTTAGGCTAACTTTAAGCATCTTAGATGATTAAAAAGAAGGCCAGAGGTAAATGAAGAGAAAATGATGGAGAGACATTAGAAATTTACAGCTAGTGGGAATATCACAGAGGAGCTCATGAGAAAACTAAGGCCAAATAAGTAAAGAAATACAGAAGCCATGCCTTGTGTCAGAGCTGAGGCAAGGACAAAACCCTCAACTTGGTGCCACAGATACCACAGTGTGGAATTCTGGGGACTTTAAATATTGCAGCTTGGACTCAAATGCTTCTTGGCAACTTCACAGTACCATTTAGTGGCTAAGCTGATTGTAAAAGGCAGATTACTAAGACAGAACATGAAAACATACAAATAATGCAAATAGTCAGAAGTACATTAAGATCGATAGCAAAGGGCAGAATTGAGACAGTTAGACCTGATTGCACAGCCACTCTCCTAATTTTGCACTGACTTAAAAGAATTGAAGCAAACAAAATACATGCAAGGCCCGGATCTGACTTCGCTATCTGGAAAATAAGCCTTTCATTCTTAATGTATGTTAAATCTTCAGTTCCATTTTACTATTTAAAGAACAGAAACACACTTCCTTAACAATGGCTTCCTGACTCTTTACATGTTTAAAATTGGCAGCTTCCTCCACAAGGAGAGTTTATGAATACTTAGTTGGATTTTTGGTTTATTTTTTAATCTGGACTAGTAAGTACAGGTGACTAGTTATATTTTCTTTTTCATGTTTGATTTTCATTTTTTCCTGATTTTCTCCTTTTCAGCAGCCATATTTGATTGGCATGGTATATTTGCCAGCTTTATGTAATAAATATAAAAATTTATCACTGTTTTGAGTTCCATGAGATCCACAATTTTTAAATAAAATTTTAAGTTATTCTTTCTTTGCATGTACTAGGCATTTTATCTGAATGAGTAAGTGACTATGAACTGAAATAAATCAAGAAATCATCTTAGAGAACATTAAAATACAGCACATTAGGAGGGATGCTGGCTACTTACAGCTCCGACATGCCTTTGTGTCTTCTGCCTTGCTGTATCTTCAGCACCTGTCTGTTTACTTGTAAGACATGTTTAGTGGCTGAATGAATACACATTTCTTAGTTTGGGGGAGCAAATGTGGCTGTTTACTACATTTAAAACAGTAAAATGGCTAAACTTACAAGCCAGTAAAGAACTGTTCGGTGGGTGGTTTGTATATAAATGATCCAATTTGCCAACAACCTTTCATGTTGGTGGAAGTGGATGAGCACCAATTTGTTTAAAAATTGCACAGAAGTGAAGTCTCAGCTGCCTGCAAAATGCTTGTTAACATAAGAAGGGGAGAGGAGTGAATGAGGATTGCAGAGGCCATTCAGATTTCTCTCTTTTTTTTT
>JAQQSO010000168.1:0-17742 GCA_028658305.1 Pachyuromys duprasi | reverse complement strand
GTATATACTCACTTATATAAACCTATAGGATAGGAAGTTCAAGCTGAAATCTACGCACCCAGAGAGGATATACAAGAAGGAGGACCCAGGTTGGTATGATCAATGCTTGTTTGAATGAACAAATGGGATGGATATTGAGTGGAGGAGACAACAAGCAACAGAACAGGAGCATGCCAAAGAGGACCTCTGGGGGGGGGGTCAATGTAGCGATGTATCAGAGCAGATATTAAGACTCGTGATCAAGCCTCTGGCAGAGGGCGAGAAGTAATGATAGATCTGGGGGAGGTTGTTGAGACTTGGGGAGAACAAGAGCTCCGCAACGACCGAACTGAGCAGGGCACAGGGGTCTTGTATGAGATGGTTTCTACAATCAAGGACCATGTGTGGATGTGGCCTGGAACCCCCGTCCAGATGGGGCCCATGATAGCTTGTTGTTGGACTGAAAACCCTAGTGAGGGAAACAGGGACTGTTTCAGTCATGATCTTGATGGCTGACTCTTTGACCCTCCCCCATACAAGCCGGGGGGTGACAGACTGGCTAGATCCCAGGGGAGGACATTGCAGCCAGCCCTGAGGGGACAGGATAAGCTGGGGTTGGATGGAAGGGGAGGAGGTCCTCCCCTGTTGGTGGATTTGGAGGGGGCGGGGAAGAGGGAGATGAGGGAGGGAGTGGGAGGGTAGGAGGGAATGGGGGAGGGGGCTACGCCTGGGATTCAAAGTACCTAACCTGTGATTGATATAAAAATAAATAAATTTAAAAAATAAAAATAAATTAATTTAAAAATACTTGTTGTAAAATAGACTAGAAGGAATTAGTTATTTCCATCACTAGAAGCAATGGCATTTTTCTATCATCCTTTAAAAAAATTCATATACTGATGAAGACAGAGAAATGAGGACTATTCAGAAAAATTTGAGAACTGTTAGTCTTATGATATCTAAACTTGCTTCAAGGTTTTCATTAAGAGAAGGAAATGCACCTGAATATAGTTTCTTTACCTTTAATATCCGATTCGTTCTAAATATTGGATTAAATCCAAAGAAGATGTAGAGAACTTCAAACGGCATTAGAGATGCCACGTCCATCTGTTGAAAGAGCAAATATAATATATTCACCTTTATGTGGAGTTTTTGTACTTCCCTGTGCTTGGATTTGAATCTATAGTTGCCAATATATGTTCAAGCCACTTTTCTGATGCTGTGAGAAAACACCCTGCAAAGCAGCATAAAGATGAAGGAGTTCATTTTAGCTTACGGATGTATGGGGTTCCAGTTCACCACAGTGGGGAGGAGAAAGCCTAGGTAGGTAGACATGCTCTTAATGGCTGAGATGTCTCTCCAGTCCTTTATAGTTTCTTGACTGCAATAATAAGTCATAAACTGTTATTCAATAGTTGTTTTCATTACATGTTATACACCTATGAGGAAATACCTAAATTCTAAATACTTAAAAAATCTTGAAGAGAAGTTAGGAACATATCGTGAGGCCACACATATGAGGTAGAAAGTTGAGGAAAGTGAGTAACAATCTCAAAACCGACAGCTATTAAACAGAAATGAAAATTAATTAGCCAGATTAGTTCCTATAAGTAAATGACTCTTTAAAGGTGTTGGCTTAGAAATTATACATATCATTCCTCATTATACACTGATTCTTATACTAAGTTGAGACATATCTAGGACAGTTATTAAAATATTATCTTAAATAAGGAATGCAGAGTTGTTGACTTGCCTAGAACCCATGGTTTGTACCTCAAACGATAATGATAGTTTTATTTACTTTCTTCCTTTCTGCTCTACTCATCACTGGATCATTATTTATTTACAGTCTTTACTCAATCATTATTTATTTACAATTTTAACTTTCCCATGTGGATTTGTGTAGACATAGATATTTTATTTCTCACTGAATTGTAGGAAATTAAATTAAGCATGGATTGACTTTAAATTCTGTACCTAGGACTATGTAAAACATTTTAGTATTGAAACAATAGGATATTATTTCAAATGTTTTAAGATATAATTTCAAAAGTCCTAAGGAACTATACTCTCAGGCTTGTGAGATGGCTCAACAGGTAGAGGTTATTGCCACCAAATCTGAGGACCTGAATTTTAGCCACATGTTGGATGAAAGGAGAGTGCTGAACCCTCTTAGTTCTCCTCTGCACAGTATCTTGGTGTGTATGTATGCATACACTAACCAAAAGGAAATAAAAGTAATAAAAGTTAAGTATGCTGCAATACTTAAAGACAGGCAGCCTGTGTTAAGGGAATTCAAAAGAAGTGACCACAGTTAAATCAATGTTTCATATAAGCATGAATGGATTTTACATATATCCAAATTCCACAAAACACTCAGTGTTCTGTGCATTTTACAAAGGATACCCTTCATGTGTGCACAATTTACTAAAGCAGTATAGGTCTGCTATGAATGTCAAAGTGAAAAAAGTTAGTTTGGAAATTAAGAAGACAGATGGGATCTGAGTCATTTTATATTGTAATTTGTGAGCTATAGTTTGATTTGTGTATGTGTGTGTGTGTGTGTGTGTGTGTGTGTGTGTGTGTGTGAGAGAGAGAGAGAGAGAGAGAGAGAGAGAGAGAGAGAGAGAGAGAGAGAGAGAGAGAGAGAGAGAGAGAGAGAGAGAGAGATTTAACAACATTTGAGTGCTTGCTCTGGCAACACATTTCCTAGAACACTTTGAAGAACTAAATTACTGTCCTTGAAGGGGAGCCTGGAGTCATGAAATGGCTTTAGGTAACCTTAGGTGGTCCCATCTCCACCTACTGTTTAGTTTGAAGGCAGATTAAGAGAGAACTGTAGGACATGAGATCATGTTTTTAATCTGAAAAAGAAAGATGCTGTGCCATGTAAACAGCTGCTACTGTCAGTGTATTTGCTTTGCTTACATAAAGGACAGGTAGGAACAGAAATAACTGCTGATTTATACCACCACACCACATGATCTGTAGACAATGAAAGGTACCCCCAACGGCAAGTTAACTTGGAATTTCCTTAACTGGGCTTGTATGTACTTACATCCCCATTTGCAGGGGGATGAATGTAGTATGAAGTACGGAGGATCACATTTCAGGAGCACTTACCGATGTTAATAAAACATAATCAGGTCTGCTCGAAGTTTGTTCCAAGAAGGTGATACATTTGTAAAGATACACTGACAGTGAAAATGGTTCTGCTTAAATTGCTGTAGACCTGTTTGTGAGTCGCCTACCTGAAATTTTGTAGAAGTCCTGTAGTGTCTCTTCAGCTCATTTGAATCTACCTGAAATACATTTATATTTTGATTAGGGTTAGCAAATTTTATTTATTAGTGTTTAGTTTTAATAGTTATAGTTATTTTTCTCTACGAGTTTTCTTCAAACATAGCCTGTAATTATGCTTCAAACTTTTCTGTTTTAAAAAACACACAGCTGTCCATGTGCTTTTTCCTTTTTATTCATTTCACTTATTTACTTTTAGCTAAAAATTTTTATATAGTATATTTGGACTGTATTCTTTCCTCTACCCCAATTCCTCCTAGATCCTTCCCACCTCCCTGCATACCCAATCCCATGCTCTTTGTCCCTAAAAAAGACCAAGAAATTAAAAGCAAAAGATGAAAATCCAAACAAATAAACAAGAAAAAAATCAGTAAGGCAAAACCTAATCAAGGCAAATCAAAAGTGCCCCCCCACCAGAAACATGGGGTTCTAGGGGTTCAAGGTTATCTCCATGCATAGATCCCTGTTTCCAGATATTTTGGTTCTGTTGCTCTCCTTGTGGAGCTTCTGTCCCCTCCAGGTCTTTCTATCACAGATTCACTGCGCTCTGCCCAAAGTCTGGCTATGAACCTTAGCATCTTCTTTGATACCCTCCTGGGTAGAGTCTTTCTTTTTATTTATCATTATGTACATAGTTGTGGGGGGGGTCATAGGACAACTTTGTGGGGTTAGTTCTCCCCTTTCATCTTTTCTTGGGTTGGAGGGTCAAATCAGAGCACCAGGCTTGGGCAGTAAATGTGTTTTGCTCTTCAGACCTCTCACCGTTCCCTTGGATATTTTATTTAAAACCAGTCCATCTGGTTAAACTGTAATCTTCTTGAGGAGTGGACTGACTTTTACAACTGGGTAAACTAGTGTCTGTAACATCTTAAGATCTTAGTAAATACTGAGTGCACAGAAAGGTTGAGGAATGAGAATAGGGATAAGAATTTTGTGGTATTTGGCATTTTCTGAAATACTTTTTGTTTTTAAGACTTTCTCTTTCAAGGATGCAGAAATGCCACTCTTGGTTTACCTACATGAGTTGCATAAGGTCCAGCATTGTTTTGGTGGGGAGACCCATTTGCTGCCCATTTAAAATGCAGTACTCCTTAAAAATTTGTTATGTTCCCTTCTCATTATATTTGCTTCTTGAAAAGTATCATCTATGTTTGTGGTTTCAAAAGCACCACACCAGATCTCTCCCACTTCACCACATATCACATCCAGGAGCTGTATTCAGTAAAGCTGAATTCATTGTTCTCTTATCTTCTCAAGCCTAATTGTGAGCTCCCATTGTACATCCTCCAAGTATACCCATCCATGCAGGTTGGTCAGCCTAGCCATCCCCTCCTCGCGGGCTCTCAATTAACCATAGCCAAGTTCTACAGATACTTTCTTCGGAACTATCTCCTGTTCAGTCTTTCTCTCAGCAGTGGCCTCCTGACTGAGGTGGTGCTCCTTCTTACT
Source organism: Pachyuromys duprasi (assembly GCA_028658305.1). NCBI lineage: Eukaryota > Metazoa > Chordata > Mammalia > Rodentia > Muridae > Pachyuromys > Pachyuromys duprasi. The sequence goes on along the minus strand of JAQQSO010000168.1, from coordinate 13,014 downwards.
AATTACACAATGGCAGGTAGTGGTCTCCCTAAGTCACAGCGCCTAATCCATATTTATGTCAAATTCTATGTGATTTTCATAGAACAAAACCAAACCCCTCAAGTTTCCTTTTATAGTTCACTAGGCTCTGTTTTCTGTCTCACTAACATGTTGAAGTTTCTTATCTTTCTCTCTCTCACAGTTCCTCAAATGTGCCAGTTTCTTACTTGAATCCTTTTCTGGGGCTGTTCCTGGATCCTAGATCAAGTTTCCTGTATGGCAAAGGTAGAAGGGTATAGGTGGTAACAACTAACCATCAGGACTGGATGACCCATGTTAACTCAATGTAGAAGTTCACCATATTTATTCTGTTTGTTTCTTTTTCATGCCCGAGCTCTGTAAAATGCTCGGCACACATCTTTGAGTTTTGCTTTCTCAGTTCTTGACAGTGTCTGATCTCAGTCGGTGCTTGATAGATCTGTATCATGAGAGTAGAAAGTGTTCTAATACTAACAATATGACCCAAAAGAATCAATTCTAGCAAGATAGCATATTTTAAGCATGTGTATTTTTCATATGTATGTTACATGTAAGAAGAAATTTCTGATAAACTCTTAATTAGAAGTATTAGAACTGGGGCATATGGAAGCAGCATCATTGTCTACTAATGCTATTTATCTTCGAACCGTCCATGCTAGTTAATATGGAAGTTTTTAAGTATCTCCAAGTACTGTTTAAGATGTGTCAGTTGGGGATGAGCAGAGGGCCAATTTGGTGAAATGCCTGCCACACAAGCATGAAAATCTGAGTTTGGTGGTCATATTAGCATGTATCTATAGAGTCAGTGCTATGTGTGGCTGCTGGGCAGAGAAGGGCAAATCCCTAAAGCTCAGTGCTAGCCAGGATGGCCAAATCTATGAACTTTCTGTTCAGTGAGAGACTCTGTCTCACAAAATAAAGGTGGACAGAAACTGAGGAAAGAAAGACATCTAACATTACCTCTGGCCTCCACATACATGAACAGATACATACAAATGGACACACACATACAGACACACACAGATATACATGTATAGACATACACATACGTGTGCACACACAGAGACAAACACAGATACACATATATAAATGTGTGCACATGAACATGCACACACATATAGACACACAGGTACACACATACAGATACACACATGGGTACACACACACACACACGGACACACATGGACATGCATACACATCACACATATACCAAATCCCTTCCCCCAATATTCTAGTCAACTCAGTTCCTAGTCCCTCTCCCCCTCTTATGGTTATATTTTTTAACCACATATACATGTTGAATTTTTCAGAAATACAATGAAATATATGCAAGATATGGTAGTTTAATGATTTGTACTATGAAAAAACAGATTATCAAGCCACAGGTAGACATGGACAGGTTTTGTTGGTAGTCTAACATGTTTTATGTCAAGAAAGATTGAGTAAAATCTGTCAGCTCCATCAAATCTCCGATACAGAATGACAGACACAATTCAAGTGCTGCTACGTTAAAATATTGCATTCTCCTATAACCAGGGTTTATTTTTCCCCACATTTACACCTTTCCTTTCAGAGTTGATGATTCCATGATTGAATAAATGTAAACACAACTAAAAATTCTTGATTAAAGGAAAGTGGCATTTAGCAATTTTAAAATCCCTGTTCTTTTGAGCACTAAGTAAATTTGGCACCATTAGCCTTGTAGGGATCAGTATGTTTACCGGGGACAATTAGGCACTTTTCAAATTTCACCTTATTTAATTCCTTCTCTCTTTTAAGCCTGCTTGTCATGTAGCTGGCATTTCCTCAGGAGAGGCTCACTTTAGGAAGGGTATGCTAATTACGCCGAAATCCTGTCCTAACAGACAGTCTTAGAAGGTGCTCCATTCAGTTGTTAGTATGTTTACTCATTGTTTACCTCCTCTGATCAACAAGTCTTCAGTTTTATACAGAACAAAGGGAAGCACTTAAAAAAGAATATCACATGAGACTGCAATTAAAGAATTACACAAAGTAAGAAAATCCTTGAGGCAGCTTTATGATACATTCCCTCCTACAACCATGTTTTGAATATTTTAATTCCAAGGCTAGATAGGAGAATGGATAGAACACTGTTCCTTCCATTCAGGAACTTACTGTCAGGTAAGAAAGACAGCTAAAGAGATAGGAAGGGCATGGTAAATGTGTGGATGTTTATTCATTGAATAGAGACAGCTAAAAAGACAGAGAAGAAATGGTAAATGTGTGAATGTTTATTCATTGAATAAAGACAGCTAAAAAGACAGAGAGGAAATGGTAAATGTGTGGATGTTTATTCATTGAATTTATCAGACAATTTACTTCTATCAGCCATATCTTGGGGTATGTGTAAATATCATCGTATGTAATCTTTATCATAGATTTATAAAATAAAATGATTTTCACGTTTGACTCTGGTCTGTTTGTTTCTAGTATGTTACGGTTAGCCTGTACTTTATTAAAATCAAATAAAAGAAATATCTAGAGTACAAAGAAATGAGTAGTTAATTTTTTTCAGGTCACTTTTAGAAACAGCAGCTGTGAGGGCTGAGTGCCCCAAGCAGTTTCCTCTAATAGAGAACCTAACTGATAAAGCTGTTAGTTGGCACCAAACGTTTCCACAGGTCCTTTGTGGCTGGGGATTGTTACCAATCAGAAGGGGTAGTTGTGTCTCATATCCTGCACCCAGTGCTGGACCTGTGACCTTTCTCGGCAGTGAAGGGCGCATCCACTAAGACTGGCAACCTGAGGCTGATCCCGGAATCCACGTGGTGGAAGGCTAGAGCCAGCTCCTGCCACATCCCCCTCTTACCTGCACACATTCGCACGCGCCTACACACAGCCATCAGCACACACATTGAATACGTGTGTAAGGAAAAGTATAGCCGCTGCCAACTTGATTTCTGCTGCATGTAAGAGAATTTCAATAATGAGGCACTTTTATTGGTGTTTGGACTTCCATGGAGCACCATTTTTTTTTTTGTTGTTGTTGTTCGTTTGTTTGTTAAAAAATAGTGTAGAACACATGGAATCCCTCCTGGTTTCTTTGTTTGCACCTCAACCTGTTTTTCCTAAGAGACTGGCAGAATTACTGTTGCCATGTTCAAGCCCTGGTGCAGCATGGATTATCTAAATACAATATGTGTAAAAAGATAGGTGGCTATGTTTGCCTAGCATATGTGGGCATTTAAATATTTGTTGATAGATGAATGCATACTTTTGTGGTTTAACTTAAAAAGAGCATAGAGACGAGCATAGTGAGACCTTCAGGTTGGGAGCTCAGTGTACATAGACTTTATACCAAGTGTAATCAACTTTTAAAGGCTAAAACTACCTATTCTAAATTAAAGGAACCATTACACTTCTTTTGAACAAACAAGGCAATTAGTTCCTGCTCTGTATTTGTAGCTCATGGTAATGCATTTTAAATAGGACCCATTGAGTGTGTTTTATTGATTATTTTTCATGGTTTTAACACTCTATTGTGTGTAAAGATCTCTTAGGAAATAAAAGTCTCCTTTTAGTGATTTTGTCATTTTCCCTTTGTCAAACATTGATTTTGTGCATCTAATGGAGGCTGAAATTAGTGGAGTTCTTTTTTTTTTTTTCTTTTATGGCGTTGTTTACTTCTCATTTGTACACCAGCATCATCATGCATCCAGCTGCCAGTGAGTTCCAGGGTTGGGGTTTGAGTAAACTTACGTTCTAAAATATGCATTGGGAATATTATGAATAGACACTTGTTACTGTTCCCAATATTATTGCCTTTAGACCTTTTCCCAATGGAAAAATTAAATATAGGACACATGTTCGAGAAAATAAAAATTTAAAAATAAGAATTAATAAATTTACTCTTTTATGTTTTTGGAAACTTAAGAGTTTCTGAAAACTCAAAAGAAAATATTCAGGATTAAAGAATTGTATTCTGTTTTTCAATAATATAAATGACTCTGGATTGCTGTTCGTTATGGCAGTTGACTCTTTATACCACTATCTTGGAGGGCACATTTTGGGCAATGCTTTCAGGAATCTGTGACAAGGGAATCACAGGAGACATCTGGGGAAACACCTTTCTTTCTGGGTAACTCAGAAGGGTTTTACCACTTACGTGGACGTTTTTAAAAACATACCGAGATTGACTATGAAATTCCAAAACAAGGAATAAATTTAGACGAATATACTCTCTCAAAGGTAGAATTTTGGTGTTTGAAGTAGGCCACTGCATTTGAGTAGGAAGTGATAAATTTGGAAAATAAGTAGATTAGAAGATCTCTATTCCAAAATAAGACAACCATGGGCTTATGATATGCATATGGAAAGGCATGTGGTTTATTCCCTGGGGCTGGACTCCTGAAGGAGATTCCAAAGCCTCTGTGTTTTGCAGGGCTTTCCACTAGCATAATTTGCAGTTTTGGAAATCTCCTCTACACCGCATGTTAGCTACATGCTGTCGGACACTAGAAATATAAATAAAATGCAATGTGAAAATTTGCATTTTAATATTGTTAACTGTAAAATTTGATATACATGTGCTTATAGTGCAGTGAAGTTAGTTATCGAAAGGGCACGGCTGCATTCATCCTGTGTCCTGTCTTCTGTCCATCCTGGAAACGTCAAGTGTGTTTTCCCTTGCCATCCTTACCTCATCTCTCCTTGTTCTGTTTGCATCCTCTTCTCTTTTCACTTATTAACTTTAGCCTTTCTTAGTTTTAATAATCATTAAATTCTGTGTATCCTAACAGCGCTTTAACTCCCCACTTCTATCTAGTTTTCTTCTTTTTCCCTCAGTTGACTTAACACTAGTCTCTATTCTTTCAACATTTTCCTCCTGTCTCTAGCTTTATCTTAACATGTACCACACCTCTTCCGCTATCTCCCAATAGTTACTGAAGATAAAGAGATAACTGTTTTAAGCCACATGTTAGGATGTTTGCATAATGGGACCATCTAGCACTTGCTGCTGCTGCAGTAAAGAGTTTGCACTCACAGGTATAGGGCACTGCATCAGGTACTTTGCACAAACGGGTCTAATTTAGCTACTGGACTACATTCTTACTGCACTGCAGATGAACAGTACTTCAAATCTATCACAGCTTAGTATCATTTGAACACTGAAACCCTTCAACTGAAAGAAAACAGGTAATAAAATTCCAACCAAGAAAATAACCCCAGATTCCCACATCCCAATCTAGAAATGTATGTATAAACAAGGGAACAAATATGTGTCCTATAAAATAATTCTACCAAAGAGGATTCTGATGAAAAGGAATTAAATAAAATTTCATACAAGAATTAAAAAAAGATAAGAGTGCTCATTTAAATCAAAGGTGTAAATTAATTCTAAGAGAATACAGAGAAATAGGTGAAAAAATAGGGACATCAATATAGGATATTAAAGAACTCAGTAAACAATATGATTATTGTTATTATTATTATTTAGACATGTAAAACTCATTTAGTCATATGGAAACCCAGTAGAAGGCTTTACTAGTTGTATGGATCAAGTGGAAGACTAAGTATCAAAGAGAGATGACAAGATGAGTTAGAATGTTCAGACACTGATGAAGTTCTACCCACAGAGAGTCAAACATTAAATGAAACAATCTTGTAACCGTAGTCCAATTAGACATTGTTCAGATTTTAATTTCTTTCTACAAAACCCACTTACGATAATTTCTCCTCCTCGTATGAATTGGAGTCTTGGTTGGATCAATAATATGTCGCCAAGGTAGATGATATCACATATGGTGTCAGTAATAATCCAGTAGTGCTTGTTGTTTGGGGTCTGGTACGGGAAGACAAGGCGCACCGGGAGCAGCCAACAGTTCCAGTTATAGGCAACTGTGACAAGCAGGAGCCACAGGAGATAGACCCGATCTAGCAAAACAGAACCTAAGTCATCCCAACAGAACCACACAAGCATCCCAAGACGATTCTTTCTCAGTTTGATCAAATGGAGGCCTTATCTTTGTGTGTATTTGTGGTGTGATTGTGTGTGCACATGTGCTTGTGTGTGAAGAGAACAGAGGCTGACACTGGCTGTCTTCCTCTGCTGTTTTCCACCATAGTTTTGGAGATACGCTCTCCCAGTTTTTACTGGCTAGAATGGCTAGCTAGCAAAATCTGGGGGTCTATCTGCTTTCTTCCACTCAGTTGATAGGATTATGTATGCACTACCAAGACCAGCTTTTCCACGGGTGCTGGGAATGCAGATTCAGGTCCTCCTGCTTACGTGGTGGGCACTTTATAGACTGAGATATCTCCCCAACCTCTATACTTTGGAGATAAACAGTTTTCAGTAAGAACTTCTATTAACTATTCAACACAGTTTTGTCTTGAGTAGAAGGTGATGTGCCATACAATAAGGAGCAGAATCACACCATCACTTTTTCCCCCCAAAAGTGGACAGTTTTCTTTTTGTCTTTTGGCTAGACTGATGGGGTAACTTCACTGTTTGGATTCAAGATAATGGAATCCTGGAAAATTTTGGTGTGTCATTGCCCAAGGTATTCCTGAAGCAGAGGGTCTTCAGTCCCCAGTTATAAAGGCCTGCCCCTAGCAAGTTGGAGAAAGGCATCATTCTGCCAAAAGAGTTGGCTTTGAATGAGTGAAGGGAGAGCCAGTTACTTGAGGCAACCAGTGCCGCTTCACATGTTGCTTTTCTTTGCTCTGGAAGAGTTAGGAGAGAATTTGTTTGACTAATTAACTTAATGAAGCCATGAAAGAGGACACTATATATATACATTTATATACACACATATATTTCACATATATACATACACACGCATATGCATATATAATGTATAAAAATATAAGTAATATACAAATTATATAGAATTATATGCAATATAATATTATATAATTATGCATATATAATACATAATACACACAGACATGCATACAGATAAATATCTGTGTGTGTGTCTGTCTGTGTGTCTACATATTGCCAAGTTCCTTGAAGCTTTCTTTTCAAAGGTTATTTGGCTCAGGAAAAAGCTCTAGCCTGGTTTTTAAAACAGGCAAGAGTATTTTATCTCTTGTAGTCAGTAGATAAAGGAAAACAAACCTTTTTTAGACCACATAGTTTAAGTTATACTTTCAAGATAGATCACAATGTGGAAAAACTGAAGCTGTCTCCACACGTCTGGGTCAAAGGGACTCTGGTGACTGCTGCCCCCCTAGTGGGATTCCCTTCAACGGTACCTGAGTGTGAATCTATGCTTCTAGGAAGTCTTATTCTTCTTAGGTACTCTTTAGCAGGTGTCCTCTGCCATGTGCCATGGTGGGGTTCTTTTAGCTTAGAATTGCTCTCTTGTGTTGGCGATATATCTGTAGACTTTACTTCATAGGAAAAAAAAGTGGAAGTATTTTTAGAAGGTTAACATAAGTTAGCTTGATGAGCAAAACATTTGGTTTTGATAAATTTAGAATATTTGAAAATCTTCCCCTCTTCACACAGGCAAGCAAAGCAAAACCCTCATGTTTAAACAAATGACCTTTATTTTTCTGTATATATTATAAACAATAATTTTGTATTTCCCAAGTAAATTCAACAAACAACATAGAACAGTGGTATATATATAAAAACTGAATAAAATTAATTAAAACATTAAAATTGGAAAATAGCAGTTTAAAATTCACAAGGCAACAGAGATCAAAAGTCTACCAACCCACAGGGTTTTCTTTAAAGTTACATCTTTCATATATACATATTCTTTGAGTTATGAGCAAACAAAGTTTAAAATATGCTTATCAAACTTTGATTTGTTTCAGTCTTATTTCTTCACACATTAACTACCTTATAATGAATAGTATGCTTTGAAAACAGTTCTCCTCTACTCTATCCCATTTCATTATAATTAGACTTAAAGATGTTTATCTGTTAAGCAGTCACCTTTCTTCTTTCTCTTTTTAAATACCAACAAGCATCAACCATATTATGTATTATTATTGTGATCTGCTGTTCTTATTATTTTTCATACCCATATTTCTAATTACTAAGACTGTTGATAATTATTCCTTTCCCCATTAATTATTCTTGTATTTATGCAATATGAATTTTGTATTACATGGGTAGTGTTCAAGGTTAACAGCAGAACTCACAGCAGGTGATGCTGGTAGCTTCTGCACATAGCCATCCCAGAGACCACCCTAGGTGGGTTCCTTATGTTTTTCTCCATCTCCCAATTTTCTGAGTATGCTTCTCACAGTGCTTTTTATATACATGTATAGGGGTTCTGCTGACAAAGCAAGAATTTTAGCTACCGAGCTATCTATCTTCTTTTGTTTCTTGGAATAACGTTTATTTTTCTGGTAGATCCAGCCTGGGGGCGGGTGGGTGCAGGTGCCAGACTACTGCACCTTCACCTCAATTTCCTTCTTTGTCTCTCACAACTCTAAGATTTCTGAATCACTTGAAAAAATAAACTAATGTAACTTATCTAAAATTAGTGTCTCAGGATCTGCTTTTCTGGGTTCTAAGCTGAATAATTGGCCAAACACATATTTTCTGATGACTTCCCTCTTGTTAGCACTTTGAGGGAATAATGCTTACCACTATGGGAGCTGGCTTTGGGTGAGGGGGAATTTTCTTCCTCTGTCAGTGTTCTCTTGTAGAAAGCAGCCCTTTCCCGCATTCTTGACACAAGGTTGTGTAGGTGAGCATCAGCATATTCATTTATAATTGAGGTTTCAGGCATTTTTCTCTTAAAGCTAAACAACAACAACAACAAAAATGGCGTTAGGTCCCTGAGAAGATACATACAGTTTTTCCCCCTTACGCATATTTTCTCCTTTTTGCAATTGAATAACACAATGAAACCCCTAAACTAAAATGAAAACAGCTTTGATGTAACATAGATTGCCATTGAAAACTTTGATGGCAGGTGCTCCCTTCAGCAGCACATATGCTATTGAAAAAAATTACAGTTCTACAAACAGCAAATGGTCCATTCTTGATAATGACCATTGTCAAGAATCATGGTCCATTCTTAGGTCCATTCTTAGTATCATTAAACTCAGTCACTACAAGCAAAGTTGGTATGGCAAGCAGGAGCTAAGGTGGCATCCTGACTTCACAGGCTGGAGAAAGTTTCTCCACTGAGCACCAGGTGTATGGCATGATTTACTTCAAGATGAGGACATACTACAGCAATCTGATATAGCCATGTGAACCTTCTGAAGCAAGTTTCTCCAGCCCGTGATAGGAAGTGTAGGGGAAAGATTACTGCATAGAAATTCTCCAGCCCATAATGGTTTTTTAAGAAGGAGGAGGTTACTGATAAGAATTTCAGGTCTGACAGTGACTTATGAACAGCCCATAATAAGAAAACAAGATTTTGATCCCATAACTACAAGGACCTGAGTTTTGACAATAACACAAATGAGTTGGAGAGTAAATTCTTCTCCAAAACCTCCTCATGAGGCCCTCGCCTGCCTTGGTTGACATGCTGATTTCAGCCTTGTAAGACTTTTTGCAGAGAGTGTAGCCAAACTCCCAAGCTTCTGATCCAGGAAACCTGGACAGGTGACAGTGTTAGTCTCTGAGTGTGTGGTAATTTACCGTATAACAAAACAAAAACAATTCAACTGACATCTTTTTAGTAATTTCCATTCTGAGAAAACAGAAGTATACAAGGACAGTGTGTAAGTCGTATGTTGTAAATATCTGCTTATGTTCCTGCCTCCTCTCCTGTGTGGCAATGGCTGTCATATTGCACATAGGACTCTGGGCAATCTACTTGAGAAAATCTCCATCTCCTACCCACTCCATGACTGTATATAACTCTGAAGACTTCTAAGATCCTCAGATCATTAGCTTTTCCCCCACCCTTCCTTCTTTCCTTTCCTCCTTCCCCCTCCATCCTTCTTCTTCTGTGTTTTTAAATTTAACTTTTAATTGATTTTTTTTGTGAATTTCACATCATGAACCCCAGTCCCACTCCTCTCCTCATCCTTTCATCCCCACTCTGAATCCTTGCAACTTATCCTTCAAATGAAAATAAATAAATAAATAAATAAACCTTGTTGTGGAAGCTGTAGTTTGTCACACTGTGTTGTAATGGAAGTTGTGCCTTCTTTAAAAACTCAGTTGTGTTATGTAAACATGCTTTTGATTTAATCCCAAGCGTAGGATTTTAGTTTGGGCTTTTGTTTGTCTGCAGCTGGTAATTGCCTGTCTCATGCAGCACAGAGAAGGGCGTGGTTTAGGACTCTGAGGGACATAAATAGGAAAGTGGCGGTTTGGAGAGGCCAGACACTTGTGGCACAGTGGCTTGGGGGAGAGAGACAGAGGAGAATACTTGCTGCTTTTGCTGTTGACGGAGAATTTGTATAACCCTAAAAGAACTCATTGACCCTAAACCCTAAATAAAGCACAGTTTAAAAACATGTCCCACAGTATACCCTTTTGTTACACTTCTTTGCTTGCAGATGTTCATTGCAATGACCACTGCTCTGATTCCAGTCCTCTGGCTTCTGATACATTATGAACACTGGCTTCTCACTGGGACCACTCTTGGATATCTTTTGCCCTGTGTGTAGGACTGGCCTCTTCATGTACTCTAGCCGTTCACCAAGGGGGTAGATGTTTGGGTATACCAACTCAAAATTCTGGGTCTGTGTAGGAAGCCAGCTCTGCCAGGATAGGTAAACTGAGTGACAGATGAAACCAGTGATTGATCATTCAGCAGAGTTCTCTTTGAGGAAACAAAACCTAATTCTCTGGGGCTGGGGAAAAACTCTTCTCTTCAGGGCTAGAGAAAAAGGAGAAAAATCACACACACAAACACACACACACACACACTGGATAAAGCAACGGTTACAGTCTATTTTTCTTTAAGTGAATGATTACAATGAGTATACATTAAAAAAATGTTCCCCAATACCCTCACATGATCATGTATTTTACATAGTATGGGTGAAAAACAAATTATTCCCAAGAACACGCATACATTCACATCTAAACAAAAGTGTAAGCAAGCAAGATCATTTTGTCAGCTGGTGTTTTTACTGGCAAGCTGAAATTTGCTGTTTCAAAACAACGATCAATCATTTTATTATTTATCTTAAATATCTTATTAAAAATCCTAAAAGAATCACAAACCTAAACTTTCATATATAAAAAAATTCATTTCTACTTTAAATTTTCGGAGTGCATAACCATTCATTACCAGTTTATCATTAAACCATATCAGAAAGCTGAGGGCAAAAATGCATATGAAAAATTACCAGACCAGCTTCAGCAAGAAAGGCAAGTCAGCTAATACTAGTTGGGCTGTCATTGTTCTTGTTCCCTGACCTCAAAGAATCTCTGGCTCAACTACTAAGAGTGTACTCTTCTGAACTGTAAACCATTCCCCAATATATTCTACAGCAAAGCCACTAGCAAAAGCATCTTAACCTAACTTTGTTCACACCTATTCTTACAAGGCTACACTTGTTAATAGCCACTCTCTATAAGCCTGTGAGGGCCACTTTTCAAACCAACACAGAAGCATTAAAACTGATTGGAGGATCCAAGATGGCTGCCCCAGGAAGACGCTGTGACTGAGGAATAGGACAGCAGTGTCGGCACAGCGACCAGGAGACTGAACTCTGGGACCTAAAACACCAGCGTTTGAGATTGCCAGGTGAACAGAATTCCTACGGTGAGGAACTACGGTGAGGAAATCAAGTGGAAAAGTCCTAGGGACACCCAGCTATTCCCCGGAAAAACTCCGGGTGACCGGCTGCTCTCAGCCCTGATCTGAATTTGCAACCATACTGGGCGCCTACAGCCGCCACTCTGGGCTGGGTCACACAGTATCCAGGCCAGACTGAGAACCCCGCAGATACCATGGGCTGCATGGGGCAGGCCCACACCACTCGGCACAGCCAGCCGCCAGCCAGGACTGGGTCACACAGTCTCCCGGCCAGACTGAGAAGCCCCGAAATACTATCTCAGACCTTGGTACACAGCCCCTGGCCCAGAAGAAGGAGGTGGCAAGTCTCCAAACCAGAGGGGAGCTCTTAGCAGCAAGCCCAGGCCGGAGCGTGGAGCCTCCAGACCAGAGCAGCGCCCACTAGCTGCCATCTCAAACTGGGACACTCAGCCTATGACAGAGTGAGGAGCCAAGCCTCCAGACTAGAGTCGTGACCAGCCTGCTGTGTGCACAGCTTCTAGCACAGAGCACAGAGCCTGGCACACAGATCCCACAACAGAGCTAAACTGAAACAACAACACACAGTTTCAAACCACTGGAACACCCTGATCTTCTTGAAGAATACTCCAGAAACCAGAGAGTGACAATTCCAGTCTGAAGTTCAGCCTCAAGGAACAAACAGCTCCTAAACTATATATAAACAAATGGCCAAAGGTCGACGTAAGAACTCACCAACAAAAATCAGGACAACATGACCCCACCAGAAACACCCAAAAACAATGGAGATTTTAATTCAGTGGAGACACAGGAAAACTATGTTAAAGCTACGATTATGCAGACATTAGAGGAACAAAAAGAGGAACAAAAGAGGAAATGAACAAGGCCCTCAAAGAAATTAAAAAAAGTTTAACTGCCCATGTAGAAGAACAATTAAAGGCATATAGAGAGGAAACAAACAAAAAAATAGGAGTCACATTCAATCAGATGATGGAAATGACACAAAGCATGAAAACAAAATTAGAATCTATAAAGAAAACACAAACAGAGAAAAACCTGGAACTGGAGAACTTCGAGAAAAGATCAGGAACCACAAAGGTAAGCATCACCAACAGAATACAAGTGATGGAAGAGAGAATCTCGGGAGCTGAAGATACACTTGCTGAAATGGATTCCTCACTAAAGGAAAAAATAAAATTGGAAAAGTACCAAACACAAAACATCCAAGAAATCAAGGATGCCATGAAAAGACGAAACCTAAGAATAATTGGAATAGATGAAAAAAAAAAAAAAGACTCCAGGCTCCAAGCACCGGAAAATATTTTTAAGAAAATCATAG
>JAQQSO010000167.1:0-17780 GCA_028658305.1 Pachyuromys duprasi | reverse complement strand
GGTGGACTTGGAGTGGACGGGGAGGAGATGAGGGAGGGTTGGGGAGGGTGGGAGGGAGTGGGCGGGCTACGCATGGGATGCAAAGTACCTAACCTGTGATTGATAACAAAAAATAAAATAAAATAAAATAAAAAAGAAACAAAAACAAAAAACAAAACAAACAAGCAAACAAAAACCAAAGCCAATAATCTCTGTTTATAATTTTTAATATAAAGTAGTATAAATGCAAACAGTACATGTTTTTAATAAGATTGTGTGCATATGGACCAAGTCTCCTCAATCATTAGATGTTTGACCAAAAGAAACAATTTTGACCTGGGCAGAAATTCTGGAACTCAACTGTTACAGTAATGATGACAGTTGCAGGACCTCCCTGCAGCTAGGAATGTTAAATGGGGTGATATATGAATTGACCTTATTAAGTAGAGTCACAAACAATGAACCTTCTAAAAGCAGCTGTCATCAGTCAGCTAACATAGTAGCCATATGTTGTTTTCCAAAATTATTTTTATGTATTCTGGACCTTACTTTCCATGTAAATTAGTTCATTTTACAAACAGAAAGACATTCCAGAAATGTGCTGGCATTTAGCCATATTTCGTCCAACTTAAAACCCATGTATTTCAATTGTAAGTTTGAAAATGTTTCTAAAGTCTGTTTTCACAACTGTTTATAGTGGTCAGTGATCTCAGCACCCTCTATGTCCACAGAGATAAAACAGGATTGGAAACTATGTTTGGGAAAAGTAAGCAATGGTTATTCTATTTCATTTGAAGTTTTAAAATATAAAAGCAAGGGCTGTAATTACTGGTAACATAATTATACTCTCTCTAACCCACATAATGCAGCCATAAAGCCTGAGCAACCTAAAGAACCTAGTTGAGCAAGTTGGAGAGTAAAGATGAGCAGCCAGATTGAGGAAAACCACAAGAATTTAAATAACAGCCAGAAGTTTCCATCCTCTCTCAGGCCAGGAGCCAAGACAATCAGAATGACCAAAGCAGCACAGCTACCTCTATAGAAGAGGGAGAGAAAACTCTAGAAGAAACCATCTAACTCCAAGTGAAGGATCCTGAAAAGTAATTCTTATACTCAGAAGCAGAAAGATAAAAGCCAAAATTTGTATCTACAGTGATTTCCTTAGAGAAACAGAACCAGGGGACAAATGAGTGAGCATGTGAAATGGTGTGTTTTCAGGGTATCAGCTCGCTTGTTTATGGAGATTCTCAAGTTCAAAGACACAGAGCAGGTAAGTGGAAGACCCAGAAAGGAGCTGGTCTTTCAAGACATGTCCACAGCCTATCAAGTTGAACACCAAGGAAAAGAAAGTTTTATGATTCATCTCATTGTTTTTTAATTTATGTTTTAGTGCTGTTGTTTTACAGTGATATGTGTGTTCCCATGTCCACTCAATTCCATGGGAGCAATAGCTTGAATTTCACTAGGAATGGTACTCACAGAGCAGAAGCTATCAGTTCACACTATAGAACTACATTTCCAGGTTCTGGCTATTATGAATAAAGCAGCTACAAACATAGTTGAGCAAATGTCCTTGTTGTGTACTTGAACATCTTTGGATATATGCTTAGGAGTGAAATAGCTGGATCTTGAGGAATCACTATTCTTAATTGTCTAAGAAAGCACCAAATTGATTTCCAGAGTGGTTGTACAAGTTTACATTCCCACCAGCAATGGAGGAAGGTTCCTCTTTCTCCACATCCTCTCCAGCATGTGTTGTCACTTGAGTTTTTGATCTTAGCCATTCTGGTGGGTGTAAGGTGAAATCTCAGGGTCGTTTTGATTTGCATCTCCCTGATGGCTAAGGGCATTGAGCATTTCTTTAAGTGTTTTTCTGCCATTCTATACTCCTCTATAGAGAGTTCTCTGTTTAGGTCCATACCCCATTTTTTAATTGGATTACTTCATTTGTTGCTTTTTAACTTCTTGAGTTCTTTATATATATACTGGATATTAGCCATCTGTCAGATATAGGGTTGGTGAAGATCTTTTCCCAGGCTGTAGGCTGTCATTTTGGTTTGATGATAGTGTCTTTTGCTTTACAAAAGCTTTTCAGTTTCATGAGGTCCCATTTATTGATTGTTGCTCTTAGAGACTGTGCTTTTGGTGTTCTGTTCAGGAAGTAGTCTCCTGTACCAATGAGTTCTAGGGTCTTTTCCACTTTTTCTTCTAACCAGTTTAGTGTATCTGGTGTTATGTTGAGGTCCTTGTTCCACTTGGACTTTAGTTTTGTGCAGGCTGATAACTATGGATCTATTTTCATTTTTCAGCATATAGACATCCAGTTGGTCTAGCACCATTTGTTGAAGATGCTGTGTTTTTTCCATTGGATGGATTTGGCTTCTTTATAAAAAATCAAGTTTCCATAGGTGTGTGGGTTTATTTCAAGGACATTTGCTCAACTATGTTCGTAGCTGCTTTATTCATAATAGCCAGAACCTGGAAACAACCCAGATGTCCCTCAGTTGAGGAATGGATAAAGAAATTGTCATACTTTTACACAATGGAATACTACTCAGCAATTTAAAATTAGGAAATCATGAAATTTGCAGGCAAATGGTGGGACCTGGAAACGATCATCTTGAGTGAGGTATCACAAAAGAAGAAAGACACACATGGTATATACTCACTTATATAGACCCATAAGATAAGCAAACTGAAGTCTATACACCTAAAGAAGATAAACAAGAAAGAGGACCTGGGGTAAGAGGATTAATCCTCACTTAGAAAGTCAAATGGGATGGACATTGGATGTAGGAGAAAAGAAGTAGCAGGACAAGAGCCTACCACAGAGGGCCTCAGAAATACTTTACCTAGCAGGGTATCAAAGCAAATATTAAAACACATAACCAATCCTTTGGCAGAGTGCAGGGAATCATATGAAAGAAGGGGGAGTTAGTATGACCTGGAGAGGATAAGAGCTCCGCAAGGACCAAATATATCAGGGCACAGGGGTCTTTTATGAGACTGTTTCTCCAACCAAGGACCATGTATGGATATAACCTAGAACCTCTGCTTGAATGTAGCTAATGGTAGCTCAATATCCAAGGGGGTCCCCTAGTAAGGGGAACAGGGACTATTTCGGACATGAACACAATGGCTGGCGTTCATCGACCCCCTCACCCACGAGGGAGGAGCAGCCTTGCTAGGCCACAGAAGAGGACATTGCCGCCAGTTCTGAAGAGGCTTGGTAAGCTAGAGTTAGAAGGAAGGGGAGGAGGTCCTCCCCTATCAGTGGACTTGGAAAGGGGCAGGTAGGAGATGAGGGAGGGTTGGGAGAGATAGGGAGGGAATGCGGGAGGGGGCTACAGCTGGGATACAAAGTACATAACCTGTGATTAATATAAAATAAAAAATGTTAAAAAAAGAATTACAGAAATAGAAAGACTAAAAAAAACTACACTTCCTTTAGAATGAAGCTGAACAAATCACAGTCCCATTAATATTCATCTTCCCTTCCTCCCTCAGTCTTCTATCTGCCCTATCTACAGAGCAATACTCTTTCTGCCCATCTCTTATCATGGAATGTCTCTTCATCCTCTAGTGTCTTCTTATATTTTTTTCAATATCTTAAAGCTTTCTTTGTTGAAGTTATCTATCTCCTCGGTTAGGTTTATCCCTACATATCTTATAAGCGGAGTAGGTAAACTGGGGGAGATAAGAAGATCTTCAGGACAATAAGCTAGCAAACTCCTAACACTAATAAAAAAATAAAAGAATGAAAAATAATGCAACCAACCATAAAAAAACCAAAAATATTACAGGAATTAGCAAACAACTCTAATTGCAAAATGACTTAGATCTCCAATTAAAGTATTCAGACTACGAGACAACACTAAGAAATGAGATCCAACTATCTGCTATCTCTAAGAAATGTCTATTACTGCCAAAGACCCCACAGATAAGAGTTAAAGAAGAAAAACCAACATACCAGGCAAATGGAAGCTAAGATGGTATAACTAGTCTGAAAACTAATAAGATATAATTCAAACCAAAATTGATCTGAAGAAATATAAAAGTCAACTAAATTTAAGGAGTTAATGAAAACTATATCCGCAGGACACATGCATGGGAACTGAATAACGAAACTCCTTACTTCATAAATCAACACAAGTGGATACAGAAGGACATATAGAGCTGGCTGTAATGGTACACACCTGAAAACCCAGCACTCTGTAGGCAGAGGCAATAAAAATCCTGCAAATTGGAGGCCAGCTTAGGCTACATAACAAGATCTGTCTCAAAGCCCAAAACAAAATGGATTCACTGCTGGATTCTATAAGATCATCAAAGAAGAGCCAACACCACTACTTCTTCAAATCATTCCACAAATTAAAAGATTTACATTGACTCTGTAAATTGCTTTTGTTAGTAAGCCATTTTCACAATATTATTTCACCAGTATCTCAGCATGGAAAATCATTCCATCATCTAGTTTCTTCTTCAGTTTCTTTTTATAGTATCTTAAAGTTTTCCTTGTTAGAGGTCATCTACCTCCTTGGTTAGTTTTTTTCCTAGATCTGTTATTTTTAAGTCATTATAAACAAGATATCTTTTCCAATATTTTCTCACTAAGTTTGTTACTGGTATTAATAAAACTATGTATTCTATGTATTGATTTTGGTCAGGCAACAATATTGAAAATGTTTATCATATCTAAAAAATTTTCCAGTGACTTTGTGGGGTATTTTAAGTACAAAATCATGTCATTTACAAATAGGCAAAGATAACTTCTTACTTTCTAATTTTTATCTACTTTGAATCTTTCTCTTATTTTATTGCTCAAAAAGAAACTGATTGTTGTATTCAATAAGAGTAGTTACCTTTGTCTTGTTACAAATATTAGAAGCGACACTCTCGATTTTTCCTATTTAGGACAATATCTTTATACTTATCACATGTGCAGCCTTTACATATTTTTTTGGTTTCTCTGTGTAGCTTCGACTGTCCTGGACTAGCTTTGTAGACCAGGCTACCCTCAAACTCACAGAGATCCACCTACCTCTGCCTCCCAAGTACTGGGGTTACACTCATGAGCTATCATGCCTGGCTCAGCCTTTATTATTTTGAGGTATGTTCCATCTATCCATATTTTCTTCATGAAGCTGTTGTACATTCCTAGATGATTTTTCTAGATCTCTTGTGATGATTGTTATTTTTGCCATTAGTCTATTAATATTCCATATTATATGTTTGATTTGCACATTGTGATTGTTGGTTTTAAAGGCCAACTTGCCATGGCTTCATACCATATCATCAGGGATCCTCAATTATGGAATTGTCTTGATTGCCTTAATTTATATGTGAAGATCTACCCCAAATGTGAGTGGTGCCTTTGGATGGGGACGTGAAGAAGGAAGATTGTTTGCCTTTTGCTCACTTTGTCTTCCCTTTTACTGCTGAGTTAATTTACCCTTTTGCTACTGCTGCTGATTTCTTTGCTGAGGTCTGGACACATTTTCCAGGCTTCCAACATGGACTGGGGACTGGTGGATTTCCAGGACCCTTCAAAGTCTCAGCTCCAGATTGGAACTGTTGGGACACCTACCCAGACTTGTGGACTGGGCTCCCCTGTATGAGACAGCCATTGTTTGACTACTCCAACTACTGTGGCAACTAGCCTTATAGACTGAGAAACTATTGAGTGCTGAGGTTCTTATGTGTGAGACAGCTGTTATTCAACTACTTAAATCACAGTGTGTAAGCAGATTTAGTAACTGTGTATGTGTATATGTGTGTGTGTTCATGTTCTATTATGCTGTTTCCTCTAAAGACTCTTAGCTAATGTCTGCACATGCTGAACCACCCTTATCTTCCACAGATAAAATCATCTCAGATACAATATATGATTTTTGTGTTATCTTGAATTCAGATCACAAGTGTTTTGTAGCCTTTTTAAGCATATGTTCACCAGAAAATTGTTCTGTAACTCTTACTTGGTAATAAAATATAAAAACAGTAAGTCAATACTTATACATAAAACCCATACTTTTTTGATCAGTTGTTACATAACTAAAACCTTTTATTCCCTCTCAAAAATTCTACTTCATTTTCTATATATTTTATATCATGGTTTTGTACGTTTTCAGAAAAATGTTTTCTAAGCTGAAGATACTCTATAAAATAGATATATGAACCTTAAAAATCCCATTGGAATATTTCATCTTTTAGTAGAGTTAGAAATATGAACTAAAATATTTGACCATCTTTCCAACATAGATGTTTAATTTGGCCCAAGTAGCAGGTGACAAAATTAATTACCAAATGATCTGGAAGTGAAACAGCACCTCATCACAGTTACATTTCTGTTAAAATAAAGGAACGCGATGAATGTAATCTAGTAGTAATCATGTATAAGTGCACATATATTTTATAGATATTGTAGCAGCATGCGTGAGACCCGCACAGATTCAAAACAGACAAAATTCCAGCACTGAGAAGGGTACATGGCCACACAGTCCCACCTCTAACCAAGAAATTATTTGCAAAGGGAAAAATAAGTTTTCTCTAATGGAGTGATATTGGGTATTATCAACTACATCCTAAGTGTAGTTAGCTAACAAAAAGCCAATTGTGTGTGTGTGTGTGTGTGTGTGTGTGTGTGTGCATGGTGTTAACATATGTGCCATACTGTGTGAATGAAGACCAGAGAACAGATTTCTAGTTGCCATGTGGGACCCAAGGATCAAACTCAGGCCATCAGGCTTGACACCAAGTGCTTTTAAATCATCTCGCAGGTCTCTCATTCTTTTACACATAGGAAATACAGTTGCTAAAATTCCTTGTCAGAGGGAGATGTAAACAATTTCTCAAGAGCAAACCAAGGCAAAATTCTGCCAAATTTCTCCCTGGGAGTAAGTTTATTGGGCTTTCTTACAGGATAAATTACAGGGTGTGGATGTTCTTCCTCCAATAGGCTTTACCTGCATTACCCAGCAGGAATGAGGTTCGCACAGCTTCATAGATGTAGATTCTTCCCCTTGTCTTCCCTGACCTATATACTCTAACCCCTCTCTGAATCCATGTTGTATACAACAGGTAGCAGGGAACATCTTGATACTAAGGTAATGTCTTGCTGCCCCTCCATGAGAGAGTGAAAACAGTATACAATCCCAGATGGGATAATCTTTTGCAAAAGGGTGTAGCTGAAGGTCTCAAGATGGCAGTTGCTGTGTCTGGAAGGCAGTCCTTCATAGCAAGTAATAAGCCATGTAATCTATCAAGGAAATATAGCATGAGAAAAGAACCATCTTTGGATGAGGATTCCAAAATGGGAAAGACAAATAAAAAGGATAGAAACTAAAATAACTAACTCCATAAGAAACTAACAAAAGCTCAGATATACACACTTAGGGCAGAGTGTGCCAACTCTTCATTCTGTTTCTATATATTGTTATCAGATTTTGAGTGAAATATAACTAGCAGCAACTGAGGGGTGAAAAAGTTAACTTTCTAATATAAGATTATTGACTACAGGCAAGTGAGATTACATATCAGAAGAGAAAACTCGTGGCTGCCACTTTCTCCCTATGGTCTTTACAGCCTGTTTGATGTCTTTATTTCTCAGTGTATAAATTACGGGATTCAGTATGGGTGTGAAAACACTATACAACACTGAGATCAATCTGTCTTTCTCTAGCGAGTAGGATGAGATGGGCCGCACATATGTAAATATGGCACTACCATAATAGAGAATAACAATGAGCAGGTGGGAGGCACAGGTGGAAAAGGCTTTGTGCCTTCCCTCAGAGGAGTGAATCTTCAGGATGGTGGAGATGATGTAAAGATAGGAAAGAATGATGCACAGAAAAGGAGTCCAACCTATAAAAATTCCAATGGACAGCAAAGCCAGTTCATTGATGGAAGTATCCCCGCAAGACAAGATCAGCAAAGGGGGTATGTCACAGAAGAAATAGTTGATCTGATTGTTACCACAGAAGGGCAGGTGGAAGGTCAGAACAGTGTGCACCACTGAGTTGAGAAAACCGCTTGTCCAGCAAGAGGCTGCTAACCGGCTGCACAGGGCTTTGCTCATGATAAGTGAATACCTTAAGGGTTTGCAGATAGCAATGTATCGATCATATGCCATTGCTGCCAGGAGGAGACACTCTGAGCCTACCAAAAAAATGAATGCAAAGAGTTGGGTCACACATCCTCCGTAGGAAATGGTTTTCTTCTCTGACAGAAGATGCACCATCATCTGGGGGATGTTAGTAGTGGTATAGCAGATATCAATAATGGCGAGATTTCCTAGGAAATAATACATGGGTGTGTGTAGGCGGGAATCAGCCATGGTCACCAAGATGATAAAAACATTCCCTCCTAAAGTGCATATGTAAGTCAGAAAGAAGACGGTGAAGAGTAAAAACTGCAATTCATTCATGTTGGAGAACCCCAAGATGATGAATTCAGATGGAGCTGTTTGATTCTTTCCTTCCATGATATAAGCTGATTTCCCTTTGTGAATTTGAAAAAAAGATACATAGGCGATATCTGCAAAACAAGAAAACAAGTGTTTTTAATACTAATAATGTCACCAACAACTACACTGGATACTAAACTACAGTGGAGCACTTCTTTGCAAGACACAACCCATTCCTGCCACTCAAAACATATAAGTACATTTAAGTCCCCATGAGATACACAGCACTACCATCTTAAGCTGAGAAACATAATAGTAGGACTCTATCTTCTAAGGGTTCCCTTTTTATAATGGCTAGGTCAAGCTCTTCTGCATTTTCTTGGTGATGTGCAGACATGTTGTATGGTATAGTTCATAGAATGCTTGGGCTTCAGATCCTACTGTACATCCATCTCTGCTCCTCCTTCCCATCCTTAGATAAGAACATACAATAAGTGTCTTCCTTTTTCTCATTAAAATTAATGTGTTTGCAGAAAGACTCAAGTCTACATACCATATAGATATTTGCACACCCATGTTGGGTTTTGTACTCATCACAATAATTACAAATGGAACCAGCCCAGATATCCACCAACAGATTACTGGATTCTTTTTAAAATTAAATCAATTTATTTATTACAATTTGTTCACTTGATTGGAGTCTTTTTAAGTACATATATGCAATGAAATTTTATGGTAATGAACAATTAATGTTATTCCATATAAATGCATTAGTGCTAACTTAGACATAAATCAGAGATGCTGGTCTGACATTAGGTACAGCAAATAGCTTCAGTCATTTAAAGGAAGGAAGTTTTTATAAAGTAACTACAGGTCCAGAGAAATGGCTAATCAAGTAAAAGAATTGGAAAAGCTGAGGGATTGATGAACTCAGTCTCCAGAATCCACGAGGTAGAAGGAAAGGGTAAACTCCCTCAAGTTATCCTCTGACCTCCACACAGACATGCCATGTAATACACAAACACACATGTTAGAAACAAAAACAAAAAAACGAAATAAGAAACAAATAAATAATTAAATAAATAGTAAAACAAACAGATATTTTTATCCTGTTGTTAGAGATATTTCTGATTCTATGGAACATCACTGTTTGGTGTTAGAAGTTATTTGAACACATAGCAATTTTTTATGTTTCCATCCTTGTAATAACATTGTTTCATTTACTTGGGGCCAGGAAAATTTCAGTAGTGAGAATGCTAAATTAGATTCCATGAGTTTAGAATCTTGTCATTTGCAATTTTATAAATTTTCCAAAGATCAATGTTTGTTCCTGCTAGGTTTCTGTTGCTGTGATAAACACCATGTCCAAAAGCAAAAACAGTAGCTGAGACAGTGTGTACAAAGTTCTCCAAAAGTGGTAATCAGAAACAGTAACTGAGACACTGTGTACAAAGTTCTCCAAAAGCAGTAATCAGAAACAGTAGCTGAGACACTGTGTACAAAGTTCTTCAAAATGATCAGAAACAGTAACTGAGACACTGTGTACAAAGTCCTCCAAAAGCAGTAATCAGAAACAGTAGCTGAGACACTGTGTATAAGTTCTTCAAAATGATCAGAAAAGTTTATATAGTTCTTTCAATGGTTCATCAAATAAAAAGGGTATCTTGAATTAGCCAATGGCTCTTGAATTTTTTATTTGAGGAGGAAAGAGTTTATTTCAGCTTAGTTTATAGTCCATTACTGAGGGAAGTCAAGAACTCAAGGCAGAAACCCGGAGATAGGAAATGAAGCAGAAGCCATGAAGAAGTGTTGCTTACTGGCTTGCTCCCCAGGGCTTGTTCAGCGTGCTTTCTTACACAACCCAGAACCACCTACCCAGAGGTGGACCACCCACAGTGAGCTGGGTCCTACCACAACAATTATAAATTAAAACAAACAAACAAACAAAAAACAAACAAAAAACACACTCTACAAACTTTCTCACAAGCTAGTGGGTAGTATTTTCCCAATTGAAGTTCAGTCTTCCCAAATCATTCTAACTTGTGTCAAACTGACAAAACAAAAAACAAAGAAACAAACAAAAAACTAACCAACACAATAGCAATCTGGAAAATTCAAGAACCACTGGCTGATTCAAGATTCCTTTTCTGTTTGATGAACAATTGAAAGTACTATATGGAGTTTTCTGGTCATTTTGAAGAACTTTCTACATAGTAGCTCAGCTATTCTTTCTTTGGTTGGTTTTATTTTGTTTTGTTTTTGAGACAGGGTCTCACCCTGTAGCCCTGTCTGGCCTCACAATTCACTATGTAGATCAGGCTAGCCTCACTACTCATTCTGTAGACCAGGCTGGCCTTACACTCACAATAGTTTTGCCTCCCTGTGGCTCCCAAGCCCTGGGATTAAAGACATGTGCCACTGCACCTGGCTTCAGCGACTCATCACACAAATCCAGTGGTACGCACAGCTTTATTTCTCCCATTTTCTAGGATAAATCATGGTCTCATCAGGATTAATCTAGCAGAAGTAATATAGCAGATTAAAAGACTTTTCTCTCTCCCAAGAGTATATACACACAATTGGTGAATGGAGTTTTAATTTGCTTTACCTAGTGACAGCAAAATGCTCTTTTAATTTGTTTTTAAAGCAACTAAAGATCATACAATTGGATATTTTAACAACAATATTACAAACTTTTATACCTTATTCCTGTAACTATTAATGTGTTATGCCAATTCCAACAGAATCAATAATTAAACTTAATTGTTGTCAAACATCTAGTATTCTACTTGAGGCTTATTTTTAAAAATCAAATTCTAGTGTATTTTTGCATTTTATGTTTGTGTTACTAACAATACTTTTTCAGAGCCTAGGTTAAGTCAATTAATTACAATATTTTAATAGCAAGAAGAATTATTACATAACAATCTAATTATCAAATTATACCACATATGTGTATGTGATGTTTGTTACACAAATTATAAAAATAATTTGAGAGAAGTGAAATATCATTTTACTATTTAATATAATTTTAAATGAAACATATTATGTACTTATTCAAAATGTGCATTTTATTGATTTTCCTGACTTAACACAGTTTTAAACATTTTAATTACAAGTTTGAAAGGCAGTTTGTATTTTAAATTTCTTTCTTTACTTCTTGTGAACTACTGTGAAGATGTTTCAGGGGTAGGAAAGGCAAATTGGAAAAAAATTTGCATTTTCATGATGTAATATTTCTCATTTGCAGAGTAAATGAATTCTGTAGTACAGAAGACTTTCCAAGTATTCTCTAATCCACATTTTATCTCATTTCTTATTTCTACCTTTGATTTCTTATTTTTTATTTCTGCATAAGAATTAAGCCAACTCTGTAGGCTCATGTTTTCTGTTCATTTTACTTAGCAAGCATATTTTCATAGCTTTCTGCCTCACATGGGCATATTTACTGAAGATGACAAGACAGCATTTGATCATGTACTAGAATGATATATTGAAGGTTATCTTGCATAAAATAGCTTTCTAATATCTAAGAATCATAATTATTGCTTTAAAGCAGAATAGTAAAGGAGATGGCCTGGTTTGGAAACTAGTTAACAAAAACTTCCCAGAAAAAAATTCATCTGAGCCTCATGAACAGGAGTTGAGTAGATCAGGCAAGCTGGATGTAGAAATCTCTTCACATAAAAAGAAGGATACATGCAAATACTCCAAGTATAGAGAAAGTATATAGGAAATATGAGACCTTATGGAGACAAAGGGGCTGCACTTCAGAAAACAAGCACAAGACTTCTCTGGGAAAGATTGAATCATTAGGATCTAAGAGCAATAGAAAAAAGTTCAAGGACATGAGATGTCTGTATTTGGAAAACGCTGTGTTCTAAAATAAAACCATTACATAATTGTCAAAAGAAGAAGAACAAAAAGACAGGTATGTGGACAATGAAATGAGGAGGGAAGAAGCAGGTAAAATGAGCTCATTGAATTCACTATTTCACTCATTCAGGAAAGAGTCATGAAACTTCACACTAGAGAGCTGAGCTGGAAAGAAATGGAGGGGGTGGGAGACATCAGACAATGCAATATTTAAAATTCAAATGAGGTTGATGCATTAGCCAAAGACCATACATAGAGAGGACTTAGACTCCCTGCTCAGCTGTAACCCATAGCTCAGTCTTCATGTAGGTTCCCTAGTAAGAGGATAAGAGACATTCTCTGACATGAACTAGGTTGCCTCCTCCTTGATCACTTCTCCCTGGTGGGGTGACCTAGCCAGCCCACAGGGGAAGAGGATCCAGGCAGTCCTGATGGGACCTGATAGGCTAGGCTCAGACAGTAAGGGAGGAGGACTTCCCCTATCAGTGGACTAGGGAAGGAGAATGGGAGAGAAAGAGGGAGGGAGGGTGGGACCAGGGGGAAATGAGGGAGGGGTCTACAGCTGGGACACAACGTGAATAAATTGTAAATAATAATAATAATAAATATTTTTATATTCAGTTAAAAATTCAAATGAGGAAGAAAGACAAGTTTAGGATAATAACTGACATGTTAAATACTTTTTTAAAATAAAAATAATATATTTTAATACTGTTAACAAATGTTACATATATGTGACTCAAATTAACAGAATCAGAGATAAAAAACCAATACAACAAACACCAAAAAAATCAGCACATTATTAGGGCTACTTTAAAAATTTATATTTTATATTTTATTGAGTTAGAAAGACTAAGAGTATAAGACAACTTTCTAGGGTTGTTAAAAGAACCATGTAATGAGTCTCATGTCATCTCATGCAAATACACAATACAAAAATATAAAATATATATACCATGTTAAAATAAAAAACTTAACAAATTACAATAATTAAATAATTTTCTTATAATGGTACTGATAGAAATGGCAATGTTGAGAGGTACATTTTAGTCAGTTTGAAGCTGTGCTCCTGGTTTAACAAGTGGTGTGTGGAGTTTCTCAGTGAAACAGAGACAGCAGGAAGCAGTGGGTAGCTCATGGTTCGGTTGCAGCCATGTTAGAGGCATCTTTAGGTACCCAAGAAAGTATGTCTTAAGAGAAATGGTTCTTGAACTTCAGAAGAGATGTGTGTACTGGAGAGAGTTGTGATACATCAACATGCAAGCAAATAGAAGAGGGTGAGTAAAGAAAGAAAGCAACACAGGGTTCGACATTTTTAAGGTCTCAATTAATTTGCCACACTAGTTAACTGAACAAAAGACTGGCAAGGAAAAAAGTAGTAGAATGAAGAAGTCCAGGGAAGAACTGAGTCAGAGTTGAAGTATAAAGCCTGGTGAAAGGAAACTGTAAATACAAGAGAAGCCCTTGTTACCCCACTCAACGGTTTCTCATGAGGAACTTTTCCTGCTGGTGACTGTCCTTTAACACACAGGCCCGTGGCAGGGCATCTGCAATCCACCCACAGATGAGTAACAGAGGAAGCAGCTGGTCACAGCTCCATCTCCCGCTTCAGTGTCTGCTTCACAATCAGAGAACAAACTGCTTTCTTCTAGTAAGGCCCTGAGGCACATGCTTTAAGACTTAGGGTCATGCCCAGGCGTCCCGTGCCCTGAACTCTTTCCTCCTTTTTCCATTTGTTCCAGCCTGTCAGCAAGCTCTCGGTAAAAGCAGATGGACAGACTAACTGAAACCATGAATGTTTCTCCACTAGCGTTACTTGCCTTGAAAGTTTTCCCAGGACAGGATTCCTAAATTTATTATTTATAGATTATCAGCCTGTATGTTTCTTCCTAATCCTATTTCTGTCTGTCAATCTTTTTCGTTCAAACCTCAATTTAAATGCCACCTTTCTCTTCATTACAAAAGATGTCTCTCCCATCCTGGAAACTCTAGGGGCCTTTGCTTCAATATCAGCTACAAAACTTAAGTAAATAATTGGTGATTTTTATCACCAATTCTGGTCATAAATCTTTTTAGAATAGATACCCTGTCTTGTGTATTTTCTAATAGAATAATGAACATATGTATTAGAAACATTTAGCAATAGCCCAAACCTTTTGGACTGTCAGACACTAGTAAACTTCCCCAAAATAAAAGAAATGTACTTCTCTTTTACAAGGTCAGAATGCTGAAGAACTTAGGGAAAAGGTCCTAAATAGCATATCATTATTCTCATATAAACCAAAGGAGTTAAAAATTATTGTTATAAAGAATTATTACTATCACACAGTTAACAAATTCACACTAAAACCAGAAAAATAATCTTTTCATTTCCAAATCTAGAACAAAATTCTTTAAGTGGTCCCAAATGAAGAAGGCTAACTCAACAACAAATAGCCTGAGCACAATAAATCACCACATAATGAAAAAATACTCATGCAGAGATAACGGAAAAATCACTTCTTTCTCCTCTTGCAAAATTAGACAACAATATAACACAAGAAGAAACCATAATTTTTTAATGAATCTTACATGGTAAGAACTCAAGAATGGTTTTTAAGCACCCACATTCTCAAAACATTCATGGGAAGAAATGTCTGTCTGAGGACTCTTATTTTTAAGGGATCTAATATCTCTCTTTAAAGCGTGTACTCAAGAAAACAACCTTAGAAATACAGAATCTTATATAGCACAGAATGTCTAAACTGTGTCTTCTGCAGAGCACTGTGGGAAAGTGTATTATCTTTTGTCACTGAAAGGACAAACAAGCATGTAAAATTGCCATACAAGATCCCAATAATAAATAAGAGATACATGCAACAGTATCAGACAATTCTTGTGAGAAACCCAAAGTATCTTCCTTACTATTCTCTTCAATCCAGCCAGTAGTTTAGTGTCCTTTATTGAATAAGGAATCATCAGTCTAGCAAAGATCTGTTACATAGAAATCAACCAAAATTAAAGAATCTCCATAGTTTGCACACTCAACCCACACTTGCCCTGATAGAACAGCGGGAAAGGGAATTCTTGGATTCTTCACCTTGGCAGCCCTCTGGTCCTTAAACCTTTCTTTCCTAGCACTCAGTCTTTTATCAAAGGATCAAGGCAGAAAAGTCTGTCTCTGAGAGTAATGAGGTGTCGGTTAAGCAAATAAACATAACTTACTTAGCTGTGATCAGAAATACTCAGCAGGGAGCACACAGCAGAGTCCAAGAGCTGGTGCAGAACTGCTTTTAAGAGGTGCAGAGTGCTATCCCTGGAGACCCTCCAGACACAGAAGGCCCTACATCCTGGTTTGGTTTGGTTTTTCTTCCACAGGATGAGTCAGCTGCCTTATGTGGAACTGAGCTACACAGAATTTTTTCAGGCTTCCCTCTTCCCTACTCTGACTTCAAGAGCTCCTGACTTCTTTTTTTAAACTGTCTTGACTGTGCCCAAGTGTCTGCTCTTGTCAGTACATTGTGAGTGGGAAAACCAGGCCACCACTGAACCCTGGGCCCCTCCCCACACTTCCCTTTTTCTTTTCCCCAGCTGACACTCTGATGAAATTTTAGCATTATCTGAGCTGTAATATTCCTTGTTGAAAATAAAAATATGGATATGGGTTTGTTATATATTTAAATTGTGGTTAAGGAATTCATTTACAGAGAAGATGATATATAAAATTTAACATTGTGCCCAGATATTTTATATCTCCCATACAATGCTAAAGGCTCAATATTACAGTTTTATCCCCTGCCCTGAAATAGGTATTAAAAAAATCCCCTATATTATCCACCCTTGGTTTGGAAGTTTGCTCCCACTGTTGTGTAAACTGGGAAACCCTGGAGCAGGTGAAATTTTGCCTAATCTATGGGCTGCAAAGTTCACAGTATGCGAAACAAGAACTTCTAAAGAAAATACAACGCTGACACTAACATGCTCTTAACCACCTAGCCTCAACTAGCACTCACTGCATAGTGAGAACAGAGGAAGCACAGTACACCCCAGAGGGTACCCCTTCCTAGTCAAGCTGACCAGGCAGATACTAATGTCAATTTTTTTATTTTTATTTTTATTTATTACAATTTATTCACTTTGTATCCTCATTGTAGACCCCGTCCTCATTTTCTCCCAGTAGCACCCTCCTCCTTCTTTTCCTAGTCCACTGATAGGGAAGGTCTTCCTCCCCTACTCTCTGACTCTAGCCTATCAGGTCTCATCAGAACTGTCCAGATCTTCTTTCTCTGTGGTCTAGTTAGGCCACTTCACCAGTGGGAGGTGATCAAAGAGCTAGCCACTGAGTCCATATCAAAGACAGCCCTTACTCCTCTTATTATATCTAATATCCACTTATAATTGAGTATATACCATGTGTGTCTTTCTGGGTCTGTGTTACCTCACTCAGGATGATCCATTTGCCTCCAAATTTCATGATCTTCTTGTTGTTAATGGCTGAGTTGTATTCCATTGTGTAAATGTGCCACAATTTCAGTATCCATTCTTCATTTGAGGGACATAGCAGCTTTATTCATAATAGCCAGAATCAGGAAACAATCTAGATGTCCCTGATCAATTTTTTTGAGACAAGGTTTCTCTGTGTAGTCCTGGAACTCTCTCTTAGACCAAGCTGGCCTTGAGATCCATTTGCTTATGCCTCCTGAGGGCTGGGATTGAAGTTGTGCTCCACCACTGCCCAGAAAGTCTCTATTTCTTTGGTTTTTCTTTTCTTTCATTTTTTTCTTTTGCTGTCCCTATTGATTCTAGGTTTTGTTTTTTTTTAATTTTTTAATTTTTTAAATGTTATTTATTTATTTTTATATCAATCACAGGTTAGGTACTTTGCATACCAGGCGTAGACCCCTCCCACATTCCCTCCCACTCTCCCCATCCCTCCCTCATCTCCTCCCCGCCCCCTCCAAGTCCAAGGATCTCCTCCCTTTCCATCCTACCCCAGATCATCTTGTCTCCTCAGGGCAGGCTACAATGTCCTCCCCTGGGATCTAGCCAGGCTGTTACTCCCTGGCGGGTATGGGGGAGGATCAAAGAGCCAGCCATAAAGTTCATGACTGAACAGTACCTGTTCCCCTTACTAGGGTCTTCAGTTGGACACCGAGCTACCATGGGCCACATCTGAGCAGGGGTTCTAGGCCATATCTATACATGGTCCTTGGTTGGAGAAACTGTCTCATATAAGACCCCTGTGCCCTGCTCAGTTTGGTCTTTGTGGAGCTCTTGTTCTCCCCAAGTCTTACTAACTTCCCGTATTTTTTATTATTATTTCCCTCCTCTGCCGACGGTTTGGTTGTGAGTCTTAATATCTGCTTTGATATATTGCTATATTGATTCTTTCAGAGGCCCTCTTTGGTATGCTCCTGTCCTGTTGCTTGTTTTATCCTCCACTCAATGTCCATCCCATTTGTTCATCTAAACAAGCATTGATCATACCAACCTGGGTCCTCCTTCTTGTATATCTTCCATAGGTGTATAGATTTCAGCATGACCT
>JAQQSO010000166.1:0-17972 GCA_028658305.1 Pachyuromys duprasi | reverse complement strand
CACCTGAGGTGGTCATGGACCCAGCTTTGGCAGCACAGTATGAACATGATTTAGAGGTTGCTCAGACGACTGCCCTCCCGGATGAGGATGATGACCTGTGAGAAAGTGAAGCTGGAGCCCTGCGTCAGAAGTCTAGTTTTATAGGCAACTGTCCTGTGATGTCAGCGGTGCAGCGTGTGTGCCACCTTATTTAGCTAACAGATCGTGTACTTCATTGGGATGCTGAAGGAGATGAATGGGCTTCGGAGTGAATGTGGCAGTTAAAACATACTTTCATTTTTTTTTTGGACTTGCATATTTAGCTGTTTGGAACAGAGTTGTTTCCTTCCTGAATTTCAAAGATAAGACTGCTACAGTCGCATCACTATACTCAGTGGTGAAATCTTGTTTGTTACTGTCATTCCCATTCTTTTCGTTTAGAATCAGAATAAAGTTGTATTTCAAATAATCTAAAAAAAAAAAAGAAACATAACCAACCCTCTTGCAGAGTGCAGGGAATAATATGAAAATAGGGGAAGTTAGTAAGACTTGGGGAGAACAAGAGCTCCATAAAGACCAAATAGATCAGGGCACAGGTGTCTTTTACAAGATTGTTTCTCCAACCAAGTACCATGTATGGATATAACCTAGAACCCCTGCTCAGATGTGGCCTATGGTAGCTCAATATCCAACTGGAGATCCTAGTAAGGGGAACAGGGACTATTTCTGTCATGAACTCAATGGCTGGCTCTTCGACCCTCCTCCCCAACACACACCCGGGAAGAACAGCCTAGCTAGATCCCAGAAGAGAACATTGCAGCCAGCCCTGAAGAGACAAGATAATCTAGGGTCAAATGGAAGGGGACGAGGTCCTCCCCCATCAGTGGACTAGGAGGGGGCAGGGAGGAGATGAGGGAGGGATGGGGAGAGTGGGACGGAATGAGGGAGGGGGCTACAACTGGGATACAATGTACCTAACCTGTGATTAATATAAAAATAAATTACATTTAAAAAAAAGAGAGAGACTGTGAATCTACTTGCTACAGTTTGACTGAACATGGAGAAAGGCAATAAGAATTCTGAAGACAATGGCCTACATTTGTACTTCATTGTTGAGTGGTGAGTGAGTCAATGAGTGACACTTATGACTCTCTCTCCTTCCTCTCTCTCTTTTTCCCTGTGTGCATTTATTTGTGTGTTTATGTGTGTGTTTGCATATACAGTGCAAAGATGTGTTTCTACACATGTTCCATAACGGTCATTTGAAAGGCCAGAGAACAACTTGTGAACATCACTTATCTATCTCTCTATACCATGTGTGTTCCATGTCTTAGACTCAGAGTCTCTGGTCATGATACATGAAAGCAAGTTTTTTGTTGTTGTTTGTTTTGCTTACTGAGGCAAAATCTTATTACTTTGTTAGTCTTTATTTAAAACAGAAGTATTAATTGGAAAGAGTTAAGAATTCTCTGTAGCTAGTTTACACACACATACACACAAAACAAAAACAAAATGTGAATAATGTGAAGAAAATTAAGAAGTTCACATAATCTCTCAAAAGACAGAATCGTTTTCAAAACTGCTGGCAGACTCATACTGTTTGGCTGGTTGCTTGTATCCCAGTGGGATGCCATTACTATGTGTAGACACATGAATCACACATTACACATGTTACTATCAAGACTGTTTTTACGCTGGTCACCATAAAACACACTCTTGTTCTCCTTGGCAGAAAGACTTCTATGATTCTCTCGGCTCCAGGTCTTCCAGCGTGAACATTTCAAGAACTCATGCTTGACCCTCAGCAACATAGGAGGCAAAGATTACTAATTCTGACTTGAACCTGAACTCATTCGATTTTGTTAGGAAAGACACACTTCTATTTGAAATTATTTAAAAATAATTTTACATAGTCAGATAAAATGGCAGCTCTAGCTCTCCCTTTCAAACACATACTCAAACACAGACAACCTGCAGAATTCGATACCTTTCTTTATAAATTTGTCGTAAAGAAAGAAAAACCAAAACTGTAGTTTATGAAATAACACATTATTCATTTTGAGAAATAAAAACATCCAACAGAAGCTTTCTGGGTTTTGCATTGTGAAAATGAAATATTCATTTTTATGTAAAGGCCCCATCAGCTGGGTAATGCAGTGAGACACACATACAGCAGAAGAACTGAAGTGACTTATTTGCATGAAAAGATAATAAAAGTTGCTTAGTACAGGTATTTATTAGATTAGATATAGAATTTTGACATATTTCTCTTCTACATTACCAAAGAATGTCTATCACCCTTGTTTTCAAGAGAAAATCAACTTTTTATTATAAGGTTAATGAATAAATCTTTTTCAAATTGAAATTACTTCCTGTTTTAAGGTCCAAAGTGCACTAAGAATGGTAGATTAAAAACCCTGAAATTTGAGCACAAAATCCAGTATTTTAGTAGTCATGGAATAGCAACTATCCAAAAAGAAAACTAACATTATAAAAATTACACTTGTCGTCACTTATGATAGGTAGGGCTAGCATGGATCTGGACTTCAGGGTAGGTGTTGGTGCCCTGGGAAGAGTGGAG
Source organism: Pachyuromys duprasi (assembly GCA_028658305.1). Taxonomy (NCBI): domain Eukaryota; kingdom Metazoa; phylum Chordata; class Mammalia; order Rodentia; family Muridae; genus Pachyuromys; species Pachyuromys duprasi. The sequence continues at coordinate 15,412 of JAQQSO010000166.1, read as the reverse complement.
GAAGGTGAAACTGTGGTTATGATGTATTGTGTGAGAAAAGAATCTGAGCAGGCGGTCTAAGTCCTCTCCATGCACGGCCCTTGGTTGATACATCAGATGTAGCCCATAGACAGTTCAGTCTCCAAGTGAGTTCCCTAATAAGAGGAGCAGGAGCTCTCTATGGCATGAACTTAGTTGTCTGCTCCTTGATCACTGCCCCCTGATTGGGTGGCCTTACCAGGCCACAGAGGAAGATCAGGACAGTCTTGATGAGGCTTGATAAGCTAGGGTCAGATAGTAGGGAAGAAAGACTATCCTTTTACAGTGAACTATGGTGAGGGGGTAGGCAGGGAAGAAGGAGAGTGGGTGGAGTTGGGAGGAGATGAAGCAGGGGGCTACAGTCTGGATACAAAGTGAATAAATTGTAAAAATAATAAAATAATAATTTAAAAAGATAAGAATATATTTTCAGTAACAATTTAGAAAGGACAAAATATAAATTTTACACGAACTATGCTATATTCTTTTCTGCACCAAATCAGACATTTTTGAGTGTTTTCCTTTAGAAAAAAACTTGTAGAAATTAAAGAAGGTTGGATTCTGTATCCCAGTTCTTGTGACTTTATGCAAGTATCTCATTTTTCTACTTTTCTGAAAGTTTTCAAGAAATGGTGTTACCTTGTGCTTTTCTTGCAGCAAAGGAATCTTATGAAAATCAGATAATTAAGAAGAAATCATATCCCCTACTGAAAAACATTATTACCAGACTCCTTCCTGTATGCTACTTTCAGTAATCACCCGAGGCAGCCTAATCCCATCAACATTCCAAATATTTGTCCTTGTACCCAGAGATAAGTAAAGTCCTCACCCTGCCCCAAAGAATGCTTTTTACTGAAAGAGACAGAGATCATTTCAGAAAACCATAGTCAATCAAAATGAAGAGTTATACAACCTAGTCTAGTTTATACACTTGCAAAACCCCTCCCACACCTAAGGATCAGGGATTCATTCAGAAGAGAGAACAGGAAGAACCAGAGGACCTGGGAGTTTGCTGTGAGATTGTGCACCCCAGTAATGTCAGGAACTAAACCCACAAGGCGTCACCAACATGGCTGCATAAATAAGAACTGAACAAGGACAACAATAGTCATGCCAAGTTGAATAGCAAAAAGATCAAAAGATCTCAATTCTACACAAAGAACTACAGATAAGCTAAACTAAAGAATGCTAACTTAGAGAATTAGTTTTCCCATTGAAATTGTTCAGCTCTAAAAACATACAATGCCAAGCAGGTTATATTTAAGAATATACACATATGAATATATGTGTGTGTGTATATATATATATGGCTGCTGGAGAGATGGCTCAGAAGTTAAGAACACTCCCTGTTCTTCCAAAGGTCCTGAGTTCAATTCCCAGCAACCACATAGTGGCTCATAATCATCTATAGGAAGACCTGGTGTGCAGGCAGAATATTGTATAAATAATAAATAAAAATTAAAAAAAAGAAAATTAAAAGTATATATACATGTAATAGCAATCGATGAAAATTAGACCTAAAATTTGATAGAAAGCAAGGAAGCATATATAAAATATTTAGAGGAAAGACGGGAAGGAGGAAATATGTAACTATAATCTCAAAATTAAAAAATATAAAGTAAAATGGATAACAAAATATAATTATTTCTAGAAACAAGTCAGTAGTCAGACATCTCTTTGTCACCACAGGTCAGAAAAAAAATCAGTACTACGATTGCTGGTAAAACTCTTGACTACCAGTATACTAGTATATCCTCATAAACTCTCCTGTACTACTGGGTTATTACATTTTCTGCATATGTGTTTTAATTCTTCACTAAGTTTAGTCATGTAATATATTCATTTTACTCTTTTGCTTACTCTATCTGGGTTTTTCCTCAATGTTTCATTATACGACATCTAAACTGATTCACTATTTTATTATACACACCCACACACCCACACACCCACACACACACTCACATGCACACACACACATATATATATATTATACACAGGATTATTTTTTTCAACTGAAAAGTCAGAGAATCCATTCAAATCTTTTAAAATATATTTTTTTATTTTCTTCTTCTTTATTATTATTTATAACAATTTATTCACTTTGAATACTGGCTGTAGCCCTCTTCCTCTCAGACCCGCCCTCCCTGCCTCTCCCCACCTGCACTGATGCAGCAGGTCCTCCTCCCCTACTCTCTGATACTAGCATATCAAGTCTCATCAGGACAGTCTGGGTTCCCTTTTTCTGTGGCCTAGTAAGGCAACCTTGCAGAGGGAGATGATCAAAGATCTGGAAAAAGAGTTCATGCCAATGACTTCCCCTGCTCCCATTACTATGGTACCCACATGGAGACTGAAATGCCCCTGGGCTTCTGAGCAGAGGGTCTAGGCCTTCTCCACGCATAGTCTTGGTTGATTCATTAGTCTCTGCCTAATCCCCTGCACTCTGATTTTTTGGTTTTGTTACTCTCCTCATGGAGCTCCTAACTCCTCCATGTCTTTCGATCTCACCCTTCTTCCATAAGACTCCCTGAACTCTGCCCAAAGTTAGGTTATGGGTCTTAGCATCTGCTTTGATACCCTGATGAGTAGAGTCTTTCAGAGCAACCCTGTGGAAGGCTCCTATCCTATACCTTGTCTTCTCCTACTTTCAAAGCCTGTCTTGTTTGCCTTTCTGAATGAGGATTAAGCCTCTTTCCTAGAGACCTCCCTGTTTTTTAACTTCTTTAGGACTATCGATTTTAGTATGTTTATCTTATATTATAGTCTAATATCCACTTATAAGTGAGTATTTGCCATGTGTGTCTTTCTGTTCCTGGATACCTCATCTATTTGCCTGCAAATTTCATTATTTCCTTTTTTTTAAATTGCTAATAGTATTTCACTGTGTAAATGTACCACAATTTCTGTATCCATTCTTCAATGGAGGGATATCTGGGTTGTTTCCAGATTATAGCTACTATGAATAGAGCTGCTACAAACATAGTTGAACAAATGTCCTTGTTTGGTTCAGCTTCTTTCAGATATATGCTCAGGAGTGGTACACTGGATCTTAAGTTAGCAGTATTTTTTTAATTATTTTTATATTAATCACAGCGTGTTTCCTTTGTATCCCAGTCTTAGCCCCCTCCGTCATCCCCTTCCAATCTCACCCTCTCTCCCTCATCTCCTAAATGTCCCTTTCCAAGTCCTCTGCTAGGGGAGGACCTCCTTCCCTTCCATCTGACCCTAGCTTATCAGGTATCTTCAGGACTGGCTGCAATGTCCTTCTCCGTGGCTTAGCAAGGCTATTCCTCTTTCAGGGGGTTGGGGGAGAGGAAAAGGAGCCAGTCATTGAGTTCATGTCATAAATAGTTCCTGTTCCCCTTAATAGGGAAATCCACTTGGTTACTGAGCTACCATGGACTACCTCTGAGCAAGGGTTCTAGGTTATATCCATACACGGTCCTTGGTTGGAGAAAGAGTCTCATAGAGGACCTCTGTGCCCTGATATATTTTTTCCTTGTGGAGCTCCTCTTCTCTCCCAGTCATTTTAACTCCCCCTTATATGGTATGATTCCCTGCACTCTGCTGAAGGTTTGGTTGTGAGTCTCTGCATCTGCTTTGATACACTGCTAGGTAGAGTCTTTCAGAGGCCCTCTGTGGTAGGCTGCTGTCTGGTTACTTGTTTTCTCCTACTTCCCATGTCCATTCCATTTGTCTTTCTAAGTGAGGATTGATCATTTTACCCCGGGTCCTCTTTCTCATTTATCTTCTTTAGCTGCTCATATTTTAGCAAAATGGCAGGATACAAAATTAACTCAAAAAATATCAGAAGCCCTCTTGTATAGCCAAGACAAAAGGGACAAGAAGGAAATCAAGGGAACACCACCCTTCACAATATCCACTAATAACATAAAGTACCTTGGGGTCACTTTAACAAAGCAGGTGAAAGACCTGTTTGAAAAAACTTCAAGTCTCTGAAGAAAGAAATTGAAGAAGATATCAGAAAATGGAAAGATCTCAGGTGCTCATGGATTGGTAGATTTAACATAATAAAAACGACCATCCTGCCCAAAGCAAAATACAGATTCAATGCAATTCCCATCAAAATAAAAATACAATTCTTTAAAGACCTTGAAAGAAAATTTCTCAACTTCATATGAAGAAAAAAATAACCTCAGAATTTCCAAAATGATCTTGTATAACAACAGATCATCTGGAGGTTTCTTGATCCCTGATCTCAAGCTGTACAACAAAGAAAAAGTAATAAAAACAACATGGTATTGGCACAGAAGCAGAAAGGTAGGTCAATGGAACCAAATAGAAGACCCTGAAATAAACCCAAAAACCTAAGGATAATTGATTTTTGACAAAGATGCCAAACCTTTCAATGGATAAAAATACAGCATCTTCAACAAATGGTACCATTCCAACTGGCTGTCTATATGAAGAAAAATGAAAATAGATTCATATTTATCACCCTGCACAAAACTAAAGTCCAAGTGGATCAAAGAACTCAATAAAAAACCAGATACACTATTCCTAATTGTCTGAGAAAGCAACAGATTGACAAAGAAGCCAAAACTATACACTGGGTAAAAAGATAGCATATTCAAAAAAATAGTGCTGATCTAACTGGATGTCTACATGAAGAAAAATGCAAATACATCCAAATTTATTACCCTGCACAACACTAAAGTCCAAGTGGATCAAAGACCTTAATATAAAACCAGGCACACTAAACGTGTGAGAATAAAAAGTGGGGAGGAGCCTTGAACTCTGGCACAGGAGACAACTTCTTCAACAGAAGACCAATAGCACAGGCTCTAAGATCAACAATCAACAAATGGGACCTTGTGAAATTGTAAATCTTCTGTAAAGCAAAGGACACTGTCATCAAAAAAACAAACAAACAAAAAAACCCGACAGCCTACAAACGAAGAAAGGATCTTCACCAACCCTACATCTGACAGAGGGCTAATATCCAGAATATATAAAGAATCCAAGAAGTTAAACACCAACAAAATGAGTAATCCAAATAAAAATGAGGTCCAGAGATAAAAAGAGAATTCTCAACAAAGGATTATTGAGTGGCAGAGAAACACTTAAAGACAAATGGGATGGACATTGGAAAAAGGAGAAAACAGGAAACAGGACAGGAGCCTACAGCAGAGGGCCTCTGAAAGACTCTATCCAGCAGTGTATCCAACCAGATGCTGAGACTCATAACCAAACTTTGGGCAGAGAGTAGGGAATCCTATGAAAGAAGAAGGAAATAGTAAGACCTGGAGAGGACAAGAGCTCCCCAGGGAAAGCAACAGAACCAAAATATCAGGGCACAGGGGTCTTTTCTGAGACTGATACTCTAACCAAGGACCACTCATGGATATGACCAAAACCCCTGCTCAGATATAGCCCATGGCAGCTCAGTATCCAAGTGAGTACTTTAGTAAGGGCAACAGGGACTGTCTCTGACATGACATCAGTTGTGGGATCTTTGATCACCTCCCCCTGAGAGGGGAGCAGCCTTACCAGGTCACAGAGGAAGATAATGCAGCCAGTCCTGATGAGACCTGATGAGCTAAGATCAGATGGAAGGGGAAGATGACCTCCCCGATCAATGGACTTGGAAAGGGGCATGGAAGATGATGAGGGAGGAAGGGTGGGATTGGGAGGGAAAGAGGAAGGGGACTACTGCTGGGATACAAAGTGAATAAACTGTAATTAATACAAAAAATTAATGAAAAAAGAAATGCTCAATGTCCTTATTAATCAGGAAATGCAAATCAAAATAACCCTGAGCTTCTGCCTTTCACCCATCAGAATTCTTAAGATCAAAAACTCTAGAAAGTAAAAATGCTGGAGAGGTTGTGGAGAAAGGGGAACCCTCTTCTACTGCTGGTGGGAATGTAAACTTGTACAAATAATTCTTTCCTCCATTTTTATTTTACTTTCTTTTTGAAAAGTTCTGTTGAGCAATCTTCCCTGTACATAATTTAAATTAAAAAATTAAGAATTCCTTATAAATTTCATCATACCTATGCATTAATTTATTCATCAAAGATATTTTCCCTTAGGTATCCTAAACAGTAACCTAAACAGTTTCTGTCACCATGAAAGCTAGGTGCCAAGAGCAAACTACCAGTTCTCACCTAGGATGCTGTAGCATATAGGCAGAGGTTAATGCTTCCTAAATGGGATTGTAGCTGCTGGAAAAATAAGGCCAATAACATACAAACAAGAGAGCAAAAATATGCTGAATAGTAAAATAATCTGTCATTTGAGTACAGAGACATTGCATAGAATTAAAAATATTTTCCAGTTATACATTTGACAAATATTAATACAAAGTACTTAAAAGCTAAACATCAATAAAAAAATAAAGAAAAATGAGCTAAACCTTTAACAGAATTATCACAATAATAAACATTACTGCTAATAAGCATTTTAAAAATGTTAAACATCATTTGTTATTACAGAATTCAGATTAACGCTATTAAGATTCACTATCAGTCCTGTCAGAATTACTATTACAAAATAAATCATTTGTTCATAAACTCCATGAGGTTTTAGGTAAAGGGGAACCATTATTAATTATTAGTAGTGATGGAGAATGGTTTATCCACTGTGATAATGAGCATAAAGATTTATACTTGGAGCATATTTAGCATCCACAGGCCCTAATGAACATGGCTAGAAGGATATAGGTTACAGGAATGAAGTGGTGGTCTGGGGAATAGAAAGGCTTAAACAGTGATGGGGTGAGGATACTGGGATAGGATAGCGAAGAAGATTTAACCAAATGAAGTATGATGAAGCCGTATATAAATCCACTGTTTTGTAAATGACTAAAAACCCAAAAGTTAACCAAAAAAAGAGAGAAATCTTTGTTTTTTATTTAACCTAAAAGTGACACAGGCTCTTTCTATTTCTCTTGCTTTCCCACTACAACTAAATAATAAAGCACAATTGCAGATGACACCAAATACTTTGATTGCAAGGTATAGACTTGTTTTAAGATTGCATCTGTTTTGTTTGTTTGTTTGTAGAACTCAAGAGTTTGGTATGAAGAACAAATTCACCTTTATTCAAGATTAAGCACAATTTTCCTCTAAGTTTAAACCATTGTTTCAAGTGTCTTATCTTTTAGGAAATACTTGTTGTTCTGGAAATTTTGCTAGAGAAAAAAAAAAAGTAAAGAACAATCACCAAAAATGAGAGAGATGACGATGCTCCATTTGTGAGCAGCAGACTCACAGGAAATCTGTAATTGTGACCCTCACTTTTTAAGTTCTATGATCACTCTAATGTGTTGGTTATAACTACCTTTAATTTATAGAAACCCAAATTTTAACTACAGTCTACTAAAAATCTTTAATTTTAGCCAACTCAATAAATAGCAACAGAACTAAGTTTTTCATGAGACTGTTTTTCCCAAAGGGATAGTGTTTGAATTAAATATCAAAATATAAGCAAAACCACTTGATATAGTAATCCTAAAAGATGTAGATAATTTAATTGTTTTTACAAAAACAATTCAGATTTTAAGTGGGTGGATTATTAGTTTAACTTTAGGTAAGTGAGAGGAATTTTGGAGAAACACGAAACAAAATGTCCTATAGGCATTTCTGATATTCTTTCTGGAATTAAAAAGAAAGGCAATTTTCCTTCAGAAAGAAGGTTAAAAGAAGAAAACTTTTTCACCACTCAGCTATAAGTCAAGCTTCAAATTATAAAATGTGTTACAGAACTTTCTAAAACGTAGAGCAATATACAAATGTGACCTTATTATGATTATTTTATAGTTCAAAATGTCTTTGTATTGGATTTTTAAATGCCAGATTTTCTGTCTTTAGGATGGTCATTCTTTTTATTATTACATTTTTTTTTATTTTTAGAAAACTTTGTAGAGGTGCAACATAGAAGAGAAATATCTGGGAAATATGGACAGTGTTACAGAAATTGTGATAACCAGCATTTTATCTGGTAGGCTATCTGATTAAAATTAACCCTCAGTTTGCCCTTGGGGGATTACATCAAAACTCTCGGTTTGTATGGATGTCTTATCACTTCCAATTATCCATTTCAGAAAAGTATGTGCAGTTAACCAAAATTATGTTTTATCAAGGAGCTAAATGAAGAATTGTATATATATTTTAAGGTAATTCTACATATTTGATTATGCTGTCTTCTTCAAGGTGAACACTTATTGGATTCAACTTTTATCTTCTATATAAGGATGGGTAGTCCATATTGGCTAAGGTGAAGTGATCAACCCTGACATTATATACAAACAACCATCAGAGATGTACTCAGTAGGCGGTATTCAACTGTGCCTGTGTGCACAGGCATACACACACAGTGTGAATAGTTAAAGAAAAAGAAGCTGTTACTAAGGAGTTGAAAATGGAGGGCTTGGGAGAGGATGGAGACCAGGAAACAATCAGGAGGGAAAAATAGGAGATGGTAAACTGATGCACTTGTATTTTAATTAAAAATAATACATATTTTTAAATGGAGAGAAGACACTTGGCAGAAATTAAAATTCTGCCAAGATCACCATTCATTGAAATAAAAATATATGTTCATGTTTTGAAACTTTAATGTTCTCTTTTAGCCAACATGTAAAAGCATGATGTCAAGCTGTGGCAACCCAGAGAGAAGAACAGGATCCCTTTGAGTTAGAATAAAAATACCATCGGATCCCCACAGTATGTGCTTGCATGCTTACTTAAGCATAGCTATGTGGGAAAAAAAAGAAAGAAAGAAGAAAAGAAAAAGACACAGCAACAATTTTGAAATGGCAGTGTAAGTGAAGAAAAGTCCATAATCCTTGATGTATTGATATCACATTGATGTTCATCTCAGTATTAAAATGCCAGGAAGAGTGATTGCCTTATAATAAAGACCCATTCATGAGACTGATACTTCTTATTTCTTTAGAATGTAAACCTTTATTACTTTATTAAGATGGTATTGATTTATTTTAAAATGGAAATAGTTTTTCTTTCCTACAATATATTCTGATTGTGATTTACCCTCCCTGAACTTCTCCCCTTCCACCCTAACCCACATCCTTCCCTGATATCTATTAGAAAACAAAAGAACATCAATAAATAAATAGAAAAAGGGGTTAAATCATTTTAAAACAGATAAAATAAAAACAAACAAACTTGAGCTGTCCAAAACAAATAAGTAAACCACAGAGAAAATATCCAAAGAAAAAGAACAAAAAACATAAAAAGATGTGAAGACAGACACATTTGCAGTATGCACCGAAATCCCATACTGACATAAAATTGGGAATAATACTATATAGTCTACAGACCTGTAAGATTAAAAAATAAAGACTCAGACAAAGAATGAGACAAAACCTCCAGAAATATAACTGAATTTGCTTGATTTCTAAAATACAGAAACTAATCATTTGATGTACAAATCTTTGACCAACAATCAAAAATTAAAAGTTAAAATGTTGTGTTATTAGTAAATTAAGTGATCAAACAAAATTTGGTTATCTAATATGAATATTAGTTAATAAGAGATAATGTCAAACAATAAATAACTTTTTATTAGTTGAAAAGAATAATATAGTATGTTTAAGATATATTTTAATAATACTAAAATTGAAATAAGCTGTAAAATATAATATTGGGAAAAGTTAGAAACTGAGTGAGATTTTTGTAGAAGACATTTTAGATTTTATTTTCTTTTATATATTCACAAGTTTGACAAATAACTTATAAACTGTTTATAAAATCTAATATCACGTATCTTTATTATTTTGTTGCTATGTAAAACTAAAAAGTAATTTTCTTGGACTCTAAATGCATAAGAAGACTATGAAAAACATTTGTTGATGACAATGGTGACTTTTAGATATCTACAGCAATTTAGAATATTGTGGTCCATTGTTGGGTTAATTATTAGATAGAATTTATGTTAAAAATAAGCCTTGTTTCTAGATTAGGAATTGTCAGTTTCTGCAACTAAAAATGTTTCCACAAACAAATTAAGTATTCATATTATTAGATACATTTTCTTAAAAATATCACATAAGTGGAATGATATCTAACCGGACCTATGAGTACATCCATGTATCTGTATAACAACAAAATCCAGGGAAAATATTATAATTAAGAAACTGTCAAGAGTAAAATATGATTTGTGTGTGTGCGTTTTCCAGGGCAAATAATCTTATGTTATATCTGTTATCTAGGGTAGCCTCAAATTTTAGAATGTCTTGCCTCACCCTGCAACAGCTGGTACTATAGTAATTCAACACCCCTTCTAGCTTAAATATGAATTTAATTACTTATGCACTAAAAATGTAGGTGTATATATGTATAAGAGTACATTTATAAATTTCTATCTCTTTCTCTCTCTTGTTCTCTCTTTGTGTGTGTGTGTACTGGAGGCGCAATTCTCTTTCCGTAACTGGGAAGTTCACAAAGCACTTTTACTGATGAAGCTGTATTCCTTTTGTTTTAGGCACTGAACTCAGATATGCATTTCTTATTAATTAATTCAATTTACATCTCAGTCATGGGTGCCTCTCACCTCTCCTTCTAGTCTCACCCACACTCTTGCATCCTCTCTCTCATTATTTCCTCAGAATAGGGGACCCCCCTATAGAGACACCCCAGCTCATCTGCTCATATGAAGATTGTGCATTCATCTTTATCCCTTGTGTCCTGGTGGGGCAGTCCCATCAGGGGGAAATGATCGAAAAGCAGGCAACAGTCCATGTCAGAGATATCCCCCACCCCCTGACTAAGTAAATCTTCCCATCAGGTATTTACAAGTAGAGGACCTAGGTCAAAACTGTGTATTTTCCTTAGTTGGTGCTTCAGACTCCATAGGCTCCTCTGGGCCCTGGATGATTGACACTGATATTCCTTATTCCCACTCTATCATGATTACCTCTCTCTATACTATTTCCCCCTTTGATTACGATTTACATGTTGTCCCTAGGTTCTTCCTTGTTACTTACATACATTGTAGTATGTATATTCTGTACTATATGACTAAACTCCACTTATAAGTGCGTACATGCCACGTGTGTCTTTTTGGGTCTGTGTTACTTCACTAAGGATGATCTTTTCTAGTTCCATCCATTTGCCTGTAAATTTCATGATTTCTTTGTTTTTAATGGCTGAACAGAATTTCATTATGTAAATGTACTACATTTTCTGTATCTGTTTTTCGTGTGAGGGACATCTAGGTTGTTTCCAGTTTCTGGCTATTATGTATAAAGATGCTATGAACACGGTTGAGCAAATGTTCTATTGTAGAGCATTTTTCAAGTGGATGATCAGAAGTTGTATAGCTTGGTTGTGAGATTTGGTTTTATGAGAAATTGCCAGATAGATTTCCAAGGTTGTACAAATTTGCACAGCCACCAGCAATGGAAGGGTGTTCCCCTTTTTGCCCATCCTCTCCAGCATGTGTTATCACTTGAGTTTTGATCTTAGCCATTCTGATGGGTGTAAGGTGAAATCTCAGGGTGGTTTCGATTTACATTTTTCTGATGACTAAGGACATTGAGCATTTCTTTAACTCTTTCCTGAAATTCAGTATTTTTCAATTGAGAAATCTCTGTTTTGCTAATAGTGATACTTTGAATTGTTCTTTTCCGATTTAAATCCCCTTGATCTTTTTTAGTTGACTGATTGCTCTAGCTAAAACTTCAAGTACTGTGTTACATCAATATGGAGAGGGTTAAGAGTCTCAGCATCTGCTTTGATACACTGCTGGGTAGAGTCTTTCAGAGGCCCTCTGTAGTAAGCACCTGACCTGTTTCCTGTTTTCTCCTTCCAATGTCCATCACATTTGTCTTTCTGAGTAAGGATTGATCATCTTACTCAGGGTCCTCCTTCTTGATTAGCTTCTTTAAGAGTGCACATTTTAGTATGTTTATCCTATATTATAGGTCTAGTATCCATTTATAAGTAAGTACATACTGTGTGTGTCTTTCTGCTTCTGGGATACCTCACTCAGGATGATCTTTTCTAGATCCCACCATTTGCCTGCAAATTTCATGATTTCCTTGTTTTTAATTGCTGAGTGGTATTCTGTTGTGTAAATATAGCAAAATTTCTGTATCTATTACTCCATTGAGGGACATCTGGGTTGTTTCTAGGTTCTGGCTATTACAAATAAACCTGCTACAAACATAGTAGATCAAATGTCCTTGTGTATTTGAGCATATTTTGGATATATGCCTAGGAATGGTATAGCTGGATCTTGAGGAAGCTCTATTCCTAATTTCCAGAGAAAGCACCAGATTGATTTCCAAAGTGGCTGTGAAAGTTGACAATCCCACCAACAATGGAGGAGGGTTCCCCTTTCTCTACATCCTCTCCAGCACATGTTGTCTCTGGAGTTTTTGATCTTAGTCATTCTGATGGGTGTGAGATGAAATATGAAGGCTTTTTTGTTTGCTTTTCCCTGATGACTAAGGACATTGAGCATTTCTTTAAGTGTTTCTCTGCCGTCCCATATTCCTCTACAGAGAATTCTTTTTTTAGCTCTGTACTCCATTTTTTAATTGTATTACTTGATTTGTTGCCTTTTAACTTCTTGGTTTCTTAATATATTCTGCGTAATAGCCCTCTGTCAGATATAGGGTTGGTGAAGATCCTTCCCCAGACTCTAGGCTGTTGTTTTGTTCTGATGACAATGTCCTTTGCTTTACAGAAGCATTTCAGTTACATAAGATCCCATTTATTGATTGATGATCTTGAGCCTGTACTGTTGGTGTTCTGTTCAGGAGGTTGTTTTCTGTGCCAATAAGTTCTAGGTTCTTCCCCAACATTTTCTTCTAACCCATATACTGTGTCTGGTTTATGTTGCAGTCTTTGATCCACTTGGACTTTAATTTTGTGCAGGGTGATAAAAATTAGTCTATTCGTACTTTTCTGCATGCAGACATCCAATTAGACGAGCACCATTTGTTGAAGATGCTATCTTTCTTTCCATTGTTTGGTTTTGGCTTCTTTGTCAAAAATCAAGTATCCATAGGTGTGTGGATTTATTTCTGGGTCTTCTATTCGGTTACAGTTAATCAACCATTCTGTTTCTATGCCAATACCATGCAGTTTTTATTACTATTGCTCTGTAATACAGTTTGAGATCAGGAATGGAGATACCTCCAGATGATCTGTTGTTGTACAGGACAGTTTTGGCTATTCTGGATTTTCTAACTTTGGGCAGAGTGCAGGGAGTCCTATGAGAGAAGGGGAAGATAGTAGGACCTGGAGAACACAGGAGCTCCACAAGGAGAGCAATAGAACCAAAATAACTGGGCACAGGGGTATTCTCTGAGACTGATACTCCAACCAAGGACCATCATGGCGATAACCTAGAAATCTTCCGGGTTTCTTGGGTCTTTATGCTCAGGTGAGGTCCTGCTGGACTCAACTAGAAGAAGTGTGGCTGAAGTATAGACTTGCCTGTCTCTGAAGACTGGAGCAGTGTTCAAGATGGTGAGATAGGTCAAGGGAATCACGACTGGGTGCTGTTGTTTTCGGTGCAGTCATTCTGGGGTGGGTGTTTCAGAAGGCAGGTTCCCAAGGCATAGGTGCCTCAAAGGGGAGAGGTGCAGGCACAGGTGCTCAAAAGGCAGTGGTGCAGACGAAAGTGTTCTCAGGAGTAGGGGTGTGTTAACCCAGATCCCTTGAAGGGTATGGGTGTAGGCTCAAGTGCCCGACAGTGCAGGTAGCCAGCCATGTGCATTAGCAGGTACAAATTGTGGGTGGTTGGTGTTTCAGGTGGCAAAGGCTCTTCTGGTTGCAACCGTGTTGGCTCAAGCTCTTTGGGCCAGCAGCCTTTGGGGATGGGAGAGTTGTGAGAGGGACTCCTTGGACTCCTGGAGCAGCCTGTGTGTGTGTGTGTGTGTGTGTGTGTGTGTGTGTGTGTGTGTGTGTGTGTTTGTGTGTGTGTGGAGGGGGCAGGCTCCTCAGGTGGCTGCTAGCTGGGGTGCCTCTGGTGGCAGTTGCAGGGGCCCCTGTTGTGGGGGCAGGACCAATTTCCTCATATTTGCAGCCACAGGGCAGTGAGCACTTCAGATGGTGGCTGAGCTGTGCTTACAGGCATAAGAGATGCTAATCTTCTGGAACCCAGATTCCCAGCAGCCAGGGCGAGTGCCTCTGACTATGGCTGCACAGTAGCTCACAGGCCTAGCAGATGCTAATCTCCTGGAAGTCACATTTGTCTGGGCTCTGCTATCTTGCATCCATGATTCGGTATGATTGTATTGTCTACCTGATCTCCTCAGGGAAACCAGTGGTACAGTAGAATAGTGGTTTGGAGGTTCAGAAGCTGTCCCTGGAATCCAGACATTGCCTTGAGGGTCTCCAGAACCAGGGGCCTGCACCTGTTCGAGTATGCAGAGATTGCAGGGGCCTCACTGCTTTTGAATCTTGGATCAGGGAAACAACCTTGGAGTTGGGGGCAGGGGGAGTATCTGACCATCTCCAACCCTCTTACTGTCCCCTTCAGTCCAGGAAGCACCAAAGTTGTTGTTTTGGATCCAGCCACCTTTCTACTCACCAGTTTTGCAGTCTCTGATCTTCTGCTCCTAAGAGCTGGTCACGGCCATCTTGGAATTCCTGCTAAGATATTTTTACCCCAATTTAATTCTTGAATAAAATCTACCATCCATTATATGATTATAACATATAATCATCTAATAATAAGAGTAATTATTGTTTGTTTAAACACATCAACCAAATTGCTGAATGTGTAATATTAAAAAAAAAAGATTACTGGGGAGTTGATGTCCACTCATAATATTTTGTTCTATGGTTTTCTTTTCTTTCTGTCAGTAATATGTTTATGCAATTAATATACTTTTTTTGGTTTCTGTGCATTTTGAATAATAGATTTCTGTTAATATGGCATTTCTTAATTTTAGTATACCTCCGTCTACTATAACACATGACATTTAATGAAGTTAAAATACAAATAGAAAGTGTGTAGTTTATTGAATATTGACTATTTAACGTTCTTGGAAGTTTTAAAGTTCCAATTATAGTTGCTAAATCTAGACAAAGTACAAGAAAGACACATTGAACATCTGTTTCTATTGACCACAGGACAATTAAAAGCCATTAAAATGACAAACAATGGGCATGCTGTTATTAACCTTAGTGTAAACTGGAAAAAATCCATAGATCGGCAATTTAAAAATAATTTAAGCAGAAAAAAAAGCTTGTGCACTTAGAATTAAACTGCTTTAAATCCAATAAAATCCATTCATGTAGTAAGAAATAGAGAATGGGATATTTACTCTATAGCCGAGTAAATAAAAATTCTAGGTAAAAAACTAAAGAGTTGTAACATTCAGGAAGACAGTGCAAAATAAAGATTTTTTTTTTAATTTATTTATTTTTATCTCAATCACAGGTTGGGT
>JAQQSO010000165.1:0-18048 GCA_028658305.1 Pachyuromys duprasi | reverse complement strand
AGACACCTGAACTGGGGTTTTTGCTGGCGGATGCGTGCAGCTTTCGCCCTCAGTGTGCGGTCTGGTCAAGACGGTCCCCGGATCCTCTCAGCCGTAGGTTGAGGCAGAACTCGGGTTCCTCCCAGATCCAACGGCGGACTCACACACTGACTGAGTTTTTGCTGGTGGAAGCGTTCAGCTCGCGCCCCCGCAGTGTGCGGACTGGTCAAAACGGTCCCCCAATCCACTCAGTCTGGTGTGGTTCTGATGATCGGTCTGAGCCTGCAGCACACCCGCGGGTTGAAGCAGAACCCGGGTGCAGTGTGCGCTCGTAGGGCGCAGTTCAGTGAAAAGGGCACCTGGTTCCTCCTGAGACTGCCCGGGAGACAGTCTATAATGGCGGGTGCGGGCGCCCAGCGCAGCTGCTCGTCCAGATCAGAGCTGTGCGCCGCTGGTCACAGGGAAATTTCTCCAGGTAATAACTGGGTGTCCCTAGGGTTTTCCCACTTGATTTTCTCTCCGTAGGAGTTCCGCTCACCTGGCACTCACAATGCTGGCGTTTTAGGTCCCAGAGTTCAGTCTCCTGGTTGCTGCGTTGTTTCTGCTCTCCTACTCAGACACAGTGTTCTCTCGTGGCAGCCATCTTGGATCTCTCCCTTGTTGTTTTTTTAAAAGTGATATCTGCCATATGTTTCAGGTGTTTAGTAACAGTAATATGAATACAAGAAAAGAAAAAAAAGAAGAAATACAGAACAAATTTGGCTATATCTGAAGGATTAAAGCTGTGTGGAAGAAATGCTACTAATCCTTTGCGATCTGTGAGCCAAGTTTTAGTAGGGTTGTCACCATTTTCCACATGTGACATGGCCCTAATCACAACAGGGCTGGCGCACATATGAACTCACAGAGACTATGTCAGCATGCATAGAGCCTGCATGGGTCGGTACCAGGTAAGGCCCTAGAGCTGAAGGGAGAAGTGGACATGTGCCTCCGTCCCCAACCCAGCATCTATCTTCAAGTGATAGCCACCTGCAAATGAAAAGTGAGTTTTCCTCAAGGGAGTCTCCCTGGGGAAACAAACCATTCTTAAGGGTAGCCCCCACGACCTACAGTGGATGGAACACAAACCAAACCTAAGGTATCTTTGGAGGTTCTTTGTCTCATGATTCAAAGTCAAGGCATCTATCTATCTATCATCTATCTACCTACCTACCTATCTGTTACCTTACAAGTCTTTTGCATATATTTTTTGGCTTCCGTTTTTGTGTTTTAACAGGATTCTTGGGTGTGCGAACATGTGAGTCTCTGCATCTATATGCATTTTTTGTGCCTTTTCTTTGGTACTTTTTCTTGTTTGTTTTGTTCTAGTCCAATTTGTTTGTTTTTATTGTATTTTACCTTATTTTATGTTATCATTATTCAGTAGATGCCTGTTTGTTTTCTAAGAAGAGAGAGATAGGAAGTGGATCCAGATGGCAGGGGAGATGGGGAGGAAGTGAGAAGAGTAGGGAGAGAAGAAATCATAGCTAGATTATATTGAATAAAAAAACTATTTTCAATTAAAAAATTAAGGCTGGTATAAAATTTCAAGATACATTAGTATTCACAGATTTGCTTTTTAACCATTATTAACCCTTTCATGTTTCCATGAAGTACTCATTTGAACTTTAGAATTACTATCTTTGCCTTATCCCACTGTTGTAGGTTAGGGGTGATAGCACCTACACTCCCAGATAATGGGTGAATAAGCCATCTAAGGTCCATGCTTGAATGAACAAATATTTTTTAAATTAACCCAGGTTCACTGAGACCACAGATGTGCCTGTCCCCACTCTAACAACAGGATAGAATGAGAAGATGTAGAATTCCCCAGGGAGAATGGTTCTAGAAAGCAGTGGATTCTTGCATGGGCACTGTCGGTGTCATATTGAAAATCTGTTTTCTTCTGCTCTGTCGTCAGAACCCTGACTGTGTTCAGGTATCCGCCCTCCTCCACATGTTTATGGGCTGCAGGTAAAGGTTAGCGAAGGGAAGCCAGGGAAGAAGTAGAGAAAGGATCATATTCAAAGACAGTGTGGTCAGCATACCTCAGCCCAAGGGTGGGAAGGGGGATGCTGCAAAGGAAGAAGTGGAGATGGCTTATGGAAGAATTACCACCTACAAGGAAGAGATAAAAGCAGTATCATATTATAAATGATAAGAACCAGATCGATTACTGTTGAGGAAGAGAGTATAGCAGAAAAAAAAAAAAAAGGATGAAAAGCGGTAAATTCTGTGATGTTGAAGTTAAACTGGCCACAGCGTGAATTCATAGTTTTGTGTTCACATACATATAGAGATATAGACGTTAACGTTTGTGGCTCTCCAAATCACAGACTCAATCAATTGTATACATCAATTTCTATTGAAGGCTTATGGTTTGAATGTGAAATGTCCCCATAGGCTCAAGCGCTGACCATTTAGTGGTGTTATCACTATCCGGGCAGGAGGAACAGTAATGAAGTTGAAGTGGGTCACCGGAGCATAGTGTTGAGGGTCCTTTCTTCACCCGCTGCTTTCTGAGTGCCATGGAATGAACAGACTTCTTTGCCATATTCCCCCACCTCCGTGATGTTCTGCCTTCCTGTGCTCAGAATCAATGACTGGACACAATGACTATGGGCCGAAATCCCCAAAGCTGTGAACCAAAACCAAACCCTCCCTCTTTCAGAACGTTCCCAACATGCATTTTGTTATAGCAGCAAGGAAAGTAGCTAATCTGTCAAGAGGTGACTATACATTTACGTGTGTATGTACACACACTTATCCCCTAACTTTTAAGTTCATAAAAGACAACTCTGCAGCAGGAGCACACCCAGGGCATCTTATTAATGGCTGAGTCTAGGCAAGGAGAGTACAACATGAATCTTGTAGTAGCGGAAGGTGAAGGAGTATTCTTGGATGAGTGAGTTTTGAGTTAGGTGTTTTGCTGTTGTTTTGTTTTGCTTTATTTTGTTTTTGAGACATGATCTCACTCTGTAGTTTAGGATGGATTTAGATTTGCTATGTGGATCAGGCTGACCTCCTTGCCTCTGCATCCCAAGTGATGGGATTATAAAAGTGTGCCACCACATTTGGCCTAAAACAAACTATAACAGACCCCATATGATTAATGATTAATGTGGAACAAGTTGAACAACAAGATAATCTTAATACATTACAACCAGGCAATGGTGGCACATACCATTAATTCCAGCACTGTGGAGGCAGAGGCAGGTGGGTCTCTATAAGTCTGAGGCCAGCCTTATCTACAGAGCAAGTTCCAGGACAGCCAAGGCTGCAGAGAGAAACCCTGCATTGAACCTACTCTCCCCCCCCCACACACAAAAAATTACAACTTGAATAAAATAAGAATTTGAGTTCATACTAATGTAAACAAATAAGACAGAAGCGAAAATTCTTCTTTACAGCAGGATTCCAGTGAATAGATATAGAAGGAATGGTGAAAACAAGGAATTACCCTTTGGCAAACACTATAATAGTTATTCCCGGCAAGAATCATCAGTGCATGCTAACATTAGAGAACAAAAGTGTTATAAATGTTTGCTTAGATGGCCTCAAAATATCTTCCCATTAGCTAGTTGTTCAGTAACCAAGTGGTGGGGAAAAATCTGGCAGACACCACTTGAATCAAGGCATTGAAATTAAGATCACCAGTAAATAGAGCGTGCGAGGTTCCACGGGTACAGAATCATTTTTATTACACTGAGGTCCAAATACACAGCCTTAATTGTGGGAAAAAAAAATCACACAGACTTAAATTGGGAGTGTATGCTAATTGGTCAGGACTCATCAGAAATATGAAGGCCAATAAAACCAAAGACTGTTCTAGACTGAGCAAGCTCTAGATTGGCTATGAGTTAGAAACAGAGTCCACAGAACAACTTCAGCTAAAGTACTACAATCGCATATTTAGAGCATGTTAAGAAAAATCCATCATAACAAACTGTTGTTTCCTTTTATCTTCTTAATGACATTACCAGAAGATTTTCAGATACTTAGTGCTGTTGTAGATTTGCAGTGTCTTTCTGAGGCTCCAGTCTGTCCTCTCTGAGAAGCTGCAATGTCTGGAACACGCCCAGGGGCTTTACAGGGCGAGGCCCTGAGTCAAAAGCCTGTCTCAGGCTGGTGCATCTTGCACAGGGACCCTGGAAGTATTCTCTCAACAGCACTGACTCGTATTCACGTCGGAGAGCGGTGGCAGCGTACAGATGCTGCCCCGCCGAGTCTTCAGTTAAGAGGGTCCTGCTCGTTCATCTCGCCTTTGTTCCAGTCACTCGTACAATGGAGAACCAAGTCTAGGACCCCTGGACAGCTGTGGCAGCATGGCCTTGGGAGCATGAGAGACAAAGAGATGACAGGAACAGGGAGAACAACAGGCTGTGTTCCTGGGAAAAGGAAGAGCTTGCTGGCCTTCCTCACATGATACACCAGCACTTACTGGGTTGCTATGTGTTTCCGTGTCTATAATACACTCTCTGGTGAATCTAAAGCCCAGGTGCTGTGATCTGTGGAAGAGGCCAAAGCTTTCCAGATTTTATCATTCTGACAGGTGGAGCACATCAATTACAATGAACAAAATTATTTTCAGGACAGTCGCCTCACTGTATAGCATCAGCACCTCAACTCACTCTTTTTCAATTAAACTTCTAACATCAGTTTGGATTTTAATAATATCTGTGTTTTGCTATGGAAGAGTTAGGTAAAGAGGTAGTTTTGGAGCAGAGATAAGCCCCTTTGGTCTAGCTGCTCAGCTGTCAACCCTTCTAGGAAATTATCAGCCATTTTTATTCAGAAATTAAGAGAACAACTAAAGAAGTATATGATATGTGTTGTTAAGTATGTGAAATTATATAGTTATTACCGTGGAGCAAACAAAAGTTAGATGCCTTCAACAATGTTATTGAATTTCTATACAATATTTTACAAAAATTTTTTTTTTCTGAGACAGGGTTGCTTTGTGTAGCCTTGGCTGTCCTGGACTCGTAGAGATCCACCTGCCTCTGACTCCTTGAGGGCTGGGGTTATAGGCACGCGTCACCACGCCCAGCCATTTTTGCTTTGTTTTGTTTTTTGTTTTTCAAGATAGGGTTTCTCTGTGTAGCCCTGGCTGTCTGGAACTTGCTTTGAAGACCATGCTGGCTTTGGACTCAGAGATCAGAAATCCACCTGCTTCTGTCTCCCAGGTGGCAGAATTAAAGGTATGCACCACCATGCCTGTATAATAGAATGATTTTAAAAGGATTCCAAAATTGTAAATTTTGTTTGCTTGCCTGTTTGCTTGTTGACACAGCATTTGGCTATGTAGCCTAGGCTGGCCACAAACTCATGATCCTTCAGTCTTGGCCTTCTCATTGCAGGAATTACGCTTGTATGCCACCATACCCAGCCACAGTTGCAACATTTATCTAGAGCTGATTTTGTGTGCTGTTAGGTTCAGCTACAATGAGTCATCATGCTGTGGATTTAAGAGTGAAATCAAAAGTAGGACTCCTTTCTTGAATTTCTCAGTTGAGGAAGGGATGGAAGGAATCTATATGAAGAAGGAGCTGATAAACCCACCCTGGCTCAAATATAAACCAGCCAAATACATTACAAAGGTTTACAAAAATGATAGAAAGTTTTGTTATCATTGCCTGTGGAGAATGCTGCTTTATCAAAAAGCCTTTATGAGCTGGATGCTGGTGGTGCATGCCTTTAGTCCCAGCTTTTGGGAGGCAGAGGCAGGGGGATCTCTGAGTTATCTGAGTTAGAGGCCAGTCTGCTCTGCAGAGCAACAACCAGGGCTACATATGGAACCTCCACCTCAAAAAAGGCTTTATGAGAGGTTGATGATCTTACTCAAGTTTTGTCCAACATCAATGGGCTTAGGAATTATGTGTTGGATTCAGGTATTTGATGGGATTGGTGGGAGAGAGAGAGAGAGAGAGAGAGAGAGAGAGAGAGAGAGAGAGAGAGAGAGAGAGAGAAACAAAGAAACAAAGAAAGAAGAAAAGCAGACTGGGGAGATAACTCAGTGGTTAAAGACACTTTCCGCTCTGGCAGAGGACACAGTTTAGTTCCCAGTACCCATGTTGGGAGGCTGAGCTGCCTGTAGCTCTAGCTGCAGAAGCTCCAATGACCTCTTCTGGCCTCCACAAAAACATGCATATACATGTATACTCATGCACAGACACAGACACACATACACACACCATAAAAACAAACAAATCGTTTTAAAAGAAAACAAACAAACAAGCAAAATGCCAGGCACAGCGGCACATACTTTAATCCCAAGGCAGGAGTGTTACTTGGGAGTGTGAGGTCAGCCTGTGCACCGTAGTGAGAGGCTGTGTTCTAACAACATGAAGACTTAGGTTCAGTCCCTGATACTACAGAAATAAGTGAAGAAAGACCTAGAAAACATAAATCTCAAGCTGGAGTGTTTATTGTCACTGACGCCAGGCATCTTCTTTGAAGTTTTTTCTGTGTGCTTGAATACTGAAATTGAGTGTAATGGCCTTGTATTTAATTTGATCATGTAATTGGGTCATTTTGCTAAAAGGCTGTTTTTAAAAAACTGTGCCATCTATCTATTGTCCAACTCTTTATACCTAGAACTAGGCAGATAGATAAACCATTCAGGTTTTTTGTCATAAGTTTCTAGAAGTCAAGTAATCCAGATAGTTAATAGTACTAAAGGCATAGCATTGTGATCTATTAGCTATTTACTCTTCTCCTGCCTCTGAAATCCATGCCATTCATCTTTGCTGCCTACGAACCTGAGTAGGAAATCACCAGGGAAATTTCTGGAATTTTTGTGTGGAGGGAAAAACCTATCCATCTTATAGTTCCGCTGTCACTGTGGCCCTGTTGCAATCACTGAGAACCTCTTCTGCTTATTCAAATTGGGAGAGTCCTGCCCTGCCTTTCGGGCTTGGAATCATGTCATTCTTTAGTACTGCTTTGGTTGCCCTAGAACCCTGCCAGCCAGACCTCTCTAGGATGCTGGCCTGAGTCCCAGGCTGAGCTCTGTGATGGAGAAGCTCTCAGCAGAGAGAGCCAGGACTACACAGACCAACAACGTTGCCTAAACATGATCTTCTTTCCGTCCAGTGGATATGGGATTGATCAGTGCCTTTTGAGTGTGTGGGAGGGGGCGGGGGGGTTAGTAAGATCTATATAATCTGACAGAAGTCCCAGAACATTTGCCTAGTAAGACTCTTCAGTTGTGTCTCCTGGGAGAGATGCCAGGCAGAAGTCCTTTCTTCCAGAGTGGATTCAGCACAGGAAGCCGCAAGCTGCCCTTTCCCACCCTTTTCATTCACACAGTTGTTCCAGGGAGAGAACCTACTTTTGTTCTTGGTGCCTATTCACCCCTTGGCCTGCCCACTGCCACTGCTGAGCCTACCGATCAGGGCCAGTAATTGCGGCCTGTTTAAAGCCTAGATATGGCCACACCTCAGAGGATGGATTCATTTTAGGACCTAGACTGCTCAGAAGGCCTCACACAGAACAAAAGCAAGCAGATTACAACGGTAAGTAATGACCTCAGGGAGCTGGAGCTTCAAGTTTGGAAATGTTTTCTGTCAAAGCCTTTCATGACTCATTGACCAGCTCATTTAATAGGCCTCTTCAAAAAAGCGCAAGGGCTAGATGCCTATTGGTAAATTTTCATCCAATTAGTAAAGGAATCTTAAGATACTTGAAAAAACTTGCCTATGTTTAAGATTCCGTACTGAATTAGGGTAAATCCATGGAGAAGCCGACAGGTCATCTCATTTCCTCACATCCAGGCACTAGGGTGTGTTTAGTTAAGACTATCAGAAGATCAATTTTCCCTCCAACACTCACAATGCTGGGGATCAAGCTAAATATGCCCTATCATCAAGCTAGGCCCTCAAGCCATAGAGCAAGCATCTTTTATAGACAGTGACTGTTGTAATGCCTGACCAGATACAGTGATTTAGGTTAAGCAAACAGCAGACCTGGCACTGATCACCAGCAATGGGTTCCAAGGTGGAGTGCCATGTTCAGGCTAGAAGGACTGGCAGTGGGGTCATAGGCAGCAGCCTTCCTTCATTTCACAATTTCTCTGTGCCTCAGTTTCCCCTTCTCTAACTTATAGAATTGCTACACAGGAAAAATGAGCTAATCCATGTTAAATACCTAAAAAGATATACGGTCAATGACATGCAGGTAGGTGTTCATTAAATACCGACTGCAATGGAAATGCCAATGGATTTATTCTTTGTGCCTTATCTAGTCATGTGATCTTAAAAATGGCTTCCCTTAAACTGGAGAGGTGGCTCAGTGGTTAAAAATACTGGCTGCTCTTCCAGAGGACCCGGGTTTGGTTCCCAGGACCCACATGAGGGCTTGAAGCCATCTCTAACTTCAGTTCCAGGTCACCAGATGCCCTCTTCTGACCCGTTGTAACATTCACTCATATGGTGTACAGACATAGGTACAGACAAAATGTTTCTACACACACACATGCAAAAATACATATCCTTATAAAGTGGCTTCTCAGAAATTAATTTGCCTAACATTCTGGGATGTTGGCCAAATTTATTCTTTTGTTTTGTTTTTCAAGAGAGGATTTCTCTGTGTCACTCTGGCTGTCCTGGAATTTTCTCTGTAGACCAGGCTGGCCTTGAACTCAGGGATCCACCTGCCTCCAGAGTGCTGGGATTAAAGGTGTGTGTCAACACTGCCCATCGTATTGGGTAATTATTGGAGATGCCGGGTAGCAATGCCTAGCTGTTTGTCACATGATGCTGTGGTGGAATTATGATATGCAAAGCCCATTGCATGATTCCCAGGCACACCACCAGAACTTATTGTTCACAATCATAACAGGGTTTTTCATTGCCCCTTGCTAGTGAATATCTTACTACATCCTTTGACCAGTATTTTTGCTTTTGAAGATGGGTTAGTATTTTTGAATTTTTAATTCAAAAAACAAGGAAGCTCTTTGTATATTTAACACATCTATTATGTAGATGTGGCAATAATACTGTAGTAATGAATCCCACATACATGTTTAATGCGAAAATTACATATGAGAGGTAGTTCAAATGCAGCACACAGGAGTGCAACCCTTCAATTCCAAAGCTCATATAAAAAAAAAAAACAATGAAATATTCATGTCAACACATCATAGGCACCGTGTTTGCATATTATATGCTGCAATGATGAGGCAATTTCCATACATATTCATGCATAAACACATCTGAACATGCATATATAAAAGTAGTTTTATTTGTACTATATAACAGTTATTCAAAAGAGATAGGACGGGAAATACTGTAGATTTACTAGGTCATAGTCAAATGGTATTGTTAAATTTAGGTTTATATCCTAAATTTAGGTTTAAATGCCAGGTTTTTTGTTTGTTTGTTTGTTTGTTTTCAGACAGGGTTAGCCCAGACTGGAATCTAACTCCCTATGTACTTGAAGATAACCTTGGACTTCTGATCCTCCTGCCCCCACCTTCCTGAGACTATAGGCATATGACATCACTGCTGGTTTATACAATACTGAGGACAGAACCCAGGGCTTCATGTGAATGAGGCAACTACTACACTAACTATGCTCCATCTTTAGCCCTACAACTTATATTTAATAATTCTTTTTCTACCTCATTTATATAAATGTGGTCTTTCTTCGGCAATTTCAATCATATTTCTAAAATACAGAGAAGCTTCCAAGGTAAGTGGGGCTACTTATGCCCGTTTTCCGTTCAGAAAGGCTGACATGCCACTGCAGGTTAGCAACAGCCTCCTTGCAAGGGGAGCTGAGAATACTGGCGATCTCAGAGTGCAGTGTGTTTCTACTTAATATTCTGGGGGAAAGAAGAGTGCCCCAGTACTCAATTAAAACAAACAAACAAAACTCACATGTTCCCCTCTCCTTGTCTGGGCACTTCTTGCTCCACTAGGAAATAGTTTGTCTTGGTGAGATTTGGACGTGTTCCGCACCCTTCTGGAAAGTCTGGAGAAACTATAGTGGCCATACAAGTAACTCTTTCACTGTGGACCTGTCTTAGTTAGAATAACTATTGCCATGACAACACACCATGACCAAAAGCAACTTAGGAAGAAAAGGGTTTACTTCACTTGCCCTTCCATACCACAGTCAACCATCAAAGGAAGTCAGAGCAGGAACTCAAGACAGGAGCCGGGAAGCAGCAATTGAAGCAGAGGCCATAGAAGAAGTCTGCTTACTGGCATATTCCACATGATTTGTTCAACCTGCTTTCATACAGCATCCCGAACTACTAGCATGGGAGTGCCACCACCCACAGTGAGCTGGACCCTCCTACATCAACTATTAATCAGGAAAATGTCTGAAAGACTTGCCTATAGGCCAATATTATGGAGGCATTTCTTCAATTGAGTCCCTCTTCCCAAATGACTCTAGCATGTGTCAAGTTGACATGAAACAAACCAACATAGGTCCTCTCTGGTTTTCCAAGATATGATAACTTAGCAGGCAGGGTGATTGATGTGGGAGGGGGGTGTCAACGACTGATGAAGGAAAAAGGGCCTCTTTACAATCTCTTTTAGCCACTAAAAACTATATAGGCAAATTGTCTTAGCTAGTGTTCTATAGCTGTGAAGAGACACCATGACCATGGCAACTCATATAAAAGAAAGCATTTAATTGGGGCTTGCTCACATTCAGAAGTTTAGTCCATTTTTGTCCCGTAAGAAGCACGGGGGCATGCAAGGCAGACATGGTGCTGGAGAAGTAGGTGAAGAGTTCTACATCTGAATAGGCAGGAAGCAGGAAGAGAGAATATTAGACCTGGCTTGAGCATTTGAAATCCCACCCCTAGTGACATACTTCCTCCAACAAGAACACACCTACTCTAACAAGGCCACACCTCCTAATCCCTGTCAAGTAGTACCGATCCCTAATGACCAAGCATTCAACTATGGAGGCCACTCCTATTCAAAGCACCACACAAATCAATATTAAAGCTCACCATTCCTATCTTTACTTACTCCATTCCATACTTCTTTAATCCAATACTTCATTCTCCCCACTCTATCTTTCAATCATCCCTTTTTCTGTCCCTCCCTTTATACCTGCCTCTACTTAGGGATTTAGGGCCTTTGGCATAAAAGTAAATCGCTTTACTAAGCCACATCGCTAGCCATCTATTATCATTCTTATACTGTTTGAACTCCACAATCAAGTTTGAATTCCTACAATGCCCAACACTGCAGAATGTGGCCTTAGAATCAACAAGCTTGTATCTTTGTTGCCTCTTTTATCCTCCCAATGTTTCTGACACACAGACACTGGGATCAAAGTTCTTTTGGCTTACACATTGAAGGAAATATAGAGTCAGTAGAGGCATCCCAAGAAAAAGACTATTCATTCCAGGTAGAAGAGGGAGGTAAGTTCCTGTGTGCCTCTTAGTGATGCCACCAAACGTCCCTTGAGCTGGAATAACTTGACAAAAATAATAACGGAAAGATCTACGAGATGAAGGCAGCAGACCTATCCTTTTTAGCATCCCTATTACCATGTAATAAAATGCTGTAACGCCGACGTGGGTGGAAGCACTCCTCCAAGAAAAGCAGAGAAGCAGAGTGTCTTAAGGATAAACAGTGAAAGACTCTGTTTCATTGCAATGGCAAGAGGAAAGCCAGCTACGGCGTCAGGGTCATATTCTGAGGTAAAGGCATGTGCAACTTGCGTTTCAAGGGATAGAGAATTTCTACCAGCACTGGACAGAGGCAGTTTTAGGTATTACACCTGCCACCATTGTTGCTAGGTTGTTGCTGGGCCATTGAAAACGTGGGCCCTGTGCCTTAACTGTGTCCACAAAGCAGGTCTTAACATCTACAAAAGAACAGTATTTTAACTGATAAGAATATAATAAAACAAGAAAGCAATACTGAAGGGAACTACAGAACACACACAAGTATCAGAGATTGAACAATATACTCCTTATGTCCTTCCTTTCTTCTTCTTTTCTTTTTTCTTTTTTGTAGCCTGCCCATCTTCAAACTCAAAGCTACGCTTCTGTCTCAGCCTCCCAAGTGTTTTCATTATAGATGTGTACCACCATGCCCAGGTGAACAATGCACTCTTGAATTATCTAATTGAAGAAAGCAAGAGGAAGTTCAAAAATTCCTAGAATCAAGTGAAAAGGCAAACACACCTTCCCAGAACTTTGGGGGACAGTGAGTGCAGTTCTAATATGGAAGGCTGTAGCTATGACAGTTTATATTATGAGTCAGAGCTCTCATGTTCCTAGACCAGCCAGGGGTACATAGTAAGACCTTATCTCAAAGAAAGAGAGAAAAAAAATCCGTGATGTCAAGTAAGTAACCTAGGGAGGGATGCACTTCAATGTCACAGAAAAACAATGGTAGGAGACATGAAAATATAATAAAAGCTGGGTCAATGAGATGCTTCATTGGGTGTGTGCGTCTGCCACTAAGCCTGACAACCTGAGTTCGATCCCTGGAACCCAATGCTAGAAGGAGAGAACTGACTCCCGCAAGTTTTCCTTTGATCTCCACATTCACATGCCTGCCACCTCCCCACTAAATTAATAAATGAATGAATGAATAATAAAAAGGGGGGCAATGAGATGGCTCAGTGGGCAAAATGTCTGCCACAGAGCCCAGCGGTCTGAGTTTGATTGCTTGGGACACACATTGTGGAAAGAAAAAAAACTGACCTTTGAAAAGTTATCCTTCGACTTCCACATACATACACACATGCCATGGTACATGTGTCCATACACATACACCAAAAAGCACACAAAAAAGTATTTTTTAAAAGACATAATAAATGCCAAGGTATAAATTAGTAAAGTAGAAATCAAAAGACTAATTAATACAAAATCTCAATGAACAAAATTTACTTTTTTGAGAAGGTAAACGATTAGGTAAGCTAATAAAAAAAAAAGGAAAGGATCCAAAAATTAAAAACAAAACAAAAAAAGCTATGTTGTTTAAGAATGCCAACTCCTGGACTATAGCTCTAGAGACCGAGGAGGCAGACACACTCAGAAGGGTTAACAGGCACTTAGAGAATCCCAATTCAGGTGACAGGTAGCCCCTGCCTTCAGGAAACGTGACCCAGAGCTGTCTTCCATACCCTAAAGAGTAGCATCAGTTACTACCCACACCTAGGAGGTGATGGTTCACTGGCGTGGCAGGTTTATTTAGCCTACTTACTGGGGTGCCCACCTGGCATGCCAAGTCAGCGTCTCAACAGCAGCCGTGACTCAAGGATTTGCTTGGCATTTGGGCCATCTAGATACCAACATCACGGGCAGCGATGGAACAAGCTTTGTTCAGCAATTGGGCAGTTTTCAAAGCCTTCCCAGTTTAATTATCATTTTTTTTAGAGCTCTCTTTTGAAAAGGACCTCCTATAAAGGTGTGAAATATGCTGCTACCAAAAACTACAGTAGCTTCATTCAAATTGATGGGATGACAGGAAAATTGTACTTGTCTTCATGAACAGAGACATCGAGGCCTCTGGTGATTTCTAAGTGTGCTTGCCATTGTTAGCATTAGCCCATTGCAGGTGGCGCTGTTAAAAGGCTCAAACGACACTAGAAACGACTTTATTTCCGGATCTGTACAAACACATGTGAAATGCAGCATTTTCTCCGTATTTAAAACACTGAGGACCTGGACGATATTCCTCAAGCTTCCCACTCTCACCTAACGGCTCCGCGTTTACAAGCTTTCATTCTCTTGGGTGGCACAGAAGATGAGATCTCGGTTGGGCTGGCTCAAACTGCTTGTGATAATTGAGAGCAGGAGAGATGAAAAATAAAGCATGGGGCCGGAGCACGATAGGAAATCTCACGGGCTTGGTCAGAGTGCACGAGCGCTTTATTGCAGAGTGATGTCCTGGGAGGGGGGTTATTTAGTATCAACAGTATCAAGTAATGAGGCAAAACCAAGTGGTAAAGCCTCGAGAGCCTATCTGCCTTCTAGCCACAGGGCTTCTTTAACGCCGAGAAAAAACTCCGCGTCTAACGAAGCATTGAAAGCCAACTAAGACGGCACCCGAGACGAAGTCCTTGACAACGTGCAGTGAAAACCTCTCTGGACAACCAGAAACGAAAGCACTCTCCTGTGTTCCAGGACCCCATTTCAGCCTTTGGAGACCTAATATTTTCAGAAAAACATTTTGTTTATTTGTTTCCCATATATTTATCAGATCAAGAAACCACTAGTTCAAGACCTTACACAATTTAGCTTGAAAATTGCGTGGTGCATGGTGAAGGCGACAGAAAATGGCTACGGCATGAGGTTGGATAGGTGGCCTGCATGAGTCTCTAGAGCTTGCCCTTGCTGGATTCCCTTGTTGCTCTCTGTCTTGTTCCTCTGCTTTCCATAATTTGGTCCACAATTGATTTCAGCCTTGCCTGGGTCCTTAAGTATTTGACTTGACTCTCCCCACACTTTCCTCTGTGCCCAGTACATCGGGACTTATCACTAAGCTAGGGCTCTAGGGAGGCAGTGACTACAAACTGTATCTCTAGGTTCCTTACCCAGAACCTGAAATTGGTGCTCATGACTGATTACTGTCATAAGTGAACAGCTGTGACACACATGCCTTATGCCCAGTGATGCTGAGACCTCCTATATCATCCATCGCCTGTGTCTCCATGACTGTGTACTTATGAGACTGGTGTCCTTAAATTACAACCATAATGTGCGCTACCAGAAAAGGTGTGCTATGCATACATATATGAGGGCTCTGAGGAAGCTTTCAGGGTCAGAAAAGATTTCCCTAAGGAAGTGAAAGCAATGAACCAGAAGGAATGAAGCTGGAAAAGGGAGAGGAAATGTTGCAGAAATGAAGAACAGCACACAGAAGCTTTTCTTCAGTTTATTTCTCACTACATCATTCTCGATGCTGGAGTCTAAAAAGCACACATTCTCATATTGGGGTATTTGTGTTCTGTTTCCTTTGCCTTGGGAATGAGGATTCCTAGAAAGAAGCTGTGTCTGCAAAGACTGACTGATTAGAAGTGAGGTGGGAGGCTGGGATGTTGCAGGTCCAAAACCTAATTACCTTATCTTGGGCTTGTTTTAGCCTCCCATATAGCCATTCTTTGCTTAGCTGTGTATCAGAACTAACATCCTGTGGCTAGCAGATAAAACCTTTTCGAATTTACTATAGTAGCAAACCATTAACCCAAAAGCTAAGTATCTGAGGCCCATGAGCTTTTCCCATTTAGCTCTAACTGCCTCTTTGATGCACCCACCAATGCATTTTAAATTTTTGTTACTTTCTTTGATCTGTTACTGTAAACACTCCATGAACCTGTCTCCGCATCGGAACACCGTATCTGGGGAGAGCTAACTGAATCTCCCCAGCCCATGGTCACTTGTAATTGCTCCAGAATAAACTATGTATTTTATCCATTTGAGGTGAGAGTTGTTTCTTTTGACAAAGACAGAAATGTACTAAAAGCTCTTTCTTCAAAAACTCTGTATAGCTGGCTATTATTTCATAAATCCCAACATTAAGAAATGTCAATTATGGGGGCCTGTGAGAGCAAGATGGCTCAGTGCTTGCTGCCAAGCCTGATGACTTAAGTTCAATTCCTGCATTGCACATGGAAGGAGGAGATAACCAGCTCCGGCAAGTTTTCCTCTGACCTCCACATACATCATGGCATGTGTGAAAGTACACCCCCCACACAACATATATACATATAAATATAAATACTAAATAAGTACTTATAGAATTTATATAAATATGTACTACATAATATTATGTACATATTATAGACATGTGTTACATAATTACATAAACATGTATTATATAAATATGTATTTACATATATAAATATATAAATAAGTACAATTTATTTAAAAAAAAAACACAACTGCCCAGCTGGTAAAGAAGAGCCTGTTAGTCATTTCCTCTTACATCAGCTCCAGTTTATTCTCAGTACAATAATAATCATCATCACTATCTGATATTTGTCATGCTTATTTATTTTGGAGTTTCTTTTTGTACATCTTCTCCCACCCCACCCTTGTACATGTAAGCTTCTCAGAGCAGAAGTACCTGCTTTTCACAGATCTTTTCTGAGCCTTCATGTAAACTGCCATGTTCTGCAGATGCTAAGAGTAGGAGAAACTGAGTGAAGTCTGAGAGGCAGAAACTGTGGGGGGAGAGCGGTGTGATTGAAGATGGAAACTTGATTCAAGTAGGTCAGTGAGGGTGGCAGAGGGAAGCTTTTAAAAAAGGAACTTCACACAGTAACAATTTCTTCACCAGCCAGGTGAGCCTAGAGCCAAATGAGACAAGGGGGAAGAGACAGACTGATGGATGGTAAGACAAAGTAGGTTCAAAATCTGAAAAGTGTGCATCAGAGAGAGTGGGCAAATACATCTAAGGCGAGAGCTGCTGTGTTCTTGTCATTCGGACAAGCTCAGCCCTGGCTGTTTATAAATATTTGCTATCAGACAATCTTCCCTGTAGGAAGGCGGGCATTCTTGTGAAGGGACAATCTTCTAGTGATGTCACTGCTTTCCTTCAGCATCTTAAATGGATTTTGTCTTCTTGTTTGAGCTTCTTCCACAGTGTCTTATTGACTTTTTTTTTTCTGGAAGCTTTTGTAAATGGTGTTATTGGTGCATCGAAAAGCTTCTCTGCCAGGCTTGCTGGTTCATGCCATCAGTCCCGGCACGTAGGAGGCAGATCTCTGAGTTTAAGGCCAGCCAAGCCTGCAGAATGAGTTCCAGACCAGTCAGGAATACTTAGGGAGGAAGAAAGAAAGGAAGGAGAGAAAGAGAGAGACAGAGACAGAGAGGGTGAGAGAAGGAATATAAACTCTTTTTGCACCTGACTTTGTGTCCTGCTGATTTGCTGAAAGTGTTCATCAAGACTAAGAGTTTTCTGGTATTGGTTTCTGTGTTTCCTATTTGTATTTCCTTCCTTCCTTCCTTCCTTCCTTCCTTCCTTCCTTCCTTCCTTCCTTCCTTCCTTCCTTCCTTCCTTTCTTTCTTTCTTTCTTTCTTTCTTTCTTTCTTTCTTTCTTTCTTTCTTTCTTTCTTTCTTTCTTTCTTTCTTTCGTTCTGTCTTATTATTCACCTAAGACATCAATCACTACATTTAATAAGAGCGGAGAGTACGCACCTGTTTCTATCCAAAGTTTAGAGAAACTAGTCCATTTCATATAAGGTTGGCTACAGGTTTGTGTGTATGGTCTTTATTATGTTGAAATATGTTCTTTCTACTCCTACTTTCTTTAAGGATTTTATCAGGAAGATATGCTGAACTTCGTTAACAGCCTTTTCAGCATTGATTCAGGTAGTCATACAACTTCTATGTTCGTATATATTTATGTACTGTATTATACCTATTGATTTGTATATGTTGTATTGTATTTACCCAAAATCAACCTGTAAGACCCACCTGCCCATGGAATGCTAGGAGTTGTAGTACTTGGAAAATAAAAGCCTCATGGGAAAGTACAGTGGCCTACAGGTTTGTTTTATAAACCCCTGATCATGTGGCTTCGGTTACTTACAGCTGGGAAATTCCAGGAAATAGTCCTGACCAAAGACCATCTCTTGGACAATATTTATTATTTAATAACACTTTCCTCAAATTTGGCCCAAAATGGTGGAATTAGTTTTTCCCTGGTAAATCTCAGGATTAAAAGAATGAAACTTGTATCCCTGGAATGAAAGCACCTTGGCCATATTGTACAATATTCTAATATATCCTTGAATTTTGTTTGTAAGAATTTTGCTGAGACTTTGGGCTGTAGCTTAGTGATACAACATTTGCCTAGCATGTGTACAAGATCTTGGCTCACCCCCAGTACTACTAAAAGTAAAGAAAGTATTGGTGAGAATTTTTGCTATTAACTATATCAAACAATATAAGATATATTAAACTATGTGTAGAGAAACTATATATAGTTTCTTAACTGCTCACCTTGGTTTTGATAACAGAGTAATGTTGTCTTCATAGAATGTGTTTAGTAGTCTTTCTTTCTGTCTCTTTTTTTCTTTCTTACTTTTTTTCTAATAGA
>JAQQSO010000164.1:0-18041 GCA_028658305.1 Pachyuromys duprasi | reverse complement strand
AGACCCTATTCAGGGAAACAGGGACTGTTTCAGTCATGATCTTGATGGCTGACTCTTTGACCCTCCCCCATACAAGCCGGGGAGTGACAGACTGGCTAGATCCCAGGGGAGGACATTGCAGCCAGCCCTGAGGAGACAGGATAAGCTGGGGTTGGATGGAAGGGAAGGAGGTCCTCCCCTGTTGGTGGACTTGGAGTGGGCGGGGAGGAGGGAGATGAGGGAGGGAGTGGGAGGGTAGGAGGGAATGAGGGAGGGGGCTACGCCTGGGATTCAAAGTACCTAACCTGTGATTGAGATAAAAATAAATAAATTTAAAAAAAAAACTCTCAATGAACCTCTGGATTGAAGATACAGATAAAAAATGTTTAACTAGGTATGAGTCTTATTGGGAAAACATGTAATCAATAATCCTGCTATGTGACAAATTGTATGATAATTTCTTTTATAGTCATGAGATCACTTTTCTTCTGATGCAAAGGACTTTGCTTTAGAGGATATAAAAAACACCAAGAAATAATACACATCACCATCCACCAAATATGCATCTACCCAAATGTGTGTGTGTGTGTGTGTGTGTGTGTAAGAGAAAAGGGAGGAGCAGCCTTGCTAGGCCACAGAAGAGGACATTGCAGCCATTCCTGAAGAGACCTGATAAGCTAGAGTTAGATGGAAAGGAAGGAGGACCTCCCCTATCAGTGGACCTGGAAAGGGGCAGGGAGGATATGAGGGAGGGATAGGAGGGATAGAGAGGGAATGAGGGAGGGAGCTAAGGCTGGGATACAAAGTACATAACCTGTGATTAATATAAAATAAAATGTTAAAATTTTAAAAAAATGTTAAAAAATAAAAAAGATTTAAAAAAACTTTCACACACACACACAAAAGAGAAAACACAGTGTGTTAGAGACTGTGCATAAGAGCCTTACTCTATCTGCCAACCAGATGTGCATATGTAGAGATGTATGTGCTCATCAAGGCTTTGCTCTATCTGCCAGATGTGTATATGTATATATGTATGGATACATATGTAAAAGGAACTTTTATTCTGTTTCAGTTGTTGTCTTGGAGGATTACTGCTTCTGTCTGCTAACCTAGACCTAGTCCTGAAAGCTTCTAGCCTTTATACAGTCTAACTCAGGCCTAGCATGTTTTCAGGCTCTGAGACTTACTGCTGAATAAGCTCGCCCTTTCTTGTTCTTACTGAGCTCTGGGCTGGCTCATTCAATTCAGCCGTTCTGGTCAAACTCCTCTCCCAGCTGACTTATTCAGTCTGGCTTCTCTCTTGGTTTCAAACTATCTCCAGCAATCTTTTCTAATCTCCTGGCTCCTCCTCATTATTTGGCTCATTTGGTCTTCACCTGAGAGAGTTCTCTCTCTGAGACCAGTCTCTCTATTACTGTCCCAGTAAAACTGCCTCCTCTCTCCCTCTGCATTGCCCCTTACATAGCTTCCCTTTCCTCTCTCTTCTCATGAGAGTAGGTGTATCCTATTCTGTCAAATCTCCTCTGATTCCTCACCTTTTCTGCCACTCAATTAGACATCCCTCTCAAACATTGGTGCTTCCTTTTACAAACTACCTTTACCTTCATTGTTTGGGATTTATGGTATGTACCACCACACCTGAACCTAAGATTTTCTTTACCTGAAACTTGTCCTATACCAGGGTGGTCTTGAACTCAGATCTGCTTGCCTATGTCTCCTGGATTAAAGGAGTGTTTTTATTCCAGCCAGATCACACAGATCTGGAAGGTCTTTGGATGTAATCTCCTGCCAGAACAACCATGTTCTGAATTGAAATTTCTCTACATATATGTACATAGGTGGTTGGAGCTTTGCTCCATTCACACGATATATAAATGTGTACAGATCTGCATGTCTATATGTCTGACCGTCTATGTTTGAAGGGTCAGAGCTACTCAAGCTTTCTTCAAGCTGTCATCTCTGAGGTAAAGAGCATGGAGTCTTTCACCAGCTTAGGTAATTAAGCTCCTTTTCTTAACTGCTTGCTGCTAATCATCATAAAGCACTTGCCAAAATTAGCAGCTCCAGCTCCAGGATTGCAAAAGAGCTCAGACAGCTCAGTTGGTAGAGCATCAGACTTTCAGTGTAAGGGTCCAGGGTTTAAGTCTTCCCTTTTACCCTCCAACTAGGAGCTACTAGACCCTGGCTCTATTCTCTGACTCTATGTCCACATGCCTCAGTATTTCCCCTGGACCCATCGAAGCTGGTCTGTGATAGAAGCACAGTGTTGCAGAATATTTGATTCCATTGTGAACCCCGAGATTGTGAACTGTGAAAATTTATTTATTCTTTAGTGTGTTTTGGCCTTAACACACACCTTTAATCCAAGAACTTTCTGTTTATTGTAAACAGGTGACATGGTGTGGCTCAGCCCTAGCACTTATCTTTAATCCAAGAGCTTTCTGTACACAGGACTTAATAAAGTTAACCCAGGTCAAGAGGTGGTGCAAATAACCAGCTGACAGGAATTAACAGAAAGGAGGGATTTTGAGTTGAAGGGTATTTAAGACATCGTGGAGAAGAAGGGGCTTTTTGGGATCTTTGGCTGTTAGCTTTCGGCTTTTTCCTTATGGGCTGTTTGTTGAGCTAGCAGGCCTTTTTCTCCTGGGCTCTCAGCTGGGCTAGGAAGCTTTTGGGCTTTTGGACGTTTTCCTTCTGGGACATGAGCTGAGTAGGAAGATCAGGTGGGTGCTTTCTCTGCCTCTCTGAGTGAGTAGGTTTTCACTCCAACATCTGTATCCTGAGTCTTTATTGGTAAAATAGGACAATTGGGATTTTCTTTCTTTATAACAACAGAGCTGAACTGTAACATGCCCACAAAAATGTTAGATGTCAATTACTATAGAAATGAACCCCAGCCTTCCAAAACTTGCCAATGTTCAGGGAACAAAAGATTTCTGAGTGTTCATCCCTAAATGAGGTGTTCGTATCACTCCCCTCCCAGAAGCTTCAAGGATTCTGATGAAAGAAGGGATTTGAAAAGATTGTAAGAGACAGAGGTGGGGGATAATGTCAAGTGTAGTTGCACCTATGAACTCACAGCCATCATGACAGCAGAATGCATAAGACCTGTGCAAGCTCCAGCCAGACAAAATCCCAGAGTGGTGGGGGTGGGGGATCCACAGAAAACACTACCACTGGCTGAGGAGCTATTGGCATTTGATAGCTACAGGGAGAGGGAGAGTCACTCTTCCCTAACGATGTGACCCCTAGCGGGCTGCTCCCACACCAGAGCAGTTCCCATCCTGAGAGCAGTTAAGCAACACAAAGGGGACTTAATGAGGAAAAAAAAAGTTGTGGCCTCTTTTCTCAGCAATTGCTGCTGCCTACATATATGTGTATATATTCCTAAATGCATAAATTTAACCTTCTCAGTCCGTAAAATGTTACTTGCATGTGTGTTTTTAGAGTTGACCAAAAGGAAGTCATGAAATTGAAAGACAGCAAGAAAAAGGATATTGGAAGAGTTTGGAGGGAAGACATGGAAGGGTAAATGATATAATTACATTATGATATCAAAACGTAAAAGATTTTTGAAATTTTTTAGCATATTTGATGTGCTTGATTCATTATAAATAACTTCAACGAGGAAGTCATCCCAAAGTTGGAAGGGTTGGGATGGGAAAGGTGAAGGTAGTAAGGGTTAGAGACATGAATGTGTTCAGAATACAGTATTGAAAATCTCAAAGACTTGTTTAAAAATTTATAAGTTTTCTGCTGATTACCGCAGGAAGAGGAATTTGAATCAGGCAGCTCTCTTCACCTACGGGAAAGTCTTAAAGAATGAGTCAGCTGGGACCTGCTGCTGCCAACAGTCTGAGCAACTGACATAATGGATGTCTCAGACCCAAAGTAAGTGGGGCAGGGCTAGGATGTGCATCACAGCATCCATCTCGAGTCCTGAAGCTGAGGAGATTCATTTGCTTTTATTATAAATTCTGAGAACATCTCCTGCAAGATCCCAAATTCTTCTATAGCAAAGATGTGGATTCATATGAAGCTTGTGGTGATAATTATATTCATCTTTAGTTCTGTTTCCTTATTTGGAGTGGGTCTGCCTAAGCCATTTATTTTTTTAATGTATCAAGTTATAGAAGAAGAAAAGTAGATGCAAGTGGATAAATGTGAAGAAAAAGATGGAGAAAATAGAGCACCTGGAGACTCATCCACTTTTGAAGTTTGTGCAGCTGAATAAAGATGAGGCAGGAAAGGAGCAGAGTAAAAGGTCAGCAGTGGACAAGAGGGAAGCTGGCTTTTGTGGAGGACGGAAACTGGAGTGCGGGGCCAAACCTGGGCCTCAAGGGGATGGACTGTACATGTGAAATCCCATCAGCCAGTCTGGGGAGGTCTGAACCCCACCTAGGTTTAGCTCTCTGAATATCTTCTGTCTGAAACCCAAACTGGTACAAAGGAGAGAGGCAGATGTGACAAGGTGAATGAAATAAATAAGCCATAGGTAGCATAAGGAGCTTTGTAGTCATTCTCTTCCAGGGTCCTTCTCTTTCTGAGCTGAGTTTTAACCTAAGTGGCCCTGGTAAATGTTTTGTACTCTGCACTTTTGATGTATCGGCACCATTTTATCCTTACTCTCTGCTCAAATTGGGGTATATCTGAAATGACTATTATGTGAACCTAGTTGTCAGGAAACTTATTGTAAATGTTTGAGTAATTTAAGAAGTGAGAACCTTGCTTTGTGGAATGAAGTACTGAGCAGATACTAGCATTGTAAAGAAAAATTGGTGAAGGCTTCTGCCTGGCAATGAACTATGAAAAGGGAAAAGAATTTGGTCAGATGAAAAAGAATGAAGTGAAAAGCTTGAAGGTGAGAAAGCATGAATTTACGGAGGTCTAGTGTGTGGGAAGAAGTCCAGCATACAGAGGCCAGGCTGTCTGGCTCAGAACATCACACTGGTGCCTGCTCTGGTTTTCTAAACCTTTCACCATCTCTATTCCCATTTTACTTGCTATAGTGCAGCCATTGTAGAAACATAGAATCCTGTTTTGCATCTCTATTATCTAACTCAACACTCTTAAAATACTCAAAAAAATCTTTTTGACCATTCTTCATGTTTCTTTTTTTTCCAATAAAAGAGCAGCATTTTTTTGCATGGATAAAAATGCACGAATACACAATACATTATTTTTTAAATAAATATACATATTTCAACTATTTGCCATCCAACATCATCTGCACGGCAAACACAGAACATAGAGAGGAAACAGTAAGGCCATTGTGAGAGGACCCGCCCTGTGTGGCACGCAGAGCTCCAGACAGAGCTACTAGATTTTGATAGCTCTTGGAGTGAGCTATCTTACATCTGTGGATCTGAC
This sequence comes from Pachyuromys duprasi, assembly GCA_028658305.1. Taxonomy (NCBI): domain Eukaryota; kingdom Metazoa; phylum Chordata; class Mammalia; order Rodentia; family Muridae; genus Pachyuromys; species Pachyuromys duprasi. The sequence continues at coordinate 12,689 of JAQQSO010000164.1, read as the reverse complement.
AATAAAACTTCTTTAGAAAAAGACTCATTTCTGCTTGGACCAAGCATCAATTCTGTGAGACCAGAGAGGAAGAGAGAAGAGTTAAAGCAGAGATGCCTCTCTGTCATCTCAGAATGGTTGAGCAGGAAATAGAAAATAATCCTTTCAAATCCATGCCTTTTTTTTTTTTACCAACTACAGTCTAAATATTTCACGCTTTACTATTAGGCTATTTTCAAGGGCCATTTGGATATACTCGGTGCAGGCTACTATCTCATCTGTCCTAGGGACTGGCACTTCGCAGAGCCATTCTGGTCTCTGTTGCAACTACGCAACTACAGAGCTAGTCATCTCTAATGTGGTAGCATAAAGGCAATGGTAGGCAACAGATAAATGAATGGTGACTGGGTTCCATTAAATTTTATTTATAAAAATGAGTGAAAACTGTATTTAGCCTAACAATAGCTTTGCTAATCTCTTGCTTACACAGGTCCAAACGAGTTCTTCCACCTGTAGAAGGAAGGTAATGATAGCTCCAAGATCTTAGAAAATCTGAGCCTGTCTTGTGCTATGTGTCTCCCAACCAGCTGATGAGGCTGTGTCAAAGTTCACAAATGAGGCAAAGAGGCAAAGCTCAGCGTGATGTCTACTCTTGGTTGTCAACTTAACTACATCTGGAATTAACTAAAACCCAAGAAGCTTGGAGTATGTGTGAGGGATTTTCTTTTTCTTAATTACATTATTTGAAGTGAGAAGACTTTTTTTTCCAACTTGGTGAATCAATGATTTTATTGGGGTTATTTTTTAATTCTTTATTACACCTTATTCACTTTGTATCCCCCCCCCGTATCTCTCCCTTTCTTCCCCTCCCAATCCCTTCCTTTCCTCCCCCTTCTCCACCCATGCCCCTCCCAAAGACCACTGATAGGGGAGGTCTTCTTTTCCTTCCTTCTGATCCTAGTCTATTAGGTCTCATCAGGAATGGCTGCATTGTTTTCCTCAGTGGCCTGGTAAGGCTGCTCCCCCCTCAGGGGGAGGTGATCAAAGAGCAGGCCAATCAGTTCATGTCAGAGGCAGTCTCTGTTCCCATTACTATGGAACCCATTTGGACACTGAACTGCCATAGGATACAACTGTGCAGGGGTTCTAGGTTATCTCCATGCATGGTCCTTGGTTGGAGTATCAGTCTCAGGAAAGACTCCAGTGCTCAGATTTTTTGGTTCTGTTGCTTTCCTTGTGGAGCTCCTGTCCTCTCCAGATCTTACTATTTCCCAAAGTGAGAAGACTTTTAATCCAGATCTTTTGAGGTGGGAAGATCCACCTTGAATCTGGGCCATACCTTCTGGTGATAGCTTATATAAAGGACTTGGAAGAAAAAAGCTTTTGTTCTTTGCCTGCTTGTCTCGCTCTTGCTGGCAAGTCCATTCCTTCACTGGCACTAACGCCTACTTTTTTGGGATTCTGGCATATACTTAAGACCAGCTGAGACAGTCAACCTTGTAGACTGAACAACTACTGGATTCTTGGACCTTTTGTTAATAATCATTCGTTGTTGGACTACTTGGACCACAACCTGTAAATCATTCTAATAAATTCCCTTTATATATACATATGTGTGTTTGTGTGTGTGTTGAGTCTATAAAGTCTGTTTCTCTAAAGAACTCTGCCTAATACACTCAATACGAGGCATTGAACTTTCACTAAAGAACATAAATGAGCTTCTGGTATTTGTATATTGAAAAAAAAATCACAAAATGGCACCTGACCCCACACAGAATTGGTGTACCTGTCATGTGGACATGAACTGAGTTTATCAATAAGCCCAAAAGTTAAAAAAAAAAAAAGAATGAATCCAATCACAACTGAGATCCTGCTAACTCATAAACCTGACACTATCACTTGTCATGTTCAGAGCGAGCACCATACAGATCTCCCTGTGGACAGCTGGGCAAAGTTATTACACCTGCCCAACAAATCAGTAACATCACCATTTAACAGTTCACTGTATTTAGTCACTCTGTATGCATGTGCATATGTGTGCATGTGTGGAAGCACGTCAATGCCATGGTGCATGGGTGGCAGTCAGAGGTCACCTTGCTGAAGTCAGTTCTCTCCTTCGACCGTGTGGGTCCTGGGCATCAAACTCAGGTCCTCAAACTTAGTGGCAAACGCCTTGTACCCACTGAGCTGCCTTGCTGGCCCAGTAAAATAATCATTTTAATGTGTTTGGGAAATGCATCCTAATCTTATACTGAAATAAAAGAGCCTTCCTGTCTTCTGTGCATTCATAATCTCAAAATAAGTTATCTATACACACATACCCTTCAAATACCCCAGCACCCATCTGGATGATGACGTCTATTAAATCACTAAATGGCCTGCCATTTGAGAATTGAAAATCCCCTGATAAAATGAAGCTCAGTTTCCATTCAACAAAGCAAATCAAACTTTCTATCCTTAAGTCAATTGCCTTTTTTCTAGCTCAGTATAATTTTACAAAATACGTAATTTGGACTTCAGTTTATTTCAATTTAAATTCATACAAGTAAGCATGGGGTCATATTTCATCTTAAACTTTGTACCACGCTTCAATGAACAGAAACAGTGACAGAAACTATGGAATAATACCGTACACCTGAGTATCCGTCACCAACAGGCACCACTATATTAACAATGTTACAGTAAATGGTTTGACAATGATTGATGACCAGACTCGCTGTTGGGCCATACCACCCTGCTACAGCTGTCATACTTAGCTACCATTTACAGTAAAAACTAACTTTTGATTGCTACAAAGGTAAATGAATGCAATTATGACAACTAGTGGTGTGGTTCTTCATGAAGCATGTGTTCCTCTGAGTGTGCTTTTTACCTTGCTCTTGGATGGTAGAAAAAAAATTACAGAGTGAAAAGACAAGGCCAACTTCTGCTTCCCCAACTTCCTCTGTGTTAGCCTTCTTCCTTCAGACCAAAGCTCATGGAAACCTCCCCAAGCCCTTTCCCACTGACTCTCAGATCCTCACATTGACCAGGTCAGGCCTGCTCTACCCCAGCTATGCACTTCTTCCATTTTCCAGGCGTCTTTATCCTAATTCTGTGTCCCTTTCTGGCTGGAGACAGAGTGGTACAGAACAGTGGCAGGCTTTCCATGCCGATCTAGCTATTCTCCAGTAAAAACACTGTCCCAATGAGCATCTCTGGTTAGAGAAACTTAAAAACCTATTGTAAAATATACAAAAAAAAAAAAGTTGCATCAGCCAGAGGTGATGGACTTGTAAAGAACAAGAAGTATACCATCTTGTGTATGCCAGACTCAGTTCATAGGGGCTTTTTGGGGGGTGGGGGGAACAGTTATTTTGATTTGTTCTGTTTTGTTTGCCTTTGCTAATTGTAAACTGAATATCTTCACTGTAATAAAACCTAACCCTGAGTAGAACAACTTCCATTAAGGAACCAAATCTTAATGGTTGTCTTGGAGACACCCATTACAGAGACAATGAGGTAGAGACAAATTAGCAAACTTTGTATTTACATTTCAACCCAACAAGTTCAAGAAGTGTGGCCATAGACAAGTAACCGAATTCCGTTGCACTTCAGTTCCTTCATTTTAAAACTAAAGGTTATTGTGCCTACTAGAGGTGTCTGAAGTGGAGGGTTTTGCATGCCACAGTGCCCAGCATGGACATGGCATATAATCAGTACTTTGTGCATCACGTTGGTTCTTACTCATCTTAAACTAGAACTGACACGGAAAAAACCTCCTCCCGGTCTCAGAACTCAGACTAACACAATGCAGACAATGCTCCTGAGGCTGAGTCCAAAGACTCTGGGCCGCGCACACTGCTCCTGCAGAAGCATTTGTGTTATTTTTCTGTAAACCTTTACATTTGTCTGAAGTTAGACAGACACCAGGAGTATAGTAGTAAGTAAAACAAACAAGAGCCCTACTCCCCTGGAGTTTACCTCATATAAAATAAATATTGATCTTATTTCAGATGGCCACAGAGGCCATGAGGATGATAACATGAGGGAGGGCAGCAGAATGTTTGCGCAGAGACAACACTGCTCCTGCTGTGGCATGGGAGGGCTCCCTGAGAAGAGAGCCTCAAGGCTGTGTCTGTGCGATTAAATCCATCTTTGTGAAGATGTTCAAGGTTTCCTCCATCTTAAGGGATCAATGTGAGCAAGGGCCTTGAGGTGAGAATAGATACGAAAGGAAAGGAAGCATCGAGATTTCATGAACAGATGACTGGGAGGGAGGTCAGAGGCTGGGCAAGTCTGTGAGGGTTTGCAGAGCTTGGGGGCATAGAACTTGCCACTTGGCGTGTAGCGGGAAGCAGGGCAGGGGAGGCCGGGGTCCTCATCTGAAAATCATGGTCTTAGAATTGTGAATAACCTTTGAGGTAAACAAGAATGACATGAAATATTAGATCTAGGAGGGATCAAACAGGATTCTTACCCCAGTTTTCTCGTTTCAGAGATGAGAATTTAAAAAGACAGAAGAAATTCCCAGAGCCACCATGAGGTTAGAAGTGCCAGGCCCACATACTGGACCTTCATCTCTTGGCCTGCAGGTTTCCAACAGTTGCTCATTGCTGCTCAAGTCCTTCATATTGCCTTGGTTATCAGAAAATGAGTGCAAAATATATCTAGGTTGTTGCACAGGACATTTGTCCTGATCTTCTCTCTTCATGCCCTGTGCTTATCAAAGCCCCAGAGTCTGCACCTGAGATACCAGGCCTTGAGGTTCCAGTGCAAGAGCTTCTGAAGATGTCTTCTTCAGAAACGGATCAAAGGATCCATTCCCAGCCAACCCAGCTTTCGCTCTCCTAGCCTGCATCCTCACAAGAGTTCCCCTCACAGCAGCTGCCCCCTTGTTTCCTTTAGCTCTCCCTCTAGAAACCAAAATCAGATGGAGGGATGGAAGGGGCAGGAGTGGGTGTGGGCTTTCCTTCCCACTGTAGTGTATGCCGTTCATTCCATGGCAGCTGCTGTCAATCCCGTGCTTAGGAAGAGCAGGGAAAGCAAGGCTGTAGAGACTGACACCATGGCAGGTCCTACAATGGAAGTTTCAGTTTCTTTGTAAACTCGGTTATGTAATGTAAACATGTTTTTGTTTTAATCCTAAGTGTGGAATTGTAGTTAGGCTTTCGTTTTCCACAGCTGTTAATTGTCTCATGGGGGGCATGGCTTTTGCCACCTGATAACGGCCTTCCTTGTGTGGCACAGAGAGGGGCATGGTCTAGGACTCTGAGGATATAAATATAAGAGCCCAGTAAGAGAAGGTATGACATCGGGTGTTGGTGTGTGGCATGTAGCAGAAACCAGAGACAGACAGTGTGGCAATTTGGAGCAGACAGAGGGAGAAAGACACTTGGGGCACAGCATCTTAGGGGAGACTGCTGGCTGTGTCTACTATTGATGGAGACTGGTCTAGCCCTAAAAGAACTTATTGACCTTAAACAACTGGTAGAGGTAAAGGGGTCTGTGTCCCTCTCCCCACTAACCATCTTTCTCCTATCTTGGGTAAAGGGTTAGTGGTGGGGAGGTAGAGGCCTAAACACCCCAAATAAAATAGAGTTTAAAAACAAGCCCTACAAGGTCCTCCTCAAATCCTCCCATGATGCGACTTCAGGTGGAAATATGCATCTCAGTAACATATCATCACTGCAAACAGCATCCCCATATCTCTCTGGGACTTGAACAGCATCAGCACTATGCGTAGAACAGGGATTGAGGAGCTTTAGCAGCTTCTACATAACTCACTGTCCTCAGCAGAAACACACGCCTTGCCATTATTTACAAATGATGAATGATCAATCACTAGAAAATACATCCTGTCTACCAAACTGAACCCTTGACTTCCTGTCAATTCACTCCACTAAAGTAGAGGTTCTGGGCCAAGACCCTCTGAGAAAGCCTCCCTCCGCCATTGATTTTCAGCACACAGACAGTAATCTTATCATTATCTCAGGAGACCTGCAATGAAGCTGTGTGTGAGGCTCACACATGGCCTAATAGAAGGAAGTAGAGATCTATATTACAACAAATCTGTTGTAAAGGCAGAAGCATCGGCTGTTCCTGATGGTGGTTGGGAGAACATGTATAAACCCATGATATGTTTATAAGCCAGAAATACAGCTTACAAACTCATAGTCAACTGGAGATTCAGTGAAAGACATCGAGTTATTAGTCTACCTGCAAAACAACAGGAATGGGTAAAACCAGACTGGAAAAAAAAAAGAGCAAACAGAAGAAAAGAGAAAGTAAAGAGCTACTAACCTAAGAACCAAAAGGAGACAGACAAATTTTAAGCCTACAATTATGTGCATGTAATTGCTTAAAAGTACAGCTACTTGGTCCAAATGTAATGTTATTCTCATTTTTAAACTACCAGGAGCTGTAAGAGACACCTATTTCCTGTCTTCCTTCTCTTGAAAGCATAAGAAACATCTATTTCCTCTCTCCCATCTCCTGAAAGTGATGGTTCTTCGCTACTTTTCTGTCGCTGTGACAAAGCACCATGACCAAGGCAACTCATAAAAGAAAGCATTTCATTGAGCTTGTGGCTTTAGGAGGTTAGAGTCAAAGGTGGCCAAGAAAAGACACAATGGCAGAAACAACTGAAAATTTCCATCTTGATCTACAAGTAGGAAGCAGAGAGAGACAGCGGGAATCACATAAATCTTTAAAAGCCTCTATTCTATCTCTAGTGACAGATTCCCTCCATCAAGGCCACACCTCCCAATCCTTCCCAAACAGTTCCACCAATTGGAGAGCCAGTATTCAAATATGGGAGCCTATAGGGTGGGGAAGAGTTTCTCATCCAGACCACCATAGATGGAGATGGAAAAACTCATTTCTTCCATGCTGCACCACTCTGAGCTCCCTCAACTCTTCTGACAGAGACAGCTTTGCAGCTGTTACTCCCTGAATTGGGAGGAGGCCTGTCCATGAGTTTCTGACCCTCCAGAGCAGAGGAAGCCTTGGACCAATAGGAGTAAGTGGGAGATATTCGGCTCTCATGCTCTTGTGGAAGCATCGACCTAATAGGCACAGGCTAGACACCCCTTGTATTTTTTTCCTTTCTTTCACCAAGGACTCTCCTAGAAGCAGCGCCCACCCTGTCCCTTCACCATGCACCTGTTCTCAGAGACATTGTTACAGCAAAGCACCAGAAGAATGCCCTCCCTTCTCCATTTCTCCATTTGGTTATGACCAAGCCCTAAATCTAAAGGAATGAATTGTTGAGAATTACTATAATCAGTAATCAGTCAAACCCTAAATCTAAAAGAATGAATTGTTGATAATTATTTTTTTACAATTTATTCATTGTATATCCTGATTGAAGCCCCCCCCCTCAACTCTTCCCAGTCCTACTCTCCCTCCATCTTCCCCCCATTCCCTTCCCCTAGTCCACTGAAAGGGGGAGTTCTCCTCCTCTGCCGTCTGTCCATAGCTTATCAAGTCTCATCAGGACTGCCTGGATCCTTTTCCTCAGTGGCCTGGCAAGGCCACATCAGCAGGGGCGAGTGATCAGAGAGCAAGCAATCTAGTTTATGACAGAGGCAGCCCTGCCCCCCTTACTCAGGTACCCACATGGAGACTGAGCTGCCAATCGGCTACATCTGAACAGGAGGTCTAGGTTTTCTCCATGCATACATAGTCCTTGGTTGGTACATCAGTCTCTGTAGGACCCACTGAGCTCAGGTGTTTTGGCTTTGTTTGTCTCCTTGTGGGGCTCCTGTCCCCTCCGTGTCCTTCTATTCCTTGCCCCCCTTCTTCCATAAGACCCTCTGCACTCTGCCCAAAGTTTGTAGTAGCCAGAATCTGGAAACAACCTAGATGTCCTTCAACAGAAGAATGAATACAGAAATTGTGGCACATTTACACAATGGAATATTACTCAGCAATTTAAAAACAAATCATGAAATTTTCAGGCAAATGGATAGAACTAGAAAAGATCATCCTGAGTGAGGTAACCCAGAAACAGAAAGACAAACATGGTATACATTCACTTATAAGTGGATATTAGACATATAATATAAGATAAAGATACTAAAATCTGTAGTCCTAAAGAAACTTAACAACGAGGACCCTAGGGAGGATGCTTAAATCTCATTCAGAATGGCAAACAGGATAGACACCAGAAGCGGTGGAAGAGAGGGAACAGGATGGGAGCCTACCATAGATGTCCTCTGAAAGGCTCCACCTAACAGGGGATCAAAGCAGATGTTGATAATTATTATAGTTGGTGGCCAGTCTAGTGAGTAGGCCCAGTGAGATTTCCCTTGAGATGGCACCTAAACCCCTAAGGGACATGGCCTCCGTTCAGACCTCTGGCTTATGTCCTACCACTTGTGACACGCATCTGACCCTATAAACACACCACTGTGCCATCAGGGACAGGAACTTTGCACAAGCTTCTCATTAATTCTTTTCTTTGACTCTACACCTAATCAACAGCTCAGCTTCACCTTCTTCTCTAGACAGGTCAGGGTCCTCTGGACATGTGCCCCCCGCCCCATCCAGCACCACTACCCACAACTTCATTGCTTTTCATCCTAAAGACCAGCGACAGTTTTTAATTACTGAATGAGAGCCAGTGTGCTGAGCAGACAGAGAGGTAGGCAAAAAGTCGCTCTCCTGAAAGTTTTTCTCTCCCAAAAACAGTCAGAAAACAGTGAAGGTTTTAAGCATGACATGGCCTGTGTTGATCTGTTATAAATGGATATGCCACGGTGAGGACACAGCCTGACAGGTACAGGACCTGTTCAGGAGCACTTGAGGGACAATTGTCATGCAGGCATGCTTAGTAGCACTAAGGTTCCTTAGCAGAGATGCAGAGACATCGATGGGCATGGTGTCTGCTCAGGAAGAAGATACCACGGTGTACTAACCCTGATGTTCGGTATTTTAGGGGAAGAAAATGAGCTTTTAGGTAGACTCGCTAATAAATGCAGGAGAGAGAACAGGAGAAGTGGGGAAAGAAGGATTCTGTGTTGTGTGTGTTGGGAGGGGCTGTTTAATATGACCTGGCTTTTAGATATCCAACTAGAAATGTCAAGAAAGCAGGAGGAATTGCTAAGAAAGGTCAGAGCGAGGGAAACATATCAGACAATTATTGACCTGTAGACAGGTGTTCAGAGCCTGTGCTACTGCTGGAGTCCGGTGAAGGGAGACGCTGACATCACTGACCTTTGCTTGTGTGTGAGCACAGCCATGGAACCTAACCCAGAGAGAAGGACTCAAGAGCATGAAGAATATGGAGAAAGCAATGGGAGAGCAGATCGAGAGTCACCGTGAGGGTGTGCAGTTGCTCAAGCATCAGATCTCAAGCGACCCAGGGTAAGGATGGGTCAGACAGTTCCGGGTGCATTTAAGCGGGCAGAAACACCCACCGCAGGCATGCCTGGTAAGGACAGCACACGCATTCCAGACCCCCAACCTCTGCCATGCTCTAGTCCCTCCGTTCAGGCACCCATCCAGCCATGAATGTGGTCACATACACTGTGGCTTTAAGCCATTTCGATGTTCCTGGGCTGTTCATGCATTAGCTATTAAGAGGGATTGAAAGAGCTTCGACAGCATGTATAAACACCTTCCCAAAGCCCTTCTCCGATCTGTGTCCTGGTTGATTTCTGGCCTGGTTGCACAACCCTTGGCTCTTGTACTCTGGTGTCTTTTCGATTCTTGGCTTCTCCGTCATCCATGCAAGATCCTGCCTTCTTCTCTGGATGGTCTTAGAGGCTCCAGTCAGCTCCCCAAAACTAACTCCTCGTCCGCCTGACACTTTAGATGGCTTTTCCTGGGGGATGCTTAAAAAACAAGAGTTTCCTTCAGGATCCCCTCCATAGGCGCACTGAGGAAGTACTCTGCCTGGTCCCTCTGCTCCTGAGAGGATGTTCCTTCAACTTTGTAAACATGTTATCTCCGACATGCTTTAATTGTTTGCAGAAATGTTATTATGTTCTTTATCCCCTCCTTTTTATTTCTAACATATTTTTGTGGAATCAGATCTTAATCTTATATTGTAGGATTTTTTCTTTCTTTCTCTCTTTTTTTTTTTTCCAAATGCAATGCGATGGTTTCCGTGGCTCAGGAGCGCCCTCTTCTGCTGTGTCTGAAGAATGTTCACAGTAACTTGTCCTTCCTCACCATCTCCTCCTCCCCTGCTTTCATGGGCTTCTCTTTCTTCTTTGTCTCTGCTGACCTCTTGCCACTCACTTTGGATCTTATTCCCAGCAGTTCTACTCACTATGGGGCTTTGTCTTAGAATCCACTTTTGTCTGGTGAGTTTTGAACATACGTGGGGTCCAAACGCCCAGGCCCTTTCAGATCTGGCCTCTCACCGCTAGCCAAGTCTGCAAAGCTCCCCCGAGGTGAACGCAGTTCTCTGGTAGGTCCCTGGGGTTTGCGGGGAACACCTGCCCACTTGTCTAAGGATTGAGTTGTACACTGGGCACCGGTGGCTTCCCTGCGCATTCTCCATTCATTACAGCTGCTTAGAGCTTAACTGTGGGTGATTTGTTCTTACCTCATTTTTTATCTGGTTATGCAATTAACTTCAAATACAATTGGTTTGAATTGTTTCCATTGTAGTTTTCTCCCATCATTGTAGATTTATTGGTATTATAATTATTAAATTTATTCTTGGCTATTTAATATTTATTATAAATTCTGATGGCACTCTCTCTTTTCCCTCGAATACTTAGAGTTCATGAGAATAACTCGTCCACTTATTTTACTGTAAATTTTGACCATAGATTGTAAGCAGGCAGGTTTGGAGTTTCATTCTGTCTAACCACTCTGTATAATGTAATCTGAGTGCTTAATTAAATTTTATGCCAGCATAGCCATTTTCTGAGATTCCCCCTGGATTATATGTCTAATCCTTTTAACAGCCCTCTGAGATACTCCCATTACACAGATGACAAAACTAATGCCTAAAGAGAGAGTTTAATTTCCCAGGTTCAAACACTGTAAATCAGCAATCAGGTTCAAATCCAGGCTCTTTGCCTATGAAGCACACACTAGCAACAGCTCTGCTAGGCTGCAGCAAGGGACAGCCAAGCCCTTGGGGAAAGTGGGTAGAAAATTAACAACAACCAAAAAAATATTGGAAAGAAACTTACTCTTAGCTGAGACAGGATAGACAAAGGCTCTGGGTTTCCATGCATAGACAGAACAGAATGAGGCCAATGAGGCTGGAGACTCACAAGACACAGAAGGAAACCTAAGTGGGACAGGAAAAGGAAACCACGTCTGTTATTCAGAAAACTGCACAACACGGAAAAGACCTTAGACTTTATCTTTTATGTGATGCACTTTTAAAAATGTATGTGAAACCTTCCAAGATAACTCAGATCACTTTCCTTCCCTTGAAGGAACAAATTGAGGAGGGGTTTCCTTGAGACTGAAAGCATGTATCAGCACAGATAAGATACATGTGCACATCATGATATATGCATCACTGGCCTGTTGGGAAGTAGGACAACACGGGCATGAAGACGATACACAGGAGAGTGGGTATTCCATGAGAAAGGGGCTGCAGAGCTGTGTTGGCCACGGCCAGGCTGAGAGGACACTGGCAGGCTCTGCTCGGCATCTCTTACAATTGCATTTCTCCATTCTGCATTGTACTAACCCTGGCCTGAAGGTTGTCCCCAAAGATGTCTCTCTGGGGATATGCTGTTTCCCTCATCATGTGCTCTCTGGCCCAAGAAGACCCTATAGAAGTGAAAAGTCCCCTTTGGCTGGAGAACAGCTCAGGGAATTTGGCACGAACTCTGCTCTCCACACAGTTGCAACAGACAGACCACAGGAGCCTATACTTTTCCAGATTCTTCCTCCTGCGATAAATAACTGTATCAGCCACTGTGACTCCTGCCACAGACTCAGGACCAGTTTGTCTGCACTTTCCTGAGCTACAGTCACGGATAATTTCACAGCATTGGAGTTGGAGAGCTATGTTTGTATAGCCCACTTAATCTGAGGGGAGAGGATGGCTGCATTCTTCTATTTCCCATTACTAGGACAAAATACCTCAAACAAGCTGACTTCATGAAAAGGTTTAATTAGCTCAAAGTCAAGGCTGGATGGACCCTCATTGGCTTGATCACTGGTGGGGCCTAACAGCTGGTATCACAGCAACAGTAGTGTGAATAGGAAGGAGACGTCATCTCCCACACAAGGAACTGAAGAGCAGGCTGGACTCCTACAACCCCTTCTGAGAGCAACAACCATGAACTAAGGACTTCCCAGAAGGCCCTACCTCTGAAACGTTCCATCCTATCTCGCAACAACACCACCTTAGAGACTATTCCAATCCATGGAGAACAAACGGTAGTGTTCTCCGCGGTAGTAAAAACGGTGATGAGGCACTACCACAAGAGCGACGTGTCCCTCAGCAGTACTGAGACAGAAAACCACACTGACACAGTACTCTTTTTTTAAGTTTTTTATTAAATTCTTTATTAATTACACTTTATTCACCTTATATCCCCCTGTAGTTCCCCCCTCTTCCCATCCCAATTCCTCCCTTCCTCCCTCTTCTGCACCTGTGTCCCTCCCCAAGTCCACTAATAGGGGAGGTCTTCTTTTCCTTCCTTCTGATCCTAGTCTATTAGGTCTCATAAAGAGTGGCTGCATTGTCTTCCTCTGTGGCCTGGTAAGGCTGCTCCCCCCTCAAGAGGAGGTGATTAAAGAGC
>JAQQSO010000163.1:0-17983 GCA_028658305.1 Pachyuromys duprasi | reverse complement strand
GTGCTGGTAATACTCAGATCACATGCTGTTCACGTTTAGATGATGCTCAGAGGATTAGCTGCTCACGCTCAGATCACGTGCTGATCATCCAGATCACGAGCTGATCATGCTCAGATTACGTGCTGATGATGCTCAGATCATGTGCTGATCATGCCCAGATAATATGCTGATCACGCTCAGGTCACGTACTGATCATGCCTAGATCACATGCTGCTCACGGTCAGATCATGTGATGACCTCACCAAGATAACATGATAATCATGCTCATATCACGTGCTGAGCACGTTCAGATCACATGCTGATCATGCCCAGATCATGTGCTGATCACCCTCAGATTACTTGCTGATCAATCTCAGATCATGCTCAGGTCACGTGCTGATCACGCTCAGATCACATGCTGATCATGCTCAGATCACATGCTGATCATGCTCAGATCACCTGCTGATCATGCTCAGATCATGCTCAGATCACATGCAGATCACGCCGAGAAAAAGTGCTTATCATGCTCAGATCATAATCAGATCCCGAGCTGGTCACACTCACATAATGTGCTGATCATGCCCAGGTCACGTGCTGATCATGCTCAGATCATGCTCATATCACGTGCTGATTACAACTCGATAATGTGCTGATCATCCTCAGATCATGTCCAGATCAGGTGCTGGTAACGCTCAGATCACGTGCTGATCACTCCACATTACGTGTTGCTCACACCCAGATCAGGTGCGGATCATGCTCAGATCATGCCCAGATCAGGTGCTGGTAGTGCTCAGATCACGTGCTGTGCATGTTTAGATGATGCTCAGATGATGAGCTGCTCACATTCAGATTACGTGCTGATCATGCCAGATCACGCACTGATCATGCCCAGATCACATACTGATCATGCTCAGATCATGCTCAAATCACGTGCTGATCACACTGAGAAAACGTGATGATCATGCTCAGATCAAGCTCAGGTCACGTGCTGATTATGCGCAGAACACGTGCTGATCACGCGCAGAACACATGCTGATCATGCTCAGGTCACGTGCTGATCATTCTCAGATCATGTGCTGATCAGGCCAGATCACGTGCTGATCATGCTCAAATCATGATCAGATCACGTACTGATCATGCTCAGATCACATGCAGATCACGCTCAGATCACGTGCTGATTATGCTCACATCATGAGCAGATCAGTCTCAGACCACATGCTGACAACGCCCAGATCACATGCTGATCATGCACAGATCATGCTCAGATAACGTGCTGATCATGAAACATCACATGCTGATCATGCCCTGTTCACGTACTGATGATGCTCAGATCATGCTCAGATCATGTGCTAATCACGCTCAGATCACGTGCTCATCAGGCTCAGATCACGTGCTGATCATGCCCAGATCACATGCTGATCATGCTCAGATCTCATCCTGATCACGCCCCGATCACTTGCTGCTCATGCTCAGATCATGCTCAGATCACGTGCTGATCATGCCCAGACCACATGCTGATCATGCTCAGATTACGTGCTGATCAAGCTCAAATCATGTGCTGATCAAGCCCACATCACATGCTGATCATGCTCAGATCATGCTCAGATCACGTGCAGATCACGCTCAGATCACGTGCTGATCACGCCCAGATCACCTGCTGATCATGCTCAGATCGTGATCAGATCATGTGCAGATCAAGCTCAGATCACATGCTGCTCACGCCCAGATCACGTGCTGATCACGCCCAGATCACGTGCTGATCACGCCCAGATCACGTGCTGATCACACTCAGATCATGTGCTGACCATGCCTAGATCACATGCTCTTCATGCCCTCTTCACATACAGATGATGCTCAGATCATGCTCAGATCATGTGCTAATCACGCTCAGACCACGAGGTCATCATGCTCAGATCACGTGCTGATCATGCCCAGATCACATGCTGATCATGCTCAGATCACATGATGATCACACCCAAATCACTTGCTGATCATGCTCAGATCACGTGCAGATCACGGTGAGATCACCTGCTGATCATGCCCAGACCACATGCTGATCATGCTCAGAATACGTGCTGATGATGCTCAGAGCATGTGCTGATCACACTCAGATCACGTGCTGATCACACTCAGATCACGTGCTGATGACGCCCAGATAACATGCTGATCATGCTCATATCATGTGCTGATCACGCTCAGATCACGTGCTGGTCATGCCAGATCATGTGCTGATCACCCTCAGATTACTTGCTGATCAATCTCAGATCATGCTCAGGTCACGTGCTGATCATGCTCAGATCACATGCTGATCATGCTCAGATCACATGCTGATCATGCTCAGATCATGCTCAGATCACATGCAGATCACGCTGAGAAAAAGTGCTGATCATGCTCAGATCATAATCAGATCCTGAGCTGGTCACACTCACATAACGTGCTGTTCACGCCCAGAACATGTGCTGATCATGCCCAGGTCACGTGCTGATCATTCTCAGATCACGTGCTGATCATGCTCAGATCATGCCCAGATCAGGTGCTGGTATCGCTCAGATCATGTGATGATCACTCCACATTATGTGCTGATCATGCCCAGATCACGTGCTGATCATGCTCACATCATGCTCAGATTACGTGCTCATTACAACCTGATAATGTGCTGATCATCCTCAGATAATGCCCAGATCAGGAGCTGGTAGCTCAGATCACGTGCTGATCATGCTCAGATTATGCCCAGATCAGGTGCTGGTAATACTCAGATCACGTGCTGTTCATGTTTAGATGATGCTCAGAGGATTAGCTGCTCACGCTCAGATCACGTGCTGATCATCCAGATCACGAGCTGATCATGCTCAGACCACGTGCTGATCATGCCCAGACCACACGCTGATCATGCTCAGATTACGTGCTGATGTTGCTCAGATCATGTGCTGATCATGCCCAGATAATATGCTTATCACGCTCATATCATGTGCTGATCACGTTCAGATGATGCTCAGACGATGAGCTGCTCACGCTCAAATTATGTGCTGATCATTCCCAGATCACATGCTGATCATGCTCAGATCATGCTCAAATCACATGCTGATCACGCCGAGAAAACGTGATGATCATGCTCAGATCATGCTCAGATCACGTTCCGATCATGCTCAGATCACGTGCTGATCATGCCCAGACCACATGCTGATCATGCTCAGATTACGTGCTGATGATCCTCAGATCATGTGCTGATCATGCTCAGATAACGTGCTGATTACACTCATATCACGTGCTGATCATGTTCAGATCATGCTCAGGTTACGTGCTGATCACACCCAGATAATATGCTGATCACGCTCAGATCACGTACTGATCATGCCTAGATCACATGCTGCTCACGGTCAGATCATGTGATGACCTCACCAAGATAACATGATAATCATGCTCATATCACGTGCTGAGCACGTTCAGATCACATGCTGATCATGCCCAGATCATGTGCTGATCACCTTCAGATTACTTGCTGATCAATCTCAGATCATGCTCAGGTCACATGCTGATCACGCTCAGATCACATGCTGATCATGCTCAGATCACATGCTGATCATGCTCAGATCACCTGCTGATCATGCTCAGATCATGCTCAGATCACATGCAGATCACGCCGAGAAAAAGTGCTGATCATGCTCAGATCATAATCAGATCCCGAGCTGGTCACACTCACATAATGTGCTGATCACACCCAGAACACGTGCTGATCATGCTCAGATCATGCTCATATCACGTGCTGATTACAACCTGATAATGTGCTGATCATCCTCAGATCATGCCCAGATCAGGTGCTGGTAACGCTCAGATCACGTGCTGTGCATGTTTAGATGATGCTCAGACGATGAGCTGCTCACGCTCAGGTTATGTGCTGATCATGCCCAGATCACATACTGATCATGCTCAGATCATGCTCAAATCACGTGCTGATCACACTGAGAAAACGTGATGATCATGCTCAGATCAAGCTCAGATCACGTGCTGATCACGCCCAGAACACATGCTGATCAGGCCAGATCACGTGCTGATCATGCTCAAATCATGATCAAATCACATGCTGATCACGCTCAGATCACGTGCTGATTATGCTCACATCATGAGCAGATCAGTCTCAGATCACATGCTGACAACGCCCAGATCACATGCTGAACATGCACAGATCATGCTCATATCACGTGCTGATCACGTTCAGATCACATGCTGATCATGCCCAGATCATGTGCTGATCACCCTCAGATTACTTGCTGATCAATCTCAGATCATGCTCAGGTCACGTGCTGATCACCCTCAATCACGTGCTCATAATGCTCAGATCATGTGCAGATAACCTCAGATCACGTGCTGATCACGCCACATTATGTGTTGACCACACCCAGATCACGTGCAGATCATGCTGAAATCATGTTCTGATCACGAGTTGATCACGCCCAAATCACGTGGTGATAATGCTCAGATCATGCTCACATCATGTGCTGATCATGCCGAGATTACGTGTTGATGAAGCTCAGATCATGCTCAGATCACATGCTGATCACGCTAAAATCACGTACTGATTATGCTAAGATAACGCTCAGACCACGAGCTGATCACGCCCAAATCACGTGCTGATCATGCTCAGATCACGTGCTGATCATGCCCAGATCACGCTCAGATCACGTGTTGATCATGTGCCTATTATGCCCAGATCATGTGCTGATCATGCCCTGATAATGCTCAGATCGCATATTTATCACACTCAGATAACGTGTTGATTACGCCCAGATCACAAGCGGAACAGTCCAAGATCATGTGCTGATCACGCCCTGATCACGTGCTGATAATGCCCATTTCACGTGCTGATCATGCTCAGATCACATGCGGATTACGCCCAGATCACATGCTAATCATGCTTAGATCATCTCAGATCATGTGCTGATCACGCTCAGATCATGTGCTGATCATGCTCGGATCATGTTCAGATCTCGTGTAGATCACACTCATATCACGTGCTGATCATGCCCAGATCACGTGCTGATCATGCTAGATAATGTTGAAATCACGTGTTGATCACGCTCATATCACGTACTGATCACACCCAGATCACATGCTGATCAGGCCCATATAACTTGCTGATAATGCTGAGATAACGTGCTGATCACACCCAGATTACTTGCTGAACACAGGAACATCACGAGCTGATCACGCCGAGATCATGTGCTGATCATGCTAGATCATGCTCAGAGCACGTGCTGATCATGCTCAGATCACGCTCTGATTATGAGCTCTTCATGAACAGATCACGTGCTGATCATGCCCAAATCACATCTGATCATGCTCAGATCACGTGCTGATCATGCTCAGATCATGCTCCGATCATATGCTGATCACGCCCAGATCACACGCTGATCATGCTCAGATCACGTGCTGATCACGCTAAATTTACATAATGATCATGCTCAGATCACGCACAGACCACGAGCTGATCACGTTAAGATCACATGCTCATCATGCTCAGGTCATGCTCAGATTATATGCTGATCAAGCTCAGATCTCGTGCTGATCATGCTCAGATCACAAACCGATCATGCTCAGATCACGCTCAGAACACGAGTTGATCACACACAGATCACGTGCTGATCATGCACAGATCACGTGCTGATCTGAGCACAGATCACGTGGGGATCATGCTCAGATCAAGGTCAGATCACGCTCAGATCACATATTGATCATGTGCTGATTACGCCCAGATCACATGCTGAATGTGCCCTTGTAATGCTCAGAACAGGTGCTGATCATGCTGGCCACACCCACTCCAAGAAGGTCACAGCCACTCCGAGAATGCCACATCTCCTCATAGAAGGCCACTCCCACAAGGCCCAACACACAAGGCTCAGCACACATAAAAGACCTAAAACACACACGAGGCCAAACACACAAGGCCCAAAATATAAAAAACACCCAACATACAACAACACACACACAAGACACAACACACACACAAGGCCCAATACACACACAAGGCCAAACACACAAATAAGGCCCAACAGAAACACAATACACACAAGACGAACACAAACACAAGTCCCAATATACACATAAGACCCAACACAAACACAAGGCCCAATACACACACAAGGCAACAACACACACAAGCCCCAAAACATAAACAACACCCAACGTACACACAATACACACACAAGATACAACACATACACAAGGTTCAACGATCACATAAGACCCAACCCACACAAAAGGCCAAGCTCACACAATGCACAAAACACACACAAGGCCAAACACACAAAGAAGGCCCAACGCACACACAAAGCCCAACACACCCACAAGACCCAACACACACACAAGACCAAATGCACACATAGGCCCAACACACACAGAGGCCCATCACAAGCACGAGGAACAAAACACACAAAAGGGCCAACACAGACAGAATGCCCAACACACATACAAGGCACAACACACACACAAGGCCAAGAGACACACAAGGCCTATGACACCAGGCCCAACACACACACAAGGCCTATCATACGCACAAGGCACAACACACACACAATGCCCAATACACACACAACGGCCAACACAAACACAAGGCAAAACACACACACAATGTCCAATGCACACACAACACCCAACACACACACAAGGCACAACACATGCACAATGCCCAATACACACACAATACCCAAAACACACAAAAGGCCCAACATACAAGGCCCAACACACACACAAACCACACCCAACATACACAGAATACACACAGAAGGCACAACACACACACAAGGCCCAATACACACACAAGACACAAAACAAACACAAAGCAGAACAAACACACAAGGCACAACACAAACACATGACCCAACAACACACAAACAAGGCACAACATACATACAAGGCAAAAACACACAAAAGGCCCAACACACACAAAAAGCCCAACCCCCACACAAAGCCCAACAACACACATAGCCCAACACACACACAAGGCCCAACAAACAAGGCTCTTCACACACAAAAGGCCTGACACACACACAAGGCCCAACACACAAGGCCCAACACACAAGGCCCAGCACATAAAAAACACACAACACACACACAAGGCCTAATACACAAATAAGACCCAACAGACACACAAGACGCAACACAAACACAAGTCCCAACACATACACAAGGCCCAACACACACACAAGGCAGAACACACACAAGGCCAAACAATACATAAGGCCCAACACACACACAAGGCACAACACATAAACAACACCCAACATACACACAATACACATATAAGACACAATACACACACAAGGCCCAACACACACACGGCAAACAACACACAAGGCTGAACACACACAAAAGCTCCAACACACAAGGCCAAACACACACACAAGGCCAAACAACACACAAGGCTAAACAACACACAAGGCCCAACACACACACAAGCCCCAACACACAAGGCCGAAAACACACACAAGCCACAACACACAAGACCCGACACACACACAAGGCGCAACACTCACACAAGAACCAACACACAGACCAGGCCCAACAAACAAACACTTGGCCCAACAACACACAAAAGATACAACACATGCACAAGACCCAACAAACACACAAACAACGACCAACACACAAACTATACACACACAGGATGCAACACAGGCACAAGCCCAATACACACACAAAACCCAACAAAACACAAGGCACAACAGACCCACAAGGCAAACAATGCACAAGGCCCAACACACACAAGGGCTAACACACAAGGCCCAGCACACATACAAGGCCCAACAGAGAAGTCACAATACACACAAAAGGCCCAACACACACACGAGGCCTAACACACACAAGGACCAACACACAAGGCCAAACACAAAAGGCCAAACACATACTCAAGGCCCAACACATAAACAACACTCAACGTATACACAATACACACACAAGATACAACGCACACACAAGGTTCAACGATCACATAAGGCCCAACCCACACAAAAGGCCAAACTCACACAAGGCACAACACACACAAGGCCAAACACACAAAGAAGGCCCAACACACACACAAAGCCCAACACACACACAAGACCCAACAAAGGAACAAGGCCCAACACACAAGATACAACACAAACAAAAGGCCCAACACACACACAAACAACACCCAACATACACACAATAGACACACAAGGCCCAACACACACTCAAGGCCCAACACACACTCAAGGCCCAACACACACACAAGGTGCAACACTCACACAAGGCACAATGGACACTCAAGGCCCAACACAGACATAAAAAAACAACACAGACACCAGGCCCAACACACACACTTGGCCCAACAACACACACAAGACACAACACACACACAAGATACAACAAACACACAAGGCCCAACAAACACATAAACAACGAGCAAAACACAAACTATACACATACAAGACGCAACACACATACAAGTCTCAATACACACATAAAACCCAACACAAACAAAAGGAACAGCATACAAACAAGGCCAAACAATGCACGAGTCCCAGCACACATACAAGGCCCAACAACACACAAGTCCCAACACACACACAGGAGCCCAAAAAACAAGGCCCAACACACAAGATACAACACACAAAAATCACACACATAAGGCATAAAAACAAGGCCCAACACATAAACAATACCCAACATACACACAATACACCCACAAGACACAACACACACAAAAGGCCCAGTACACACACAAGGCCAAACACACAAATAAAGCCCAACAGACACACAATACACACAAGACGCAACACAAACACAAGTCCCAATATACACATAAGACCCAACACAAACACAAGGCCCAAAACATACACAAAGCCCAACAGACACACAAGGCCCAACACACACACAAGGCCAAACAACACAGAAGGCCCAACACACAAGGCCCAACACATAAACAACACCCAACCTACAGACAATACACACACAAGGCACAACACAGACACAAGGCCCAATACACACACAAAACACAAAACAAACACAAGACACAATAAACACACAAGGACCAACACTCAAGGCCCAACACATAAAAAACACCCAACATACAAACAACACATCCACAAGACACAACACACACATGTCCCAATAAACATACAAGACACAATACAAACACAAGGCTCAACACACACACACAAGATCCAACACTCACACAACACACAAACAAGGCCCAACACACATACAAGGCAGAACGCACACACAAGAACCAACATACACACAAGGCCCACCCGACACACAAGGACCAACACACACACAAGGCCCAGCAACAAACAAAGCCAACACACACAAGGCCCAACACACAAGGCCCAGTACACACAAGGCACACAGGCACACACAACGCCCAACGCACACACAAGGCACAACAGGCACACAAGGCCAAACACACCCACAAAACCAACACACACCCAAGGCCCAACACACACACTTGGTACAACAGACAAAATACAAACACAAGGATCAACAAATACACAAGGCCCAACAACACACAAAGACCAATACACACACAAGGCCCAACAACACACAAACCCCAACACGCACCAAAGGCCCAACACACAAGGCCGAACACACATGCAAAGACCAACAGACACACAGGCCCCAACACATAAACCTCACCCAATGCACACACAATACACACAAGACGCAACACACACACAAGGCCCAGTAAACACACAGGACCAAACACAAACACAACGCACAACACACACACAACACACAAAAAAGGACCAACACACACACAACGCCCAACACATTCACAAGGCCCGAACACACAAGACCAACAGACACACAGGCCCCAACACATAAACCTCACAGAATGCACACACAATACACACACAAGGCCAAGTATACACACAGGACCAAACAGAAACACAATGCACAACACACACACAACACACAAAAAAGGACCAACACACACACTTGGCCCAACACACAAAATACAAATACAAGGACCAACACATACACAAGGCCCGACACTCACACAAGGCCGAATAACACACAAGACACAACAAAAGACAAGGCCCAACACACGCACAACACAAACACAAGACACAGAGCACGCACAAGGCACAAAATACATACAAGGCCCAACACACACACACACACAAACAAGGCCCAATACACACAGAAGGGCCAACACATACACAAGGCCCAACACGCACACAAGGCCCAACACACATAAAAGTCCCAACACACACACAAGGCTCAACACATACACAAGCCCCTACACACACACAAGGCCCAACACACTCTCAGGCCAAAACACACACACGTAGCCAAACACACTCACAAGACCAAACACTCACATAAGGCCCAAAAGACACACAAGGCCTATCACACAAGGCCCAACACACATACAAGGCCCAACACACACAAGGCACAACACTAACACACGGCTAAACACACACAGAAGGCCCAACACCAAACAAAGCCCAACACACACACAAGACCCAACACAGGAACAAGGACCAACACAAAAGACACAATACAAACAAAAGGCACAACACACACACAGACAAACATCACACACACACAAGACCGAAAACATACAAGGCCCAATATACACACAAGGCCCAACAGAAACATAAGGACCAACACACAAAAAAGGACCAACACAAACACATAGCCAAGCACACTCACAAGACCAAACACACACATAAGGCCTAAAACACACGCAAGGCCTATCACACCAGACCCAACACACACAAAAGGCCCAACACAAACCCATAGCCAAGCACACTCACAAGACCAAACACACACAAGACCAAACACACACATAAGGCCCAACACACACAGAAGGCCTATCACTGCACAAGGAACAAAACACACAAAAGGGCCAACACAAACACAATGCCCAACACACATACAAGGCCCAACACATACACAAGGCCAAACAATGCACAAGACCCAAAACACACAAACAAGAGCCAAAATACAAGGCCAAATACACAAACAAGGCCCAAGACAAAAGATACAACACACAAACCACACACACAGACACACATCAAACAAACACAAGACTGAAAACACGTACAAGGCCTAACATACACAGAAGGCCTATCACAGGAACAAGGAACAAAACACACAAAAGGGCCAACACAAACACAATGCCCAACACACATACAAGGCACAACACACACACAAGGCTAAGAGACACACAAGGCCTATGACACCAGGCCCAACACACACACAAGGCCTATCACACGCACAAGGCACAACACACACACAATGCCCAAAACACACCCAACGGCCAGCACATGCACAATGCACAACACACACAATGCCCAATAAACACCCAACACCCAACAATCACACAAGGCCCAACACACACACAATGCCCAATGCACACACAACGCCCAACACACACACAAGGCACAACACATACACAATGCCCAATACACACACAATATCCAACACACACACAAGGACAACACACAAGGCCCAACACACACACAAACAACATCCAACATACACACAATGCACACACAAGGCACAACACACACACAAGGCCCAATACACACTCAAGACACAAAACAAACACAAGGCACAACAAACACACAAGGCACAACAAACACACAAGGCACAACACAAACACATGATCCAACAACACACAACATACATACAAGGCAAAAACACACACAAGGCCCAACACACACAAAAAGCCCAACCCCCATACAACGCCCAACACACACACACAAGGCCCAACAAACAAGTCTCTGTACACACACAAGGCCTGACACACACAAGGCCCAACACACAAGGCCCACCACATAAAAAACACCCAAGATACACACAACACACACACAAGGCCAAACACACAAATAAGACCCAACAGACACACAATACACACAAGACCCAACACAAACACAAGGCCCAATACATACTCAAGGCCCAACACACACACAAGGCACAACACACACAAGGCCAAACAATACACAAGGCCCAACACACACACAAGGCCCAACACAGAAACAACACCTAACATACACACAATACACACACAAGGGACAATACACACACAAGGCCCAACACACACACAAGGCAATCAACACACAAGGCCGAACACACACACAAGGCCAAACACACACACAAGGCCAAACAACACACAAGGCAAACAACACACATGGCCCAACACACAAAAAAGCCCCAACACACAAGGTCAAACACACATACAAGAACAAACAACACACAAGGCAAACAACACACAAGGCCCAACACACACAAAAGCCCCAACACATAAGGCCGAAAACACACACAAGGCACAACACTGACACAAGGCACAACATTCATACAAGGCACAACAAACACACAAGGCCCAATACACACATAAGAACCAACACATACACCAGGCCCAAAACACACACTTGGCCCAACAACACACACAAGACACAACACACACACAAGATACAACACATGCACAAGGCCCAACAAACACATAAACAACAACCAACACACAAACTGTACACACACATGATGCAACACACGCACAAGGCCCAGTACACACACAAAACCCAACACAAACACAAGGCACAACAGACACACAAGGCAAACAATGCACAAGGCCCAACACACAAACAAGGCCCAACACACACACAAGGCCCAACAATGCACAAGTCCCAACACACACACATGAGCCCCAAAAAACATGCCCAACCAGCAAACAAGGCCCAAAACACAAGACACAACATACAAAAATCACACACAAAAGGCATAACAAACAAGGGCCAACACATAAACAACACCCAACATACACACAATACACACACAAGACACAACACACACACACAAGGCACAATACATACACAAGGCCAAACACACAAATAAGGCCCAACAGATACACAATACACACAAGACCCAACACACACACATGTCCCAATACACACATAAGACCCATTACAAACACAAGGCCCAACACATACACAAGGCCCAACACACATACAAGGCCTAATACACACAAGAGACACAAAACAAACACAAGACACAACATACATACAAGGCACAAATACACACAAAGCCCAACACACACACAAGGACCAACACACAAGGCTTAGCACACACACAAGGCCCAACACGCAAGGTCCAATACATAAACAACACCCAACATACACAAAATACACACACAAGACACAGCATACACACAAGGCCCAATACACAGAGAAAGCCAAACAACCAAATAAGACCCAACAGACACACATACACACAAGATGCAACACAAACACAAGTCCCAATATACACATAAGATCCAATTCAAAGACAAGGCCCAACATATACACAAGGCCCAACATACACACAAGGTCAAACAACACACAAGGCCCAACACAAACAAAAGTCCTAACACACAAGGCCCAACACACACACAAGGCCAAACAACACACAAGGCCCAACACACACACAAGCCACAACACACAAGGCCCAACACACACATTGGCCCAACAACACACACAAGAAACAACAAACACACAAAACACAACACACGCACAAGGCCAACAAACACATAAACAACAACTAACACACCAACTATACACAGACAAGATGCAACACATGCACAAGGCTCAATACACACACAAAACCCAACCCAAACACAAGGCACAACACACACACAAGGCCAAACAATGCACAGGGCCCAACACACATACAAGACCCAACACACACACAAGGCCCAACACACACACAAGGCCAAACAACACACAAGGCCCAACACACATAAAAGAACTAACACACACAAGGCTCAACACATACACAAGCCCCGACAAACACACTCTCGGGCCCAACACACACATGTATCCAAACACACTCACAAGACCAAACACTCACATAAGGCCCAAAACACACACAAGGCCTATCACACCAGCCCCAACACACATACAAGGCCGAACACAACAAGGCACAATACTAACACAAGGCTAAACACACACAGAAGGCCGAACACACACACAAAGACCAACACACACACAAGACCCAACACAGGAACAAGGACCAACACAAAAGACACAATACAAACAAAAGGCACAACACACACACAGACAAACATCACACACACACAAGACCGAAAACACATACAAGGCCCAATATACACACAAGGCCCAACACAAACATAAGGACCAACACACACAAAAGACTCAACACAAACACGTAGCCAAACACACACGCGAGACCAAACACACACATAAGGCCCAAAACACACGCAAGGCCTATCACACCAGAACCAACACACACAAAAGGTCCAACACAAACCCATAGCCAAGCACACTCACAAGGCCAAACACACACACAAGACCAAACACACACATAAGGCCCAACACACACAAAAGGCCCATTACACGCACAAGGCACAACACACATACAAGACCCAACACAGGAACAAGGACCAACACACAAGATTTAGCACAAACAAAAGGCACAACACACACAGAGACAAACATCACATACACACAAGACCGAAAACGCATACAAGGCCCATTATACATACAAGGCCCAACACAAACCCATAGCCGAGCACACTCACAAGACAAAACACACACACAAGACCAAACACACATATAAGGGCCAATACACACACAAGGCCCATCACACGCACAAGGAATAACACACACACACAATGCACAATACACACACAACGCCCAACAAACATACAAAGCACAACATACACACAATGCCCAATGCATACACAATGCCCAACACACACAAGGCACAATATATACACAATGCCCAATACACACACAATACCCAACACACACACAAGGCCCAACACACAAGGCCAATACACACGCAAACAACACCCAACATACACACAATACACACACAAGGCACAACATACACACGAGGCCCAATACATACACATGACACAAAACAAACACAAGGTACAACAAACACACAAGGCACAACACACACACATGACCCAACAACACACAACACATAAACAAGGCACAACATACATACAAGGCAAAAACACACACAAAGTCCAACACACACACAATGCCCAACAACACACAAAGCACAACACACACACAAGACCCAACACACAAGGCCTAACACACACAGAAGGCCCAACACACAAGGACCAACACACAAGGCCCAACACATAAACAAAACCCAATATACACACAATGAACACACAAGAAACAACACACACACAAGGTACAATACACACATAAGGCAAAACAACACACAAGGCCCAACACACACACAAAAGACCCAACACACAAGGCCCAACACACACACAAGGCCAAACAACACACAAGGACCAACAACACACAAGCCCCAACACATAAGGCCCAACACACACACAAGGCCAAACAACACATAAGGCTCAACACACACAAAAGCCCCAACACACAAAGCCCAACACACACTCAATGCGTAACATTCACACAAGGCACAACAAACATACAAGGCACAACACACACATAAGAACCAACACAACACCAGGACCAACACACACACATGGCCCAACAACACACACAAGTCACAACACACACACAAGGCCTAACATAAACAAAGCCAAACAACACACAAGGCCGAACACACACACAAGGCCTAACATACACAAAAGGCTAAACAACACACAAGGCCCAACACACACACAAGCGCCAACACACAAGCCCCAACACACACACAAGGCATATCACTCACACAAGGCACAAAAGACACACAAGTGCCAATACACACGTAAGAATCAACACACACAACAGGCCCAACACACACACTTGGCCCAACACATAAGGCCCAACACATAAACAACACCCAACATACACACAATAAACACACAAGACACAACACACAAACAAGGCCCAATACACACAGAAGGCCAAACACACAAATAAGGCCCAACAGACTCACAATACACACAAGACGCAACACACACACAAGTCCCAATACACACATAAGACCCAATACAAACACAAGGAACAACACATACACAAGGCCCAACACACAAGCCCCAACACACACACAAGCCCTAACACACACACAAGGCCAAACGATACAAAAGGTCCAACACACACAAATGCCCCAACACACAAGGCCCAAAAGACACACAAGGCGCAACACTCACACATGGCACAACAGACACACAAGGCACAACACACACATAAGAACCAACACAACACCAGGCCCAACACACACACTTGGCCCAACAACACACACAAGTCACAATACACACACAAGATAAAACACATGCATAAGGCCAACAAACACATAAACAACGACCAACACACAATCTATACACACACAAGACACAACACACGCACAAGGCCCTATACACACACAAAACCCAACCCAAACACAAGGCACAACACACACAGAAGGCCAAACAATGCACAAGTCCCAACACATATACAAGGCCCAACACACAAAAAGGCCCCAAAACGCACAAGTCCCAACACACACACACACAGGAGTCCCAAAAAACAAGGCCCAACACACAATACAACACACAAAAATCACACACAAAAGGCTTAAAAAAACAAGGCCCAACACATAAACAACACCCAAAATACATACAATACACACCAAGATACAACACACACACAAGGCCCAATACACACACAAGGCCAAACAACCAAATAAGGCCCAACAGTCATACAATACACACAAGACGCAACACAAACAAACACTGGTTCCAATATATACATAAGACCCAACACAAACACAAGGCCCAACACATACACAAGGCCTAACACACACACAAGGCCTAACATACACACAAGGCCAAACAACACAGAAGGCCCAACACACAAGACCCAACACACACACAAGGCCAAACAACACACAAACAAAGTTAAACACACATAGAAGGCTCAACACACACACAGGCCCTACCCACAGTTGAGGCCCTACACACAAACAAGGTCCAACAACACACAAAACCCAACACACACACAAGGACCAACACGCAAGGACAAGCACACAAATGAGGCCCAACACACACAAAGCCGAACACACACAATGCCCAAAACTCGCACAAGGGCAAAAACACACACCAGGCCCAACACACACTCAGGCCCAACACACACAAGGCCAAACAAACACACAAGGCCCAACACACACACAAGGATCAACACACACACAAGACCCAACACACACACAAGGATCAACAAACACACAAGACCCAAAACACATACAAGGCCCAACACACACAGTAGGCACAGCACACACACAAGTCCCAACACACACACAAGACCCAACATACACACAATGCTCAACAAACACACAAGACACAAAACACACACAAGTCCCAACACACACACAAGACCCAACATACACACAATGCTCAACAAACACACAAGACACAAAACACACACAAGGCCCAACACACACACAAGGCCCAACACACACACAAGGATCAACACACACACAAGGCCCAACACACACACAAGGCCCAACACACACAACACACAAACAAGGTTAAACACACATAGAAGGCTCAACACACACACAAGGCCCCACACACAACACACAAACACAGTTAAACACACATAGAAGGCTCAACACACACACAAGGCCCAACACACACTCAAGGCCCTACATACATACAAGGTCCAACAACACACAAAACCCAACACACACACAAGGACCAACACGCAAGGACAAGCACACAAATGAGGCCCAACACACACACAGGGCCGAACACACACACAAGGCCCAAAACTCGCACAAGGGCAAAAACACACACCAGGCCCAACACACACTCAAGGCCCAACACACACAAGGCCAAACACACAAGCAAGGCTGAACACACATAGAAGATCCAATACACTCTCAAAGCTCAACACACACACAAGACCCAACACATACACAAGGCCCAACACACACACAAGGCCCAACACACACAGAACGTTCAACACACACACAAGGCCCAACACACCAACAAGGCCCAACACACAAGAACCAACACACACACAAGGACCAACAGACACAAAAGGCTCCCCCACCCACAAGACACAAAAAACAAGGTTTAACACACACACAA
>JAQQSO010000162.1:0-18052 GCA_028658305.1 Pachyuromys duprasi | reverse complement strand
ATTGAGTGGAGGAGAAAACAAGCAACAGGACAGGAGCATGCCAAAGAGGTCCTCTGGGCTGGTCAATGTAGCGATGTATCAGCGCAGATATTAAGACTCACCATCAAGCCTCTGGCAGAGGGCGAGAAGTAATGATAGATCTGGGGGAGGTTGCTGTGACTTGGGGAGAACAAGAGCTCCACAAAGACCAAACTGAGCAGGGCACAGGGGTCTGGAATGAGACGGTTTCTACAATCAAGGACCATGTGTGGATGTGGCCTGGAACCCCAGCACAGATGGGCCCCATGATATCTTGGTGTAGGACTGAAGACCCTAGTGAGGGAAACAGGGACTGTTTCAGTCAAGATCTTGATTGCTGACTGTTTGACCCTCCCCCATACACCCCGGGAGTGACAGACTGGCTACATCCCAGGGGAGGACATTACAGCCAGCCCTGAAGAGACAGGATAAGCTGGGGTTGGATAGAAGGGGAGGAGCTCCTCCCCTGTTGGTGGACTTGGAGGGGGTGGGGAGGAGGGAGATGAGGGAGTGAGTGGGAGGGTAGGAGGGAATGAGGGAGGGGGCTATGCCTGGGATTTAAAGTACCTAACCTGTGATTGATATAAAAATAAGTAAATTTAAAAAAATTAAAAAATTAAAAAAAATTAAAAAAAAATCAGGTGTCCATAAGTGTGTGGGTTTATTTCTGGGTCTTCTATTCAGTTCCATTGATCCACCATTCTGTTACTATGCCAGTTCCATGCAGTTTTTATTACTGTTGCTCTAGAGTACAGCTTGAGATCAGGATGGAGATAACTCCAGAAGATCTTTTATTGTCGAGGATTGTTTTAGTAATTCTGGGTTTCTTGTTATTACATAGGAAGTTGCGAATTTTTCTTTCAAGGTCTGTAAAGTATTGTGTTGGTAATTTGATGGGAATTGCATTGAATCTGTAGATTGCTTTTTATCACCTCACCCTGATCTGGGAGCAGCCTTACCAGGCCACAGAGGAAGACAATACAACCACTCCTGATGAGAGAGGATAGACTAGAATCAAAAGGAAGGAAAAGAAGACCTCCCCTATCAGTGGTCTTGTGGAGGGACATGGGTGGAAAAAGGGAAGGGATAGTGGGATTGGGCGGGGAGGAGGGTGGGGTTTATGGGGTGATACAAAGAGAATAAAATGTAATAAATAAAAATTGAAAAAAAGAACCTAGACTAGAGGCTCATCAACAATGAATGGATAAAAATGGTTGTGTACATCAAAACTATCAGCTATAGAGATTAACAAGAGACAGCATCTGTGGTTGCCCCTGTGAGACCCACATAAGCGCCAGCTGTGCAGTAGCTTTTTCTGAGAAGAGAACTTTCTGTCTCCTGTCTTGGAGGAAAGCCCCTTCAGCACAGGATGTTTGCAGGGAGGTGAACAAACAGGATGTTCTAAGGGGAGGTGAAATACCTTGCCCTACAGGGAAGCTCCTTAAGTTTAGAAAGTAAACAACTCAAAATAGTCTAAAGAAATTCATGAAACTAACTAGGTTCACCAGAACTCTTCCTCTGTGTACATGTGTATGAGCAGTAAAGGACTTCCAAGAGACACAGAGAGACAAACTCTGCCATTTAGAAGACTGATGAATTAAGCTGCTCACAAGGGACTCAGACCAGCTGAGAATCCTAAAAGAAGAGACCAGTAGACTTGCCTTTGAAATACTTGTAATCAATGAGCTGCCTGTGAAGGACACCCTTCAACCTGTTGAGATGACTGCAGATGAAGAACTATGCTCCAGGTATTCAGTTTTCATGAGCGGTGATAGACTTTGTTGATGTTCCTGTCTTTGAATCATTTTGCTCCTGTAAGTATCGCATCACCCACATTCCTGTAAGTAATATCAATAAAACTCTTCGCTTCACACACACACACACACACACACACACACACACATATATATATATATATATATTCCACAGTACAAGATACCTATAAATTATGTCTACTGTTCATATGCATGTACTAATCTTGCTGAGCACATCCGCAAGCATTTGCATGCACAGGCCTATATTACTCAGACACACAGGCACACACACACACACACACACACACACACACACACACACACAGACACAGTATTAAAAAAAAAAAAAAAGAAAGAAACTAGGCTGCCAAATATACATCTGTAGAAAAATTTCTTCCACAACCCTATCAGTCACAGGACAAATTGTATTTAACTTTGAGCTGTTATTTAACTACTTGTGCTAGCCAAAGAGCATGTCCTGTGTTCAAATGAATGAGAACCAGTTCAGGTTCTCTGCCTCTCCACATTATTGCAATTACAAGTAACAACAAATAACTGGTTTGCATAAATGTGATTTTCAAGGTTATCATGAATTAATTTTGTACCCAGGATAGTCACAACGCAATTTTTGGATAGAACAAGAAAGTAACTAAAATAACTGGTTAATCTGTACTGAATATAGAAAAACATATAGAAAAGATTAACAGAAAATAATTTTGTTTCATATTAATAAAGTCGAGTGTTTATTCATAAAATTCGTGCTTAAATCTTCGTAGTATTTTAAAAGAAAAGGGTGTGTGTGTCAATCTAATTAAAAGGGCTAAAATTTCTTTAAAATAATTTTTATTTAGTTTTTGATATTATAATGAAATTAGATCATTCCCCGATTACTTGCTGCTTTTGGTGTCCCATTATGTACTTCCTCCCATTTGCTGTCTTTTCATATACTTGTCCACTTTCCTCTAATTATTTTACACAGCCATACATACATATACACATATATGGTCTCATATATCTGTATGTATGTATGTACAGTATTATATACACATATGTACTTGTTATATATTTGAACTCCTAAGTACATGAAGACAACCTGCTTTCTTTATGAAGGAAACATCTCTTATGAGTGGCATATGGACACCAAAATAGATGCTCTATAAAGATAAACCATTACATTTTTGATACTTTTAATATTAATTTTTATTTTATAGCTGTTCTATGATCTTTCTGAGTAGTCTGCTTAAGTACAGTTATAACTTCTTTTAAGAATTTTTTTCATTTTCATATTGACTTCATCACACCCTTTGTTATTTATGAAAATCAATTATTATTATTTTTCAATCAATGATTTCCTCAATTGTTTTATCATTATTTTGCTTAAATTGGTAGCAAGTTTGAATTAGCAATATCACACAATATTTATTTCTAACTGTTCTGCTCTCTGAGGTTTTGACTTACTAGTTTCCCACATTGCTAACTGATATAATCCAAGTCAATTATGCTATGACACACCTGGAAAGCAGTTAGGCTCCTATCTATCTACAGAGACTGAGACATCATTTATATCCCTCTTGAAGATTATAGTCCCAAATCTATGATGTAGATATACCTTAGCTGTAACCTAAAAAGTGCCTTTAAAGATTTTACTACAGGGTAATAAAATATGATGACAAAGTCAAGTATTAAAATAAATAGTTAATTTGAACTTATACTTCCTGAGAAATATTAGTGTACCCACATCAAGACCAAGCATCTTGGCAGCAGGCAGGCATGCTGACTGGACAACAGCAGAAAGGTTACACCTCGAACTGCATCCAGGAAGACATGAGATGGGATTTGGAAAAGCTGTGTCTTTTGAAACCTCAAAGCCTGCCTGCAGTGACATACTCCCTTCACAAAACCACACCTCTTAAATGAACACAAACAGCAGCATTAACTGGATATTCCTGCCCAGGGGACCCTGTGGAGATTGATCACCAACCAAGCACCATTCACGGAAAGGACCTAAGCCCTCTGTTCACTTGTAACACGTAGGCAGCTCAGTCTCCATGTGTATTCCCTGGTAAGAAGGAGCTAGGGAGCAGGAGCTGTCTCTGACATGGACTCTGGTGCCTGCACCTTGATCACTTCCTCCTGGCAGGACTGCCTTGCAAGGCCAGAGAGGAAGAAGTTGCAGCCAGTACTGATGAGACTTGATAGGCTGGGGTCAGTTAGTAAGGAAGGAGAGCTTCCCCTTTCTGAAGACTAGGTCCGGAGGGTGAGGGGTAATTGGGAAGGAGGTTGGTACTAAGATGAGACTATGGAAAGATCTATGATCAGGATGTAAAGTGACTAACTCTAAAATAAAATAAATAAATTAATAAAAAAAAAGTTCAGGATCAGCAAAAAAAAAAAGACAATAAAATAAATTCCTGTCTATGTAGAATATTTTGTTTAAACCACCAATGACAGGAAAGGTATAAAATTGACCTGATGTCCGTAACTTCTTATCTGCACTGTCTTGTACACAGTTTAGTTTAGTTTCTTTCTTTCATAGCACTTGACTTTCCTCTATGCCTGATCAAACAAAACAAAACAAAATCAAACAAAACAAAAATAAGTCTGTCTCCTTCTTCAGTGGTTATCCTGGTGCTAGCTGCCTAGGAAAGACACTGACTGTTAACTCCTCTATTCACTGGGCATTTCTTGTCTATATTTCCATTAAAAATATTTTTCTAAAATAGTTTCTGTTCCCCTTACTAATATACCCACTTGGGAATTGAGCTACCATTTGCTACATACAAGCAGGGGTTCTAGGTTATAACCATACATGGTCCTTGGTTGGAGAGACAGTCTCATAAAAGACCCTTGTGCCCTGATATATTTGGTTCTTGAGTAGCTCCTGATTTCTCCAGGTCATACTAACTGAACTCAATGGCTGGCTCTTCTACCTCCCTGCCCCCCCCTCCAAGGGAGGAGCAGCCTTGCTAGGCCACAGAAGAGGACAATGCAGCCAGTACTGAAGAGACCTGATAAGCTAGAGTTAAATGGAAGGGGAGGAGGTCCTCCCCTATCAGTGGACTTGGAAAGGTGTAGGGAGGAGATGAGGGAGGGAAGGGGGATAGGGAGTGAATGCGGGAGGGGGCTAAGGCTGGGACACAAAGTACATAACCTGTGATTAATATAAAATAAAAATGAAAATTTTTTCCTAATCTTCTTTATCATTTTGACACCACATAAAAGTAATGCATTGACTTTTTTAAGAGTCTTCTAGGTTTCAGAGATTCTTCTCCATATTTAATATACCTTTGAAATTGAATTTTGCTATTATTCAATCCAAGTTTTTGTTTGACAGAAAGTGTTATTTAATTTTATTTCTAAACATATACCATTATTAATGAAGATTATCCTAGAGCAAAAAACCGATTGTAAAGACGGGAGTGGGTCTCTCTGTTTTCTTGTATTGTTCTCATGAGAGGACAGCCATTTCAACAGAAGCAACAAAACCTCCAGTCAAACCATGTCAGTCATGGAGAAACAACACAAATAGCTAGAGGACATACCTTGTCTGCTGCAGTGTTGCCGGGATGCACAAAACCCTGTGCTGTGATTCACAGCTAAAGCATAAAATCCAAAAACACTGGAGACCATGATGAGATCAAAAGACTGGCCATTGATTATGTCGTGAGTCAAGCCCAGTAAGAGTTAGATGATACTGTTTCTCAAAAGGGACAATGCAAGGAGCAGGAATGTCAGCTCGAAGGAAGGAAGGAAAGAAGGAAGGAAGGAAAGAACTTTGAAGAGTAGGGTTTTTTTGTTTTTATGTTTTCTTTTTAAGAAAACTGAAACAAAGCCCTTAGGTTACATTATGTCTCTTTAGAAGCATCTTTTCTGTAGGGTCTCAGGAGCCACCTGAACTTTCAGAGCTTGAAACTTATTGGCCATGAGTAGAGGTGGCAGCTACCTTGGATGTAGAAATGTTTTTTCTTTTTATTACTTTATTAAGTGTGGTAACTCTGCAAACTACCATATTTTAAGCAAGGTGCACTCTGGGAAAGGGACCAAAGCATGACTCATCAATAGTAATTTTGAATACCATGTTCAGAGATTAAAATTTTGTAGCACATACATGGGAAAGTAACTGAGTTTATATAGAAAATATATAACTAAATGAAATTTATGGAGATGTAGCAGAACATTAGTAAATGGGAATAATCAGGGCTAAATTGCAGGAAGATCAGACCAAAACAAATGCTGAGACCCACAGCCAATATTAGATGGAGACCTGGGAATCATGTGGAAGAGTTGGGGGAAGGATAGAAGGACCTGAAGGGGACAAGAACTCCACAAGAAGACCAACAAAACAACTAACCTAGGCCCATGGAGCCTCACAGAGGCTGAATCACCAACCTAAGTGCATGGGTGGACAGGACCAAGGCTCTCAACACTTACGGAACTGATGGACGGCCTGGTCTTCATATGGATGCCTTAGCAACTGGAGTGGGGTCTGTCACTGACACAGATACAGATACCTGCTATTGGACCTCTTTCCCCTAGCTGGGCAACTGTGTCTGGCCTCAGTGGAAGAGGGCGGACTTAGTCCTGATGCAACATGGAGCATGAAGTGGCAGGGTGAGAAGGCAGGTGGGTGGTGGGGGACTCCTTTCTGTGAGAATAAGGGGGAAGAGGGTGGGAGGTTAGGACTGGGAGGAAAAGAAGGAGAGAGCTGTGATCAGGGTGTAAACTGAATAAATAAATAAATTAAAGAAAAAAATGCAGTAACAGAAACTTAAAAATATGAGAGGTGTGTGGCAGTAGCCATTTAATATTGTGTAAAGAAGGGTTGTATTATCCGTAAAAATATATACGGTGAGTGCTCTAAACTGGAAAATGAAACAGTGAAAATATTACTATCTCTAAATGCAAGGAGCACAGGAAGTTGTCAGTCTTTCATCTACAAGACTATCAAGTGAATTAGGACAGTATGGTACCTTTAAATCAACTGTGCTTATAAGGTATATAAAGTGTCCTGCAGATAATTAAAACAAAACCTAACCAAAAAAAAAAAAAAAAACAACTTTTGATTAGTTCTCCTTGAAATACTTCTTATATTCCTTCAGAAAATATGTTATAGAAGAATGTAAACTCATTAAAATATGTTAGTATATTATGTGGGATTAAAATGACTTGTATCAGAAAAACATAAAAGATCAATTTTGTGTTCATATTTTTAGATAAATTGGAAACACAGACATATTCTTTACTACTATGCATGAACCTAGTGGCATTATTTTCCTTTCTCCTTTAATCTCTCTTTCTTGACTTATTTTATGTGCTAATATTCCCTTAGGTGATTTATGTTAATCTTAAGAGCACTATTTATTCAGAATTCTTATCTGACAAATGCACACTCACATAGCGTTTGTCTTTAAGCTTAGCAACACTTTAATGGAGATAAATAGAAACACTTCCAAGAGTAATTGACTGCCATTTTCTAATTATGCTTTGTTCTATTGCTTTGTTGAAAAGATATTTACTGATGCATAAAAAATATTCCAAAGGCAGGAGGCATGTTTTTAATTATTTTATTGTCTTCTGTCAAAGGCTTAGTTTTAGCTTCCAATCCATACCCGTGGATATTTTAGTATCTAACAGCTTTTGTTTCTTAGAGGTGATTAACATATATTTTAAAATATTCACTGAGAACGGTTGTGTCAGCAAAGTTTATATAAAATAAGTATTTAAAACTCCTACTCTATTATGTTCACAGATGTTTTATGATGCTCATTTTTATGGCAAGTACAAATAATCTAAAAATATTACATGTGGTAAATTAATTTCAGGTGTTTGAAAACATGTTGCCTTGAATATAATACATGAAACTATTTAAAGAAATCTATACACATAAAGAAGATAAACAAGAAAGAGCAGCCAGGGTAAGATGATCAACCCTCGCTTACAAAGACAAATGGGATGGACATTGGATGTAGGAGAAAACAAGTAGCAGGACAGGAGCCTACCACGAGGGCCTCAGAAAGAGTTTACCTAGCAGTGTATCAAAGCAGATGCTGAAACTCAACCAAACCTTTGGCAGAGTGCAGGGAAACATATGAAAGAAGGGGAGTTAGTAAGACCTGGAGAGGACAGGAGCCCTGCAAGGACCAAATATATCAGGGCACAGGGGTCTTTTATGAGACTGTTTCTCCAACCAAGGACTATATGTGGATATAACCCAGAACCTCTGCTCGGATGTAGACCATGGTAGCTCAGTATCCAAGTGGCTACCTTAGTAAGGGAACAGGAACTATTTCTGACATGAACTCATTGGCTGGCTCTTTGATCCCCCCTCCTCCCATCAGGGAGGAGCACCCCTTCTAGGCTACAGAGGAGGACATGGCAGCCAGTCCTG
This sequence comes from Pachyuromys duprasi, assembly GCA_028658305.1. Classification (NCBI taxonomy): domain Eukaryota; kingdom Metazoa; phylum Chordata; class Mammalia; order Rodentia; family Muridae; genus Pachyuromys; species Pachyuromys duprasi. The sequence continues at coordinate 9,892 of JAQQSO010000162.1, read as the reverse complement.
AAGATACCTGATAAGCTAGGGTCAGATGAAAGGGGAGGTCGCCCTCCCCTATCAGTGGACTTGGAAATGGGCAGGGAGAAGATGAGGGAGGGTGGGAGTGGGAGGAAATGAGTGAGCAGGATACAGCTGGATACAAAGTTAATAAACTGTAACTAATATTAAAAATAAAAAAACTAATTAAAGAATGGCATAATATATAATTGTATGATTTTTTCCACAAGGGCATCTAAGCTAAAACAAAACCTTGCATATATATATATATACATAAAGGATGATATACATTTCAAAATAATATCGGACTTATAAATTACTCAAATCACTGATTATACTCTCAGCACAAACTTAAGTAGCATCAGAAGTATTTTAAAATAGAAAATTATTTTGAAACTCAGTGTCTGGCTCTTTGGTAACCTCCCCTTGGTGGGTGCATCCTGGCCAGGCCACAGAGGAAGATGTTGCAGTCAGTCCTGATGAGAACTGATAGGCTAGGATCAGATGGAAGGGGAAGAGGACCTCCCCTATCAGTGGATTAGGGGAGGATCATAGTGGGGAAAGAGGAAGAGTAGGTGGCCCGGGGAGGACACAAAAGTGGGGACTGAAGCAAGAACACAAAGTGAAAAAAAATGTAATAAATAATATTTTTTCTAATACCCACAAGTAAATACAGACCTCAGGATCCATCAAAGAAACTTTCCGTGACAGAGACCAAAGTGCAGAGTTGTATATCCCAGTCCTAATGGGCACATCCGCAGAGTACTCACTCCTGTAACTAAGGTTCAGCTCACAGTGCTAAGAGGGGCAAAGGATTATAGAGCAAAGGCTTTCAGGAGTTTGCTCTCAGAGTCTGTCTCCTGCAATCATAAATTCTCATCATATAACTGTGTAAACATTAGCTGAACAAGAATAGACATCCTCGGCTGCCTGGAGGAGAGCTCAGGAGGTCTCCACCCTACACATAGACTGTAGGCAACTGAGGAAGTCAACAAGAGGAGCATTAGTATTCCCCAGGGACCAGCACAAAACTTAGTGACCTAATACCAAATGATCAGTAAACACATATACAAGTAATAATGCAGAAACTGAGAAGGAAGAACTCATGAATTTGAGAATATATGTGTATATTTCCCTCTATATGTTTACTATGTATATAAAATGCCTGTGACAACAGATAAGGGTAAATGGGAGAGTCTGGAGGGAGTGAAAGGAAAGGAAGAGCGCTGTGCTGCCACTGTGATACCGAAGTTAAAGTTAAGGAAGAAAGCTAAAATAAATCACACCACAGACAGGAAGTTTAAAAGAAAATATTTTGAGTTTCTTATAATTAAATAGCATATGGTTACATTCATTTAATTATAACTATTTAAGTTGATCTACACATACATGTGTAGTGTAAATTCTCTGAATTCTGATAACAAGGGAAGTATTTGTTTTAATGACTCATGATTTCATACGAATAGAAATCTTTAACATTATGTGGCTACATATGGCTTGCTCATTTGAGAAAGTGAAATACCCAGGAGATATCCAATAGGTTTATTTTCATCAATTTGACATTAGTTATTTAAATAGGTTCTGAACTTCGTGAGGTCAAATCTTTATCATTAATGACATGGAAACCTCTTCCCTAAAATCACGATTAAATTTTTAAAAACATAAATTGGAAAGAATCTGTACTTTTAACATGTGTAATTATTTAGTATTCCTTCTCAAGATGAGTGTTTTAATAATCATTCACAGAATAAAGGGTGGGTTATAAATAAATAAATAGCTATTAATCCCCTGCTGTATTTCTATTAAAAAGAATATCTAGTTAAATGATAATTTCAGGTTAACAATGAACACTAAAGTAAATTAAGTATATTTTCTTTAAAAATGTTGTTCATATGTTATTTAAGCTAGTTTAATTTTTAATATTGCAAATTATTAACTTTCTATCCCTTCTGAAGCACACTCCCTCTTCCCCTCCCAAGCCCACCTTCCCTCCCACTTCTCCCTCTATGCCCCTCAATCAGTCATCTGATAGGAGAGGTCCCCTTCCCCTTCCATGTGACCCCAGCCTATGAGGTCTCATTAGGACTGGCTCATTGTCTTCCTCTGTGCCCTCTGTGCACAGCTGCACTCCCCACAGGGGGAGGGGATCAAAGAGTCAGCCAATGAGTTCATGCCAGAAAAAGCCCCTGTTCCTCTTACTAGAAAACCCACATGGACACTGATCTCCATGGGCTACATCTGTGCAGGCACTCTAGGTTATTTATATGCATGGTCCTTGGTTGGAGTATCAGTCTCAGAAATGATCCCAGGGCCCAGATATTTTGGTTCTGTTGTTCTCTTTGGGGAGCTCCTGTCCTCTCCAGGTCTTTCTATCTCCTACTTCTTTCATAAGATTCCCTGCATTCTGCCCAAAGTTTGGCTATGAGTCTCAGCATCTGCTTTGATACCCTGCAGGGTAGGGACTTTCAGAGGCCCTCTGTGGTAGGCTCCTGTCCTGTTTCTTGTTTTCTCCATCTTTTGTTGTCTATCCCATTTGCTTTCTGAGTAAGGATTAAGCATCTTTCCTAGGGTTCTCCTTATTTACTTTCTTTAAGAGTATAGATTTTGATATCCATCCTCTTTGCCTTTCTGAATGAGGACTGAGCAAATTACCCAGAGTCCTTCTTCTTGATTACCTTCTTTAGGTATACAGATTTTAGTATGTTTATCCTATATTATATATCTAATATCCACTTTTAAGTGAGTATGTACCCTGTGTGAATTTCTGCTTCTGGGATACCTCACTCAGAATTATCTTTTCTAGATCGCACCATTTGCCTGCAAATTTCATGATTTCCTTGTTTTTAATTGCTGAGTAGTATTCCAATTGTTTAAATGAACCACAATTTCTATATCCTTTCCTCAGCTGAGGGGCATCTGTGTTATTTCCAGATTGTGGCTATTACAAATAAAGCTGCTGTGAACATGGTTGAGCAAATGTCCTTGTTGTATACCTACACATTTTTTGGATATATGCCTAGGAGTGGTATAGCAGGATCTTGAGTTAGCACTCTTCCTACTTTTCTGCGAAAGCACCAGATTGGTTTCCAAAGCGGTCCTACAAGTTTTTATTCCCAACAACAATGGAAGAAGGGGAAAGCAGGAAACATGGAACAGGACAGTAGCCTAACACAGAGGGTCTCTGAAAGACTCTACCCTGCAGAATTTCAAAGTTCATGCTGAGACTCATAGGCAAACTTTGGGGTAATGAAAGAATGGGGAGAATGAAAGAGCTGGAGAGGACAGGAGCTACACAAGGAGAGCAACAGAACCAAAAAATATGGACACAGGAGTGTTTTCTGAGACTGAAACTCCAACCATGGATCATTCATGGAGATAACTTAGAACCCATGCACAGATGTAACCCATGGCAGCTCAGTGTAAAAGTAGGTTCCTTAGTGATTGGAACAGGGGCTGTCTCTGACATAAAATGATTGGCCTGCTCTTTGATCACCTTCCCCTGAGGGGGGAGCAGCCTTAGCAGGCCACAGAGGAAGCAATGAACCCACTCCTAATGAGACCTATTAGACTAGGATCAGTGGAATGGGGGAGGGGCGTGGTTTGAAAAAAGGGAGGGAGGATGGGATCTGGAGGGGGAGAGGGAGGGAGCTACCAGTGGGAAACTGGTAATTAATAAACTGTAATTAATAAAAATAAAATATTAAAATAAAACATTACTAAGATATTCCCAAAATTTACAAAATAAATAAATAATTTTGTTTTGTTGGTGAAGAAAAAAAGAATATAGATTTTAGTATGTTTATCCTATATATTATGACTAATATCCACTTATAAGTGAGTATATACCATGGATTTGGGCTTTTAAAAACTTTTAATCTCTAAGGGTAGTCAGAAGCTGTTGAAGTAACTTTAGAGGAATCCTACTTACTGGCTTGTTCTTCATGCTCACTCAAGCTTTCCCTGTTTACTTATAGAACTCATGATCTCCATCCAGCCCAGGGTTGTCTCTCCCCACATTAGACTGCACCCTCCACCATCAATCATTCATAATAAAATTGAGTACAAACTTACCTGAATACAGTTCAATATTCTGGAGACATTTTCTCAATTGAGCTTCTCTCATTTCAGATGATTATAATTTGTGTCAAGTTGATGTAACACTAACCAAGACAACAGTAGTTTTGGATACTACTTTGATAAAAATATGTTATTAAAAAGTGATGTGTAGGTTAGCCTGGTTAAAATAATAAAGTAATGAAGTCAGTATTAGGCCAGGTATGATTATACAATGAACAGTTAAAATACTTTGATAAAGAAAAAAGGTTTCAAAAAACAACTACTAAAAACCAGTGTATACAAAAATAAATGACAAGCTTTACAATAAAGTAAACTTTGTAACTAAATATATTAAACAATTGCATTTAACTTTCATTCATGATGAATTTACAAACATTTGAACATTTTTTTAATGCCTCATGGCCCAATTTGAGTGTGATCAGATGGTAAAAAGATATCCTTTTTCTGTTCCTTCTGTTGCCACTACTTCCATTATGAGGTTCACCGTTCATTACCTCAACTAAACTGACTGATGTTCATAAATCCTACTCCAAGTGCCATCCACTTGAAGATTTTCATTCGTATCAGAGGTATCTTGGTACGACAGGACATCAAATTCATGTTAAATATGTTAAATAGTTCAAGTCCTTTATTGTTGGATGGATCCCTGATCTCTTTTTAAAAAACCATACTTTCACATTTCTTAAATCTCTATTCATTAAAATGTTCCTTCATTCTTCATGGTATTAATGTCGGTAAATCTGAAAGTGAAACACACCTGAAAGGTAAAATACTTCAACAATTCTGGTTAAAAAGAATTTCACATGGTGTCTAGACATGACTTAGCTCCTTAGAGTGCAAACTGCTATTCAAGAGAACTGGAGTTGATTCCTAAAACTAACAAGACAGCACACAATTGTCTGCAACTCCAGGTTCAAGAGGCATAATATGATCTTTGGGTCTCTGAAAGCACAAGGCATATGCATGGTGCATAGATATAATGTACACAAGCACTCATGAGGTAAAACTATAAAATTTTAAAAAGAAAAAAAAATTCCTTTTATGAGCAGGAGAGGGGAAAGTTCATGAAGCATTGATCCCACACAAAGAATTCCAGAGTAAAGCTGGGAATTAAAAAGATGTTATAATAATTATTTGAAAGGAGACACTGAGATTAAAGAAGTATGAGGAGAGGTATATGAATGGGTTTCAAGGGAGGAAAGATAAATGTAATGAAAATTCAGTCTCAAAAATCAGCAAAAAATTTATTGAATTCTGAAAATAGTAATTAATTTGGACAGAATTCATTCATAAAAGGAGGTATGTTGTTAAACATAGGCACATATATCGCATTCAATTCATCATGCTGACATCTATTCTAAGTAAAAGCAGAAAAAAGAAAGAAGGAAGGGAAGAGAGAGAGAGAGAGAGAAAGAAAGAAAGAAAGAAAGAAAGAAAGAAAGAAAGAAAGAGAACAGGAAGAAGTACAGAGGGAGAGAAACACATTTCAGTACAACTTTTAAAACCTAAAAGATTATATTTCAATGTTCTAAACAGAATGACACCAAAAAGTTTAGGGCGCTATTGAATATTTTCTGTAGATACTTTAATTGGACCAAAATCAACATCTAGAATTCTAAAAATTGAACCAAAACATAACATTCTATCTTCATGTTCTGTCAGGTATTTACATGTTGTAATAGAAAATTCTAACATTTGAAGGCTACATATTATCTTGTAGTATTTCTTACATAATTAAATATAATGTGAAAACTGAGTGATATCATGTTACATATAAAATGTTATTATTTTTTAAAATGATGCTCTACTGAAACAATTTTAAGAATACAATTCATATTTTAAGTAGCCCCAAGTACTCTGAATATTGCTGCATGGACTTTAAATTTAAAAAAAAGTCTTTATGTTGAAAGTTTGTTATTGATTGTTATAGTCATGTAATATTTTGATTAAGTCTAAAAATCAAATACAGGTATAAGTATGATCATATGTCCAGAAACTGAATATGTATATATTGTGAATAATTTCCACCATTCACCAGTTAACACGTTTATAATTTATAAATAAGTGTTATAGAATAAAACAGCCACTATAATTACTGGTAGGTAAAATTAATAGAAAATTTTCTTAAAGAAAAAGATATAGAACAGCAAACAAGAACGAAACGAAAAACAAAAGTCTCCCCAGAATTTCAGAGGCTTATGCAAATAAGTCTCACTCAAGTTTCCTTTTATAAGTGAATAATACTCTAAAGAATAGACTATTTTATTTATTAAATATAGGAACTAATCAATTCTTAAATTAAAGCTTGAGAAGAGTAAAATTATCATGACCCAATGTCAATTTTATTCAAAAGAGGATTTGAAGGAGAAAAATAAATGAATTTATGTGATATATACTGTGGTTAATTTAAAAGGTGTGGTCCAATAAATGCTTATTATTAGGGTATAATTATCATTGCAGTATAATCTCAACCGTTATCAATGGAATTAAGACGCAGACACCTGTTGTATTTTATAAAATAGCCTTTACCTGAGGAACTGTAGATATTAACTCTCTAATCTAACTTTACCTTCCAGCCCCAATCTCAAGCTATCTCCCATCAATGGTCCCAAAATAATAATGACTGTTCTCCATCTCCTCTATCCAAGTTGGTCCAGCCATGTGCTCCTTTCCCATGCTAACCCATGGTGCTGGTGTCCTCCCATCTTCTGCCTTTCCCTCCTAGTGGTCTCTCTACCCCAGCTGGCCAACCCTGAACACCAACCCCTTTTCTTTTGCCAAATCCCATGCTTCAGCATTTTTTTAAATTAACAGATCAGCTTTAAATTAGGTGGAGCAAGGATTACAGATACAAGGACAGTTATACATGAGGATGTGTTCCTCTGAGTAAGGACAAGATCTTTGGGATCAGCAATTAACATTAAAATACATAGCATCAGGCCAACATCCAACAGATATCCCTGACAATTTTAAAATTATTAATCTCAAAATGAAAATCAATTTTAAAAAGCAAGAAGTTTACATTTCATTTTCATAGTAAATTATTTGGTCACTCTCTAGTAGTACTAATTTTAGTTATGTGAAGTCAAAAGGTGCTGAAGAAGCCATTGAAATAGTCCATGAAGCAAGTCTCTTTTTTAAATTAAATTTTTATATTAATTACATTTTATTTACTTTGTATCCCAGATGTAAACCCCTCTCTTATTCTCTCCCAATCCACCCTCACTCCCTCATCTCCTCCCTGACCCTCTCTAAGTCCACTGGTAGGTGAGGTCCTCCTTCCCTTCCATCTGACCGTAGTTTATCAGGTCTCATAAGTACTGACTGCAATGTCCTCCTCTGTGAAATAGCAAGGCTGCTCCTCCCTCAGGATGGGGTGGGGGGAGGTCAAAGAGCCAGCCACTAGGTTCATGTTAGAGACAGTCTTTTTTCTCCTTACTAGGCAAGTCTCAAACAAAGGGCTGCCTCCGATTAGAAGATTCGAAATTTGTCTCTGGCCTAATATTAAGGTATACTAAGGAATACTAAGGTATTGTGTGGGGCATATACTGGAAATTCCCCATGAATAACAAAAGCAGAACTTGACTCTACTTGTCATCACCATACTTGCTCCGATCATTGGTCATATTATTTCCTTGCTTTCAGCTGGCATTTGGAATGGGGGACTAATGTACTCACCAAATGTGTTGATAGAAATTACCTTGGTTTTCTGTTTATAACAGTTGTTGCAGTTTCCTTCTTCTCTAGAATGCTCTTTCAAAGCAACTTGAATCTGTGCTCATGGGAGCAGGTCACTTGTTTTCAGCTCAGAATAAACTGTTTCCTAGTTTCCTTTAAAACATGGTTGGTATTTGAGTTGACAGAAGGTACTGAACATATTTTACTTTTAAGCCTAAGGCTTTCATATTTTACTATAATATTGTTCATCAATTCAGTCCTTAGCAATTGCTTAGCAACATTGGAGTGAAACTAAAAAAAGAAACCAAAAAAATAAATAAATAAATTTTAAGTTAATATTTAGTATATTTTATTTAATTAGAAATTAGTGGTGTTGATTAACATATTATATAGTAAAATTAATAACTAATAGAGGTATTATAACATTCACCATGCTTTTTAGACTAAATATCCAGGCTGATAGGCATTTATTACAGTGTCATTAGGTCCTCCGCTATCAATAGACTAGGGAAGGGGTATGGGAGGAAATGAGGGAGGGGGAATGGATTTGGGAGGGGATGAGCATGGCACTACAGCTGGGATACAAAGTGAATAAATTATAAATAAAAACTATATTAAAAAGTTATCCTCATCCTTCACCAGAAAAAGGCTATGTCTTGTAACAATTTCAGTGATCTATTAGATTACTGTTCTCATTTCAGTGTAATTTCCTTACCTTAGAAACAATTTTACTTATGGTTTTAATATAAGACATTTATAGAAAAATTTTAATACTTTCTTGCTTTGATTTTCAAAGTATGGTCAGTGAAGAAAATGTGTCTTCCAACATAACGGATGGTAGTTTTATTTTTTATTTTAGTCTAAGCATACACCTTTAATTTTGAATATATGGTCATTTTGATATGATTCAATAGATGTCATGTAATAATTAGATTTGTTTTATCTCATAAAAGTTTGAAATTTTGGATGCATTTGTATTACATAAAAATGATAGATGGCTTGAGTAGCCCATAGCACACTGCTGACCAACACAAAGAATTTAACCAATGTATTTATGACAAGGCTTCCTAAGGCATGAGAATTTAATATCGTCTCTTGTACGTTTTCCACTTGGAATGATTACATCCACCATATTTTGAGGTATTAATTCAGGATACATGAGCAAGTCTCTACACAACCATAGCTGAAATCATGTCACAACCTAGCAAAACTGTTAAGTGTCTGCATGCTTCTAAGTTCTCCACCTTCATCCTTCTCCTATGTAACATTGTAGGCATTCTCCAAATATGAAAAAAAAAAAAAAAAAACTATCCACTACCTGCCTTCCCAGTCTGAATAAACCAAAACAAACTTTACCCTTTTGCTTTGCCAACATATTGGTAATAAATGGACTCTTGCAGTGTTAGGTGATCAGGCTTTATGCATGGCTCCTAAGAATAGTATCTCTGGCTCAGGTTTCCTGAAACACAGGCAACATAATAATTTCATGTCTCTTTATGATTTACTCTTACATACTCTTTTCAATAAGTATTATGTTGTAAACTTCAGCAATTAAAATGCATTATCTTTTATTGCTTGAATTGGCCTGGATTATTTTACAGACTTATCTAGAGTCTCACTAGTGCTGTGTGAAGTTTCTTGAAATAGGAAAACAAGTTACTCTCAGTTCTTTATAATTTTAGAATCTGTTGTGATTGCCATTATTTTTATTCTCGATCTTGCTTCTCTCTCCCTTAGCATGTTTTTAAATAGAAATTGAAATTGTAACATAGAAAAATGATTAAGCATTAATCAGAAATAATAAGAATGTACACTTCCCCTCATGACAGAGAAATTTAGTTCCTCAGGCAAAGAGGGTGGAGATCATGCCATTCTAAGTACCCTTTAGAAATCACAAATATTGAAATCTGTCATGAGTATTATGTATGGGAAATGTGTTAATTAAAATTGACCCTCCCCCATACAAGCCGGGGAGTGACAGACTGGCTAGATCCCAGGGGAGGACTTTGCAGCCAGCCCTGAGGAGACAGAATAAGCTGGGGTTGGATGGAAGGGAAGGAGGTCCTCCCCTGTTGGTGGACTTGGAGGGGGCGGGGAAGAAGGAGATGAGGGAGGGAGTGGGAGGGTAGGAGGGAATGGGGGAGGG
>JAQQSO010000161.1:5901-18162 GCA_028658305.1 Pachyuromys duprasi | reverse complement strand
TTTTCTCCTCTGCTCAATGTCCATCCCATTTGTTCATTCAAACAAGCATTGATCATACCAACCTGGGTCCTCCTTCTTGTATATCCTCTGTGGGTGCGTAGATTTCAGCTTGAACTTCCTATCCTATAGGTTTATATCAGTGAGTATATACCATATGTTTCTTTCCACCATTCAATTTCAATGCCAGTACCATGCAGTTTTTAATATTGTTGCTCTATAGTACAGCTTGAGATCAGGGATGGAGATATCTCCAAAAGATCTTCTACTGTAGAGGATTGTTTTAGGAATTCTGGGTTTCTTATTGTTCCATATGAAGTTGAGAATTTTTCTTCCAAGGTCTGTAAAGAATTGTGTTGGTAATTTGATGGGAATTGCATTGAATCTGTAGATTGCTTTTGGTAAGATGGCCATTTTTGGCATATTAATTCTGTCAATCCATGAGCATGGGAGATCTTTCAGACTTCTGATACTTTCTTCTAATTCTTTCTGCAAGATTAGAAATTTTTTCCCTACAAGTCTTTGCCTTGCTTGGTTAGGTTCACACCAAGATACTTTATGACCTTTGTGGCTATTGTGAAGTGTGTTGTTTCCCTAATTTCTTTCTCAGCTATTTTGTCTGTTGTATACAAGAAGGGTACTGATTTATTTTTTGAGTTAATTTTGTATCCAGCCACTTTGCTAAAGGTGTTAATCAGCAGTAGGAGTTCCCTGGTAGAATTTTTGGGGTCATTCAGGTATACTATCATATTATCTGCAAATAGTGATACTTTGACTTCTTCCTTTCCAGTTTGTATCCCCTTGATCTCCTTTAGCTGTCTTATTGCTCTAGCAAGGACTTCAAGAACTATGCTGAAGAGATATGGAGAGAGTGGGCAGCCTTGCTTTGTTCTGAGTTCAGTGGGATTGATTTAAGTTTCTCTCTGTTGACTTTGATGTTGGCTATAGGCTTGCTGTGTATTGCCTTTACTATGTTTAGATATGTGCCTTGTATCCCGATCTATCTAAGACTTTAAACATGAATGGATGTTGGATTTTGTTAAATGATTTTTCAGCATCTAAGGAGATGATCATGCGGTTTTTCTCCTTCAGTTTTTTTTTTTAGTGGTGGATCACATTGATGGATTTCCGTATACTGAACCATCCCTGCAAGCCTGGGATGAAGCCTACTTGGTTGTAGTGGAGATATCTTTGATGTGTTCTTATATTCAGTTTGCAAGTATTTTGTTGAGTATTTTTGCATCAATGTTTATAAATAATATTGGTCTGAAATTCTCTTTCTTTGATGGGTCTTTGTGAGGTTTAGGTATCAAGGTGATTGTGGCTTCATAGAATGAGTTTGGTAGTGTTCCTTCTGTTTTTATTTTGTGGAATAGTTTGAAGAGTATAGGTGTTCTTCTTTGAAAGTATGGTAGAATTCAGCACTGAAACCATCTGGCCCTGGGCTTTTTTTTCATGGGAGAATTTTGATGACAGCTTCTATTTCCTTAGGGGATATAGGACTGTTTAATTGATTTACCTGGTCTTGATTCAGCTTTGGTAGATGGAATCTATCAAGAAAATTTTCCATTTCATTTAGATTTTCAAATTTTGTGGCATATAGGCTTTTGAAGTAAGTCCTAATGATTGTTTGGATTTCCTCAGTGTCTGTAGTTATGTCCACCTTTTCATTTCTGATTTTGTTGATTTGGATGATGTCTCTGTGCCTTCTAGTTAGTTTGGCTAAGGGTTTGTCTATCTTGTTGATTTTCTCAAAGAACCAGCTCTTGGTGTCATTTATTCTTTGAATTGTTTTATTTGTTTCTAATTTTGAGTTTGATTATTTCCTGCCTTGTACTCCTTTTTGGTGTGTCTGCTTCTTTTTTTTTCCTAAGGCTTTTAGGTGAGCCATTAAGTTGTTTGAACAAGATGTCTCAAATTTCTTCTTGAAGGCACTTAGCGCTATGAACTTTTCTCTTAACACTGCTTTCATTGTGTCCCATAAGTTTGGGTATGTTGTGTCTTCATTTTCATTGAATTCTAGGAAGTCTTTAATTTCTTTCTTTATTTCTTCCCTGACCCAGCTGTCATTTAGTAGCAAGTTGTTCAGTTTCCAAGTGTGTGTAGGTTTTTTGCTATTTCTGTTGTTGTTGAGGTCCAGCTTTAGTCCATGGTGATTGGATAGGACACAAGGGATTATTTCAATCTTCTTGTATCCTTTGAGGCCTGCTTTGTGATCAACCATATGGTCTATTTTGGAGAAGGTTCCATGAAGTGCTGAGAAGAAGGTAAATTCTTTTGTGTTTGGGTGTAAGGTTCTGTAAATGTCTGTTAGGTCCATTTGATTCATGACCTCTGTTAGAGACATTGTTTCTGTGTTTAATTTTTGTTTTGTTGACCTGTTCTTTGTTGAGAGAGGGGTGTTGAAGTCTCCCACTATTAATGTGTGGGGATCTATGTGTGGTTTAATTTTTATCAATGTTTCCTTTACAAATGTGGGTGCCCTTGTATTTGGGGCATAGATATTCAGGATTGTGATGTCTTTCTGGTGGAATTTTCCCTTGATGAGTATGAATTGTCCTTCCCCATCTCTTTTTGTCAATTTTGGTTGAAAGTCTATTTTATCAGATATTAGAATGTCTACTCCTGCTTCCTTCTTGGATCCATTTGCTTGGAAAACCATGTTCCAGCCCTTTACTCTCAGGTAGTGTCTATCTTTGTGACTTAGGTGTGTTTCTTGTATGCAACAGATTGCTGGATCTTGTTTTCACATCCATTCTGTTAGTCTGAGTCTTTTTACTGGAGAATTGAGTTCGTTGATGTTGAGGAAGATTAATGACCAGTGGCTGTTAGATCGTTTGATTTTGATGTTGGCTGTGGTAGTAAGTTTGTGTGCTTGGCTACTTTTTGTTTTACTATAGTGAGGTTAATTATTTCCTGTCTTTTCTTGAAAGTAATTAGTTTTCTTGGGTTGTATTTTTCCTTCTTGTTTCTTCTGTAATGCTGGATTTGTATGTAGGTATTTTTGAAATTTGTTTTTGCCATTGAATATCTTGTTTTTTCGGTCTATGAAGACTGAGAGTTTTGTTGGATATAGTAGCCTGGGATGACATCTGTGTTCTCTTAGGGTCTGCATGATATCTCTCCAGGCCCTTCTGGCTTTCATAGTCTCTGTTGAGAAATCAGGTGTGATTCTGATGGGTTTGCCATTATATGTTATTTGGACTTTTTCCCTTGCAGCTTTTAGTATTTTTTTTCGTTCTGTATATTTACTGTTTTGATTATTATGTGGCAGGAGGATTTTCTTTTCTGGTCTAATTTATTGGTTGTTTTTGTCTTCTTATTGGCCTCTCCTTTAAGTTGGGGAAATTTTCTTCAATGATTGTGTTGAAAATATTTTCTGGGCCTTGGAGGAAGGAATCTTCTTTTTCCTCTATTTTTATTATTCTTAGGTTTTGTCTTTTTATGTTGTCTTGAATTTCTTGGATGGTCTGTGTCAGGAATATTTTAGATTTAATATTTTCTTTGACGGATACATTGATTTCTTCCATTGTATCTTCCACACCTGAGATTCTTTTTTCCATCTCTTGTAGTCTATTGGTTATGCTTACCTCTGTAGTTCCTGTTTTCTTCCCTAAGTTCTTTCTTTCAACAATTTCCTCCATTTGTGCTTTCTTAAATTTTTCCAATTCTATCTTCAGATCTTGAGCCATTTTGCTGATTTCCTTCACCTATCTGACTGTATTTTCCTTCTGCTGTTTGTTTGAATAATGCTCTGTTTCTTTTATTTCTTTCAATGATTTAAGTATTTCCTCTCTACAGGCCACAAACTGTTTGGCTTCAAAGTCCTGTTTTCGGATGGCCATAATTTGTTTGTCTATATCTTCCTCTATTTCTTTACGCATTTTATTTGTTTCCTCTAGTATCCTCTTCATAAGCATAGATGTTAGGTCATCTTCTTGAATTTCAATTATGTTGGGGTGTCCAGGGCTGCTTGTCCCTGGATAACTGGGTTCTGGAGATGTCATATTGCTCTGTCTTTTGTTGGTTGAGGTTTTATACTGGCCTCTACTCATTGGGCTATCTTAGGTGTTGGGTGTTAGTTTCTGGTGGTTCCTGGAACCCTGTGGTGGAGAGAATCCCCTTGGCAGGAAGATGGTTTTTCCTGAAGGAAGCCTCCTCAGCTTTTTAGGTATGGTCACTGAACTGCCGGTGTTTTTCAGGAATTGCCACAGCACACCTCAGGTGTACAGACCTGAGTGGTAACTGTGGTCTTTGTTAGTCAAGAGGGCTCTCCTCTCACCCAGAAAAGTCCTGGGGACACCTGCCCTCTGTCTGGGTTTCTTGCTGTAAATTTAGTGAGCTGCAGCTGTAACCTTCATGCCCCATGGTTTGCTCAGTTTTGTTAGAGATAACTGGTTTCCCCTTGGAGCAGTATCTGGGGGTTGATCTCGGGGATCCCAGGCTTCTGTATGTTTGAGGTTGGAGCTTCATGCCCCAGCACCCAAGCGGTAGTCAGCTGCTGGTAAGCACTGCTCTCATGTGAGCAGCAGTAGGCTAGTTGGTACACAGCAGGTTTCTGGGCTGGCAGAGTGTGTGCCTGCTGGTCTGCGGAACCTTTTCCAGGGATAGACTGGGTAACCTAAATCATTCCCTGTTTGCTTCCTTCCCTGTGGGGTTTTCTCCTGACAGGGAAAGCCAGTCTCTGATGCCGTGGGGTGCACTGGGCGTGCAGCAGGTCTCTGTGCTCATGGTCGGAGCCTAGTTCAGTGCTGGTGGTGAATGCCCTCTGGTCTGCATGACCTTTTCCTGGGGAAGGCTGGGTGACCTAAGTCAATCTGGTTTCCTTCCTTCCCTGTGGGTTTTGCTTGCGACTGGGACTCCTAGTCTCTCGTGTTTTTGTGGCCACCATTCAGCCTGGGAAGTTGATCAGGTCACACAGGCCTGTGGCTCTTGTCTGGTGATCACATGCCTGCAAAACCCAGGATCTATTCTGGGTTCTGGCTGGGTGAACTGGGAATGGACCCAACCGATTCCCACACTGTGGGGTTTCTTTACACCTGGGAAACACAATCGCTGTTGTTTTAGGGCCCAGAGTTCAGGCTGTTGGTCCCTGTACTGAAAATGTTGTCCTGCTCCTCAGACGCAGAGTCCTCCTGGAGCTGCCATCTTGTCTCTGCCCCCACACTCCATGTTTTTGCTTTCTTTAAGGGGTTTATTAGTATCCTCCATTGTTTATTTGTGTTTTTCTGGAGTTTTTTAAAGGATATACTCATTTGCTCTTTAAGGGCCTCTACTATCATCTTTAAGTTGGTTTTAAAGTAATTTTCTTGTGCTTCAACTGTGTTGGAATTTTCAAGGCTTGTTTTAGTAGGATAGCTGGGTTCTGGTGGTGCCATATTGCCCTGGCTGTTATTTGTGTCCTTATGCAGGCCTTTAAGCATCTGGGTTTGGGGTAATGATATGTTTGGGTACAAATATCTTAGTTTTTTTTCTTTTTGTTTGTTTTTTTTGTTTTGTTTTGTTTTGTTTTTAAGAGGGTGGATGTTTTTCCTTTGGTTTCTGTTTTCTTTCTGGGGTTTTCTGGAGTCTCATTCTGGTGACTGGCAAGTCCTTAGCTCCAGTATGGTGTGCTTGCTGTGTCTTTTGCCTGAGTAACCTCTGGGGTTTTAGGTGGTAGCACAGCTTCTGGGGTTCTAGGTTTCAGCATGATGGACTTTCATTGACATGGCCTCAAGTAGAACAGTGGGCTTCTGCTTGAGTTGTGGACAAGAATTTGGAGAAAGGAGGGGGGGGTGCTGTTGGGAAATCTGGGTGGATTCTGAAGAAGCATTAGATGCCTGCAGGTGGGGTCTCATACCAGTCACATGGTACTGGTATGGCCTCTGGTAGAGCAGTAGGGATCGAATCATGGATCATCATATTGCATTATACTGAAGTCCTTAAAAAAATCTTTCATATGTTTCTGCTTGGCTATCCTTTGAAATAGAGGAGTGTCATAGGAAAAGTAATGGTATGTGATCATTGAGACTAAGACAAAATTAATCCTTGGTTAGGGAAAAGTTATTATGTAATGGAAGCCATAACCTTTCTTTTTTGTCATTTTTTATTTTTTATATTAATTACAGTTTATTCCCTTTGTATCCCAGATGTAGCTCCATCCCTCTTTCCCTTTCAATCCTACCCTTCTTCCCTCTTCTCCTCCTATGCCGCTCTCCAAGTCAGCTGATAGGGGAGGTCCTCCTCCCCTTCCATCTGACCCTAACTTATCAGGTCTCATCATGACTGGCTTCATTGTCCTGTCTGTGGCCTGGTAAGGCTGCTCCTCCTTCAGGGGGAAGTAGTCAAAGAGCCAGCCACAAAGCTCATGGCAGAGACAGTCCCTGTGCCCATTACTAGGGAACTCACTTGGATATTGAGCTGCCGTGTACTACATCTGAGCAGGGGTTAAAGAACTAAAGAAGTTAAAAAGCAACAAAGCAAGTAATCCAATTAAAAAATGGAGTACAGAGCTCAACAGAGCATTCTGGAAATACTTAAAGAAATGCTCACTGTCCTTAGTCATCAGGGAGATGCAAATCAAATGGACCCTGAGATTTCACCTTACAGCCATCAGAATGGCTAAGATCAAAAACTCAAGTGACAATACATGCTGGAGAGGATGTGGAGAAAGGGGAAACTTCCTCCACTGCTGGTTGGAATGTAAATTTGTACAACCACTTTGGAAATCAATCTGGCACTTTCTCAAACAATTAGGAATAGTGTTTCCTCATGATCCAGCTATACCATTTCTAGGCATATATACAAAACATGCTCAAGTACACAATAAGGACTTTTGTTCTGAAAAGACCAAGTTAAATTTATAGGTTTCTTTATAAATTTAAACTAAGTTCTCCTAGTACTTTTCCAGAAAATAGGACAAAAGAAAAGCAGATGAGTTAAGACAAGACCCACCCCATTGCAAAGGAATGCCAAAGGTCTCCACCCCATTGTGGAAGAGTGTCCAGATCTGCAGTATGAGATAAAGTTGCATGGTAACAGGTCCAAAAATCACAGCTTCCCCATCCAGATCGGGGTGGGACCAGATGGACTTGGTGCCTAAACTGAACCAATAAATTTAAAAGCCAACTATTCTACCCAATCAAATGTTGCCAAGCTTGAAACTTCCACAATTCCTGAGTGCCTTCCTTTAAAAACATCAGACTTCTGTTCCTTGCTGGTTTGGGGGGCAGCCACAAGTATGATGGCTTGAATAAACCTCTTGTGATTGCATCTATCCAGCCTCCTGAGTTTCCCTCATTTTATCCCCTGGAAATTAACCTTCCCCTGGGCCTATCAGTTCAACCATGTTCATAGCAGCTTTATTCATAACAGCCAGAACCTGGAAACAACCCATATGTCCCTCAACAGAGGAATAGATACAAAAATTGTGATACATTTACACAATGGAATACTACTCAGCAATTTAAAACAAGATAATCATGATATTTGCAGGCAAAAGGTGGGTACTAGAAAAGATCATTCTGAGTGAGGTACCCCAGAAGCAGAAAGACACACATGGTGTATACTCACTTATAAGTGGACAGTAGACATATAATATGGGATAAACCTACACAAATCTACAAACCAACACAAGTAAACCAAGCAAGAAGGAGGACCCTGGGTAGGATGACCAATCCTCACTCAAAAGGACAAATGGGATAGACATTGGAAGAAGGAGAAAACAGGAAACAGGACAGGAGCCTCTGAAACATTCTACCGAGCAATGTATCAAAGCAGATGCTGAGACTCATAAACCAATCTTTGGGCAGAGTGCAGGGAATCTTATGAAAGAAGTGGGTGTTTGTAAGACCTGGAGAGGACAGGAGCTCCGGAAGGAGAGCAACAACACCAAAATATCTGAGCACAGGAGTCTTTTCTGAGACTGATACTGCAACTGAGGACCATTAATGGATATTACCTAGAACCCTGCCATAACCTTTCTTACAGTTGCCTTTGCTGATAAGTGTTAGTAATAATTCTAAATTGATGATGATACTATCACAAAGTACAGAGGGATTCAATCCACCTTTTATCAGTCAAATAAATTGGTGAACTTCATATATACAGCTCAGAATGAAACCAAACCTAATCAAAGCATATTGTAAAATTTTAAGCATTATTTACATTTTAAATAAAGCTCAAAAGATATAAACTATTTTGATGGAAGAATCCATGAAAAATGTAGCTTTTTCCTTGAGGAGGAGAATACAAGGTTATATTTTATTCTACTTCAAAGCTGAGGAAGCAACAGGCTTCCAACCTAAAAAAGAATTAACAGCATGTGGATTCTGACATAAATAACCCAGGCTATGACACTCAGGCTGCAAGGAGGAAAGTTTAATTTATGTGAATAAGTGTTTGTTTGTGGTGAAGAAGTCTTTCTGTTCTCCTTTCATGTCAGCTACTCCTAGAAACAGAGGGTTGAAAAGATGCATGAAAAGTTGAGGCAGTACGTCTTTCTAGCCTGTGGACTTTATTAATCAAAATGTCTCAGCCATCCTAGCCACTGTGTTTCTAAGCACAGGCACCTTTGAGCTGGTAGAGTTCATGGTCTGTTTAGATAATTGCTTTCTGTCATTGTTTAGATCTCCCAGGCTTTTTAAATTAGCCATAATTTATATTCTTCATGGGTTACAATAGAAAATTTCTTGTATTGTGGTTGCAAAGTTACAAAGCTATTGGCTAGATCAACAACCAATCAGTAAATTGGTGCTTTGACTTTCTAGTTTTCCATGTGTCTGTGGACCAAGTCAGAGATTAACAGTTCCATTAATGGGCAAGACCCCTAAAGCTCCAGAGTAATATCCTCATCTTTGGGGAATAAGATTGCAAAGTTAAAAGTGAATTACTCTTAGGTATATAAATACATATTAGGACTGAAATGAGGGAAATAAATCTTTCAAAAAACATAAAGGAAAATATTACTATAAAAGCACATAAAAACTCTTGATGTTTATTGTAATTATTTTTATTCCTAAATTACCATGTCTCAAGGTCCAGTTGTAATAGAGAACTTGATGGAATTTCTCAGATGCTTAAAACATATGTAGTTACTTTAATATTCCCAACATTTTACTGGGTATAAATTGTTTTTATGTTGTTTGCATATTTGAAACTGAGGTAAATTGAGCTTTAATCAGTTCCTAGTAGTAACCAGGTTATAGCTAAGGTTTAAGGCTATGGAGTGATTGGTCTTTTACTTAAATTAAGTTTGATCTGCAAAGTAAGAAGCTAAATAATAATAACATAAAAAGCCAAAAGAACTCTCTCAGATAAAATAGCAAACATGCCCTATAAAGAAGTAAAATATACCTACAGGGGAGACAGTTTCTCAACCCGGGTAGTAAAGAATCTGTCCAATCATGGGCATCTAGAACCCACAGAGCAGCCAGTTAAATAAATATGAAGAAAATAGTGTTCAGTGGAGGAAGAGAAGCTATGTCTGGACCTTAAAAAGCAAACACAATTGGTATATGACAATGAATAGACTAATCCATAATGACTGGAGAATCAGTTCCTTGGGGAGAAAAGAGGGAACTTAGCTTGATGAGAGATAAGCGGAGGTTTTGGCAGACACGACAACTCAGAACATTTAACTCTGCTTCGTGTGGGAGACGGGCCTTTGAAAATGTGTAATAAATGCAAGTTCTATTTTCTTTAAATCATAAGCTCATTATTTTCAATAGCCTACTTACTAAAATTAAACTAAGGCTACAGGTAAGAAACAATTGTTATTTGAACCAGGTAAGATTAGATTATAGGGGGAAATATTTAGAGTATATATTTAGCTACTGATTTTGCTGATCAGTGTTTGAAGAAGCAAATAAGAAAGATTGAGATGAGGATGGGAAAGCCGGGTGCTGTCATTATTTAGGAAGAACCCCAGTTACTATTTCATGAACTATATTCCCCAGTTTACTTTTTTTTGAGAAATATTTTTTATTAAAATTTTATTTTTTATATTACTTATAGTTTGTTCACTTTGTATTCCAGCTCCTCCCTCCTTCCAATCCCATTCACCCTCCCTCAACTCCTTCTATGAACCTCTCCAAGTCCAGGTCCTCCTCCCCTTCCATCTGACCCTAGCCTATCCAGTCTCATCTGAACAGGCTGCATTGTCTTCCTCTGTGGCTTGGCAAGTCTGCTCCCTCATCCAGGGAATTATTAGTTGGATGAAAATAAGATAGAATATGATTAAAATTTTACTTTTTAAGTTATACTAATGAAGTGACTAGAACTGTGAATGGATTTATATGAAACACATCCATGACTTAGCAGAACCAGCTGGGATTCCATTCATTTTAGATCATAACCATCAGTGTTGAGGACTGAGGTAAGCAGAATTGTAACCAGAAAACAAAGTTAACACTAAAAGGATGCAGCTTTCAGTGAATGAATAGAAAACAAATATTCTGCGGAAATCAAATTTCTCTAGGTAGACAATGTGTGTGTATGTGTTTAAATCAGTATGATAGAGGGTATGTCTTTGTTTTAGACTATTTGACCAAAAAGGTTTAAAGTGATTTAAATTGTATATTTCACAGATAAAGTTCAATAAAAAATTTAGAAAAATTTCAGGCATTTGTTATATTGTTTTTTTAACATTATTAGTTTCTATTAATCACAGGTTATATACTTTGTATCCCATCTGTAGCCCCTCCCTCCCTCCCTATTCCACCCTTCCCTCCCTCATCTCATCCCTGCCCCTTTCCAGGTCCACTGATAGGGGAGGAGCTCCTCCCCTTCCATATAACTCTAGCTTATCAGGTTTCTTCAGGAATGGCTGCAATGTCCTCAGAAAGACTATACCTAGCAGGGTGTCAAAGCAAATATTAAAAAAACATAACCAACCCTTTGGCAAAGTGCAGGGAATCATGTGAAAGAAGGGGGAGTTAATATGACCGGGAGAGGTCAGGAGCTCCGCAAGGACCAAATATATCAGGGCACAGGGGTCTTTTATGAGACTGTCTCTCCAACCAAGGACCAAGTATGGTTATAACCTAGAACCCCTGCTTGTATGTAGCAAATGGTAGCTCAATACCCAAGTGGGTACACCAGTAAAGGGAACAGGGACTATTTTGGACATGAACTCAAAGGCTGGCTCTTCGACCTCCCCACCCCTGAGGGAGGAGCAGCCTTGCTAGGCCATAGAAGAGGACATTGCAGCCATTTGTTATATTGTAATAATCACTGAGAAAATGCTAATACAGCTAATACATTCTCATTTTTTAATTTTATTTTTATTATTTGTTATATTTTATTAACTCTGTATCCTAGATGAATCCTGCTCCCTCACTCCATCCCAATTCCATCCTCCCTTGTTTACTCCCTGCCCCTTTCCAAGTCCACTGATAGGGGAGGACCTCCTCCCCTTTCATCTGACCCTGGTTTATCAGGTCTCTTCAAGACTGGCTGCAAAGTCCTCCTCTGTGGCTTGGGAGGGCTGCTCCTCCCTTGCAGGGTGGGAAGGTCAAATAGCCTACCATTGAGTTCATGTCAGAAATAATCCCTATTCCACTTATTAGAGTACCTACTTGGATACTGAGCTACCATGGGCTACAGGGGAGCAGAAGTTCTAGGTTATATGCATACATGGTCCTTGGTTGGAGAAACAGTCTCATATAAGACCCATGTGCCCAGATATATTTGGTCCTTGTAGAGCTCCTGTCTTCTCCAGATTATATTAACTCCCCCTTCTTTCATATGATTTCCTGCTGTCTGCCAAAGGTTAGGTTATGAGTCTCAGTTTCTGCTTTGATACACTGCTAGGTAGAGTCATTCAGAGGCCCTCTGTGGTAGGACCTTGTCCTGTTACTTGTTTTCTCCTACATCCCATTTGTCTTTATAAGTGAAGATTGATCATCGTACCCCGGGCCCACTTTTGTTTATCTTCAGAGGTGTATAGATTTCAGTATGTTTATCGTATCTTATAGGTCTAAATAAGTGAGTATATACCATGTGTGTCTTTCTCCTTCTGGGATACCTCACTGTGGTGAGCCGGGTCATAGCTGCTTTGGCAGCTGTTTGAAATGCTAGTCTCACTCAGCACAGGAAGACAGGTTTTTTCCAGGCCTTCCCTTGGAGACAGGGAAGGATTTGCAAGTCCATTCACCTTTTGTTTAGTGACAGCAGGTGGGAGAGCTTGCTTGAAGTCTCAACTCTGCCTCACTTCCTTGTGAAAATTAACCCCTCCTGTAAACTGTTTGTATAAATAAAGAAGGCTGTCTGCTCTCCTGGCTTTTC
>JAQQSO010000160.1:0-18175 GCA_028658305.1 Pachyuromys duprasi | reverse complement strand
ATTTTCCTTGAGTGAGGAGTCCATTTCAGCCAGCGTATCCTCAGCTCCGGAGATTCTCTGTTCCATCTCTTGTATTCTATTGGTGATGCTTATCTTTGTGGTTCCTGATCTTTTCCCTAAGTTCTCCAGTTCCAGGTTCTTCTCCCTTTGTGTCTTCTTTATAGATTCTAATTCTGTTTTTATGCTTTGTACTGTTTCCTTCAACTGATTGACTGTGTCTCCTATTTTGGTTGTTTCCTCTCTGTCTATCTTTTCAGTCTAGGGTGGCTCCTGCGATCCGTGCAAGCCCACCGCGCACCCACCGTGCACCCGTGGGTTGAAGCAGAACTCAGGTTCCTCCCAGACTTGCCCGTGGACTGGCACAGGGACTGAGGTTTTGCTGGCGGAAGCGTGAGGCTCCTGCCCGCAGAGTGCAGACTGGTCAAAATGGTCCCCCGCCTTTCTCAGACTGGGGTGGTTCCAGAGAGCGGTTTGTGCCCGCCGCACACTCGTGGGTTGAAGCAGAACCCAGGTGTACCCGGTTCCTCCTCAGACTGCCCGCGAGACAGTCTATTATGGCGGGTTTGTGCGCCCAGCACGGCTGCTAGTTCAGATCAGAGCTGTGCGCCCGTGGTCAGCCGGAGATTTTTCCGGGGAATAACTGGGTGTCCCTAGGGTTTTCCCACTTGATTTTCTCACCGTGGGAGTTCTGCTCACCTGGCAATCACGGATGCTGGTGTTTTAGGTCCCAGAGTTCAGTCTCCTGGTCGCTCCGTTGTTTCTGCTGTCCTACTCCTCAGACACAGTGTCCTCTAGTGGCAGCCATCTTGAATCTCCCTTCAGCCTCTGCTTTGATACCTCAATTAGTACACTGTTTCAGAGGCCCTCTGTGGTAGGCTCCTGTCCTGTTCCCTGTCTTCTTCTACTTCCAATGTCCATCCTTCTGAATGAGATTTGAGAATCTTCCCCTAGGGTCTACCTTGTTATTTAGCTTCTTTAGGAGTATAGATTTTAGTATGTTTATCCTATATTGCATGGCTAATATCCACTTATGAGTGAATATATACTATATGTGTCTTTCTGCTTTTGGGCATGGAGAAGACCTAAAATGTCATCTCAGATGTAGCCCATAGACTCAGTATCCAAGTGGGGTCCCCAGTAAGGGGAGCAGGGGTTTTCTCTGGCATGAACTCAGTGACAGGCTTTCTGATCACTTCCCCCTGGGGGATGCAGCCTTGTCAGGCCACAGAGGAAAACAATGCAGCCAGTCATGATGAGACCTAGATAGGCTCAGATAAAAGAAGAGGAGGGCCTCCCTGTCAATGGACTAGGGTAGGGCCATAGGAGGAAAAGAGGGAGGGAGAGGGCCACAGCCAGGATACAAATTGAATAAATTTTAATAAATCATAATAATAAACAAGGAAATTTAAAAAAAAAAAGAAGGAAGCTAACATTTGGTTGAAGTGCAAGGAGACATGTTGACTGATTAGCCTCTAAGTCATAAAGAGGATATATTGGTTCTCTTTACCATAGCAAGAATTCTTTTGCCTAGGAGTATTTGATTAAGCCATTTAAAGTATTTTAACTCTAAAATACTTTCAACTTGGACTGCGCTGTGTATGCACATTCAAGTTCTGTTGTTTTGAAACTTTCTGAGTGTGTGTCTTCCAGGTTCTAGATCCTTGTGTTGTTGTTCTGCTGTGAATAGAAAGTTTACTTCACAGTTTTAGAAAGTATATCTTTAACTTTTGTTTGTTCATGGTGTCATGCTTCTGCCTTTGTTTTAATGAATGAAATGAAATGTCTGTTTAATGGAAAATTTATTTGTCTTTTTTTTGTAATTTTAAATATATACCTGTTCCAAGTCTCATTCTTATCAAAGCTGATGCAAATTTGAGAGTGCTCCAGTAATGCTCTTGGATACATTCCTTTTCTTCACATAGTAATGCCCACTAATTGATGGTAGAATTGTTCCATGTTCATATAGGCAAATGGCCAGATTTTTGTAGATATGTATTTGGAAGTTGTGTAAAGTTTGCAAAATTTATATATTACTCTAAGGAACAATTTTAGTTATCCACATTCAAACCTTTTATTTTCATCATTAGTGAAACAATAAAGGAAAATGGTTTACAGCATTATATTTGATTAGAGAAAAAGATAAGGAGTTACATGAACACCAACAGGTTATCTTACAGCCCATGTTTCTTTGGCTGGAAGACTATCTGGGAACTAGCATGTATTTTGCTGTTTGTGTTCAAAATCCTTATCTTATATTTTATATTTTATATAAGAATGTGGTGTTGCCACATTCTATAACATCTGGAAGACTTTTTATGCAAAGGAAAGTGTGAGGCATCTGTCTTCTATGCACTCTTCATCTTGCTCCATCATGATGTTCTGTACAAATTACTCACATGGTGGGGAGATGAGGGAGTGTCTGCTACACTAAGAGTCATGCATCAAAAGGGATTTTGTTCTTGGTGACTTTGTTTTGTTTAAGTGCTGTGTCCACAGGACAGGTAACTCTATTGCAGAAATCATCTTTCAGGGAGTCTTGTACTGGGTAAATGACTAAACAAAGACTTCAAGTCACTGTTGAGTCACTACCAGTTATTACATCATTAGCTTGTGGCAACTTTAGAAAGAATAAATTGATACATTCATCATTTTTTTTAGTAATTTTTTCAAGTAATGGGAACTTGTGTATTTATTAAATTGGAATTAGATGAAGTTATACATATTTTGACCAATATTTTCTTTCAGTTATATTGAATGTGTTCCACTGAATATGAGTAGAATAAATGAAATTCTAGAGTGGGATTACAGATGTGAACATATTTTTGTTTACTACCTTTACCTGATCATGAGAAAAATCTGTCCATGAGGATGAATAGTCCGGTTGCAGCAAAGGGAAAGATATGTTCTGATTCTATGAGTTAGGCTTTAAAAACAAAACAGTTTAATACATGCTGTTCCTATCTTTTACACCTAAGTGTATCCAATCCTTAAACTGTGATGTACTGACCCTAAGACAAGCATGAAAGGGGAAGAAAATGATGGCCAAAATGTGTATCCAAGTTCCTGGAGCTGTGCCTTGTAACCCAGCCAAGCCCTTCATACACACAGCGAAAAGGGAGAGGACAGAGATGAAAGGACTGAAACCGTGCATAAACGTTCATCCTTTACACCCTTATGAAGGGGTGGCCAAAGAGGACATACCAATACCATCTTCATTAAGGCCTCTGCCTAACAACCCAGGCGACCACACACTGTCTTGCTGTATGCCTTTGTGTGGTCTCACTGAAAACATTAACTTTGACCTGGTGACCAGCACACCTCTTGGAATTTGGGAGATTCAGAACATTGTTCCTTTGGGAAATGAAGGATTCAGGGCATGCCATAGAAATGCTAGTATTTAAAATTAAAAAACAAGCAGGAAATGAAATACCTTCTAAACACAGTAGAAATGTAAGGAGGAATATGGGTGAGAGTTTTTATTCCTTTGGATTCTGTTGACTACAGTGTTAGGGACTGAGTCCAGTTAACTATTGCTACTCTCTGCATTTTTCGAAAGAAATTAAGACTCCCACCCAAACTGCTACAGGAACTCCTACCCAGCCTCTAGCCACCCTGAAGCTCCCAAACCCAGGACTTATCTTGAACCATGGAATTGATAGTCACTAAAAATTAGTTACCAAAGACACAAACAACAGCTGCTCAGTCTTGGGAAAAGGTGTTCCCATCCCACTTACTTTCAAACATCCATGAATGGATCTCTCTGGCTGCCAAGATGAGCCCAGAACTCCGAGGGCAAGGACATCTAGGAAACACAGCTCTTGGGCTTCAAGCTCCTGCAGTGACAGGAGAAGGCATGTTGTAATGAATGCTGAATGACAGTAAAGCCTTGTCAAAGCAGCCTTTTTTAAAGGAGCCAATGGAAGGTAGGTGAAAAGTCTTAAAGGGAAAGGATAAAGAAATATGCTTCTGAGAAATGTAGTGCTATGGAATTTGCCCATTTGTGGAGGTCTGGGAACTCCCCTGAGTGCATTATATGTAGAAATTAAAGTTTAAGGGTAGGACAGTGGTCTAAAAGAAATGATAAACCAAGTAGTTATCTAGCTAACAAGTATATTTTCTTTTTTTAAACAAAGAAATGTGAAGATCAGGATAGAATCTTTGTACAGAGTACATATCTAGCTAAATTATTTATAAGTTTATGCCTCTGGAAAAAATTAGTATACTTGTTTAAGGCAAAAAAAAATGTGTATTATGGGATGTTGGTGAAGAGCCTAGCCTTCTCTGTTCTTTTGGGAACCAGTCAGTGTTCTCTCACATACTGTCTCTGTCTGTTCCTTTTCCTGTAGGCTTGAGAAATTTGTGATTTCGGTGTGCAGGCTTTGTACAGCAGGTTCACTTTTATGAAAAGACATCCTCATGAAGGTGTGTAAGATCCTGATTGTCAACTGAACATTTTTCTGAATATAAATGTCTGAATATCAATGGTTCTTGGGACTGCCTGTCTTCTAGAACTAATGAATCTGTTCCCATTTGGCAGCATATACTCACCCCCAGTGCTTGCTAGCTGACAAACGTTCCCATAGCAACAGGAAGGCAATCTGTTTAGTTCCTTTAAATATTGAAGTTAAAGCCTGAGGAAAACATACATGGTATTATGTCATGTTATAGCACCTAGAAAAACCGATTGGATTCATTGTGGAGGAAGGAAGCTTGTTCAAATAAATAATGAAAATACTAACTTTTTTTCATAAGAAAGAAGTCTTCAAGTTGTTATTTTAAATTTCAACAGAGATTCGGAATTTTATTTCATGTTGGCAGATCTGATTTTCCAAATCTGCTCTCTCATTACTCATTTGGATACCTCCTTCACATACATATCCTGAGATGTTTACATTTGTCTGGAATTAAAACTCTGTAAAAAAATAGATAAACTATAAATATATAAAACTTAGAAATGGTTTACTGACTTCCAAAAACTAAAAGCACACCCCCATATTTTTAACAGCAGAATTGTTGGGAGGTGTTTGCTGCTCATGTGTCTACCTCATATAGCTGCAGCAAAAACTTGATTTCACAGAAACCAGCAGGGGATCATTAATCATCTTGTAAAACATACTGTCCACACAACTGATCCACTATAGCTGTCCCGTGAGAGCCCTTTGCACACTGGATGTGGTTGGACTCCCACATCTTTTATTTATACATCAATTTCAGATGATCATTTTTGGACTGGGTTGGTGAAGAATAACCATGGACGGACCACAGGGATCCCATTAGCCCTTTCCCTCCTTCTTTGGGTGAAAAGATCCAGGCTTTTCTGAGTGGGTTATTAATGTGAGCCAGAACTTGTGGTAAAGGATTAGAATTACTAGCTATCAGTGGTCTTTGTTAATGGATTTTCCATGGTGAAATTAATACGGGTTCTTCGGGATTTTGTTAGCCACTTCATCATCGTAGGCATTGCTGAAGTTTGTACTTGCCACACTATTAAATTATATGGCACAGTGTGGTTTCAATTACTGTGTGGAGTGGAGCGGGCACGTAGCAACAGACATTTTAACTTTTTCTTTCACGTGACAGTTTTCTTCTCTCCTTTCCCAGAATCTCTGTCACCTTATCATATCTTCCAGAAATGCACACATTAGTATTTTTATAGGAGTCACAGAGAATAGTTTATGAATAGCTCCAATTTTTGTCACTCTAAGAATAATGCTGCCCCTAGCAGTGGCCCCGTTTCTGCGTACAGATGGGTTTGATGTATATATTTCAGGTATCTGGAACGAGCAGCGTGGCAGTCCTGGCTCATCCCTATTTTAGAATTAGCCCTACATCCATAAATGTGCATTTTTCTTTCAGGACTTATACGGTGCTGTCAGAAGGCTGTGTTTTGTGAATTTTTAAAATAGTGACAGTACAGCACGTTGTGCAGAAATAATTTTAAAACTAGGGACATTGTGAGCATCTCTGTATCAGTTCTACCTCACAGACAACATAGCTTTTCCTTAGACCATTATCAACCATTAATAAACAGAGCTATCTTCTTGTTGGCCACACAAAGCCAGGCCAGTTTACTCAATCAGAAAACTTAAGGTCAAAAATCAGTCATATGTTTGAACTTGTTTCTTTTGGAGGAAGAAAGCGTGCAATGCTATAATACTTCTGGCATTCTCTGACATAATGTAGAGCCAAGTGAAATCAGGAGCTAGCCACTGTTATCCTAGGGTGGCTTTGGAGGGCTGTTGTGCTGACACACATATACACAGAGAGAAAGAGAGCGCTCAGGGCAGCCTGCTTAGTTCAGTCTGTGGCTCTAGTAGAAGTGCTGGCATCTGAATGCCTATCTGGCCATATTTCCCCTGTTAAGGAGCTCCCTTCAGGGGCCTTAGTCCAAGCTGCTAGGGCCCAATTGGCTGAATGATTTAACTTAAGGATTTGGGCCATTTTCTAAAAGACAAAACAAAACAAAACAACAACAACAAAAAAACACTGCTCTGAGACTCAGTTTCTTATCTGTAGAAGGGAGATAACAACACCTGCCTTGGGGAACCATGAGGCCTAAAGCAGCTGGAGCTGAAAGTCAGCTAAGCCTACTGCCTTAATCATGGCTTAAGTCGCTTATGCGTTAGGATCCTACGTTTTTGCCATTCATAAAATGGACTACCAGGAGTAGCGATTCAATAAAAGGCTACTGTTCCAAGTCCTTTGTGTCACTGAGATATGAATTAACCTCATTCACCAAACTGCTTTAGCTAATTTCTATTCAATATTGCATTAGCAAGTTCAACCAGGCTTTTCCTATGTTTGACAAGTAGAAACTAATTCATAGGCCAAACATGTTTCAGAATTTGGTCATGGACTGTTAGAATTATCAGACTCATACATGTATTGATTGTCAAACTCCAGATCTGATATAGTAAAATCCACTTATAGCTGACATCACCAAAGTCAGAAAAACCTTGAAGATCCACCATGTGGTAGCAGGTTTTAGCTACTCTCAATAGTGTATCTTCAGACATTGAAATGAGGTATGACACATGGGCCTGAGCCCTAACCTCGACCCTGAAACAAAGCCCCTTTAACACATCTGTTTTCCCCCTCACTGGAACCTCAGAATATTTCAAGGCTTCTTTCCTTCCAGTGCTGTTTTTCTTGGTGCTCAGGGCTGCTGCAGCAGCATTCTCTCCTCACCAGGCTCCCGATGGAGATGCCTCCTAAAGCTGTTTTCATATAACACATTCTCCTGCTCCCTGCTCTACCTCTCAGGAGTTGCTGCTGCTGTTGGGTGGAGAATACAGATGATGCTCGTGAAGCATCAGAGCAGGCCAGGGGCCAGCAGATAATTGCTCTTTGCCTCCATAAATTTCTGGATTGGCGGCAGTTTCGGGGAGGGGGTATTTCTGTTTCACCTTTCCGGTGATTATAGAGCTTTAATCATTTCACAGCACATTTGTCACTCTAATGCTTTTCCTGCAAAACAAAGACAAAAATTAACAGTAAAATTCTACTTGTTCTTGTCATTCATCTTCCTCCTCCTCCTCCTCTTTCTCCTCCTCTTCTTCTACCAGTGGCCTTTCTCTCTCAGTCACCATATATAGCAGCAGGACATCATTACGTCAGTGCAATGAGGTTTAAGCACTTGTAGTTCTTAGATACCAATTGGAATCAGATCGTTCTAGAAAACTGAAGACCTAGGAGTTTGCGAACTGCTCAGGGAACCAATTTAGGATTCATAGAACATTTTCTGAAATAATGCAGCATGACAAAGGTCGATGTAGAAACACTGCAGTTAGGTACCCAAACCTGCACAGTTAAAAAGTAGAGAGTGTTGAGGGGTAACCCGAGACCTCCTTCTTGGAAGATCCAGAGTTTAGTGAAGATACTGGCTAGCACCACCAGTAGTGCCAGGGGCATTTCCTTTGTTTTGGTCCCTCAGGGATTTCTTACTCCTGTTTAAGGCACAGGCATGTTTTGTGTTGGGAACCTTTGTTTCATTTTCCCTCATTTGACATCTCTACTTGGCTACTGATTCCGTCATTGTTTCTGAAGCCTATTTGTATCCATTTTCTGCTTGCTATTTCTGCTTCCTTCTTCCTGACAGATCCCTGAAATGCAGAAGGTACACAAAGCCCTGACACTCCCACAGGACTCATGTGGGGAACTTGAACATTCAGATTACCAACTCAAAACGTTCCCATCGTTTTCGTTTGTTTGTGCACCTGCGAGTGCAGTTTTCTTGGGTGCACTTTGCGTAAAGAAACCTATTTCATCACCAAGTGTACAAGACTGAGGCCAGGACCTTTGTCTAGAAGAAAATAAACGACTTCTGGAAACAGAAGCATGGAGCTAACAGCTTGCTTTCCCAGACAGACCTCATAACTTTGTGTCCCAGAAAAATTAAAAATGGGAACGTTTGGAGATGGCTTGGGAAAAATTGATACTTTGAACATTAAATTTGGCATTGCTAAGGGGCTGTGGCATTTCCTGCCTTCTTTGCATGTCACTTGTTTCTTTTATAATTCCTATTTTTTATAAAATCTGCTAGATTAATTTTGCAAAAATGCCATTTTTGCATTCCTCATCTCATGTTTAAAAATCTGCAGTGACTTGCCTTTAGTTTTCGACATCAGCTGAGGAACTTAATGAAGCTGGTTTGTGTCCTCCCACAGCCTGGCCCATACCCACAAGTCTCTTATTCTTTCCTTCAGGAACATTTCAGACATGGCTAAATTGGTTTGTTCTGTGTCCCTGGGGTGTATATTTTTCTCCATTTATGTCTTTTTCTGGGTTTCTCTCAAATAACTTTCGATCGGGATCTTCTGGTGTCTATGCTTAGGCCCTCGAAGCTTGACCTGTAGAAATGAGGAGGTGCTCTTGGAGTTGAGGAGTATGCCAGAAGCTTACATAAGGGAATGTCACTGCGCCCATTATTGATGCTTATTGACACAAAAAGGTAATTGAATTAGGACTCTTGAGAGCACCGCAAAGCCACTCAAGTATTGTAGAATTGCTTATCTTTGATACTTTTTTGCTTTAGGGAAGGTTTCCTGTTTTACTATGAAAGCTGTGATTGAATCAGAGCAGTGCTTGATTCAGATAGGCTGGCTGTGAAACCTCACTTTCTCTCCCAGGAGCTCTTTGACCTGAACATAGCTTCCTTACCTAACCCTGAACATAGCTTCGTTAATGCGGGGGCCTGAGGACCTAGCTCTAGGGTACCTGAGAGAAAGACCAGCAGTCATCCCAGAAACTCTCATTCACCACCCATTCTTATGAATAGTAGCTTTGGTGATATTATGGCCACTTTGTGATGAATTTGAATATATTTAGCATTTCTGCACTTAAAAGGTATTTCCTGCTTTAAAAATGAAGTCTATTTCAAGTTAGAATAAAAATCCATCTCCTCTGCCCTTAAGTGGTGAGAAGGCATTTAGTGCAGGGGGGTGGTACTCTGTGCATCTCAGAGTGGGAACTTACAACAAAGGAATCATTTGTGCTTAACAATTCCTTATGTTACTCATGCAATTATCCCTTCTCACAGAAGCCTGTGGCCAAATGGATCCGCTCCCAAGAAAAGGCGCTATCTCTCCTGGCTGAACAAACATTGAGCCATAGAGGGTAGCCACTCTGAAAGCCATTGCTCCTCCCTCATCCTGAAGTGCTTGCTTCCCTCTCAGGAGCAAGAAGCATGTACCAGGCAGTAAAGGCAGGAAGACTGCTTTGTACTCCTGTACATGGCCTGGAGTGCAGGGAGAAGAGCTTCCTGAAGTTCACCGGGGTAGGGAAAGAGATATTCCGGTATATGAGCTGATGTTCATTGGTGTCTGCCTCCACCCTTTTCAAACTTCTTCTGTCCGCTCATCAACCAGGTACTGACTGTATACCTAACAGAATATAGAAAGTTAGATACTAGACTCATTGAAAAGAAAACACTATTTATTCTTCCTAAGAGAGGTTTTCTACTTTTATGAGTTTTAGCATAGCAAGTTGGGTTAAACCGTAAAATATTTTTTGAGGGAATGAATATGTTCTGAGGCAGGTTTGCGCTGGTGAAGCACCATGCCAGGTAGGAGAAATGAAACACAGTTTATGTTAAAAACTCACCAAATGAAAGAACTCAGGTGCACAGGACTTCTTTCCCAGAGGCTAAGGAAATGGCAAAGGCTGGAGTCCTGGTAATTAGGCAACTCTGAGGTAGATTTCTAAAATCCAACCACTCCACATTATCTCAGATATAAGATGGTAGAATTTATGTCACTACTGGATAGTCCCATGTTTTTTAGATATGTTGTGACATTCTCATTGCCCCGAAGCTTAGAGTGCTGTGCCCACCCATTTTGCAAGCTTAGAAGTGGAACGTTAGGCAAGTTGTGTATAGAAGAAGAGAATTGCTCACTGAGACAGTCTGTTCACACAGCAAACAGTATTTCTTCCTTGTGTGTGTGTGTGGTATGGTTTGTGTGTGTGTGTGTGTGTGTGTGTGTGTATGTGTATGTCTGTTTATCTGTCTGTCTGTGTTGTGTGTCTCTGTATATAGTCCAGAGGTCAACCTTAGGTGTCCTCCGAAATTGTTCTTTACCTTTATTACTTTATTTTCTTGATACCAGGTCTCTCACTGAATCTGGACCTCATTGATTCTGCTAGGCTAGGTGGTCAGCAAGCCCCAGGGATTCTCCTGTCTGTGTCTTGCCAGCACTGGGATTGTAGACAAGTGCCATCTTACATAGCATTTATATCAGTGTGGCAGGACCTGTACTGTGGGCACTTTCTTTACTGAACCATATCCGAAGTCCAGCAAATACTATTTCCATAGACTAATCTTTTTAATAAGACAATTCCGATATCATGAAATAGTCAGGGTAAGAAAAATTTGCAGAGGAGAGAAGAAAGACTCTCTCCTTCAAAATGGAGAGGTGTGCCAATAGCTCAATCTTCATGATAGAGATAACACAAGTATACATGTGATATGTTCTAAAACCAAGTTTGTTGTAACAACCTTTTAAAAATGTGGCCATGAATATTAGCCAGTAATTTTTATCAAAGAACAGCAGACAAAGCTGTGCTTATTTTCATACCAGTTAATTGCATTGGATGTGGCTTGGGTTGGTAACCTGTTCATGGTACCAAGCAGGAAGTGAACTTCAGTAGGCACTGCTTCCCAAGACTGAGACTTGTTTGTTTTCAGGCTCAACTAAAGCCCTCCAGATGATCTAAAACTCCTTAATCCCAGCAAGGTAAGCCATGGTGCTTCCAGTGCTGCAGAATGCCTGGGCTAGTGTTAATAGGAGCCTTCATTGAGTTTTCTAATTGGAAGCCCTAATTAAGTGCTGCTGCGATCTCTATCTGTTGCTACTTTGACATCCTGTCTGTTGACCTGGCTCATTGTTCTTTTTTCTTTTTTCTTTTTTTTCACAGCTAAACAAACACATGCCAGGGATTGCTTGCAACTTTATATTCTGTGTGCCCAAGAGACAATGCTGCTTTGCTGTTCATATATCATTAAAATCTTGAGCTACACATGTGATGTTGAAATGACTTGTGAAAGGAAAATAAGCCCACTAGTTTAGTTCTTGCTGGTGGCTGACTGTAACAAAGGATGCTCCTTTACTTGGTACAATAAAATTCTTTGTTTAGTTTCTTTGTTAAGGAAAGTCCAAATTCTTTTTATGTGCCTCGTGCAGACTCACACACAGGGGTTGTGCACATACACATCAGGCCAGTGGCCCTGAATCAGACACTCTAATGGCTCCTCTTTACCCTTTGGTTTAGGGTGTAACCCAGTGTGGTTTGGTAGGCAGAGATGACTGTTCTCTCTCTGTGAGCACCTCCATGGCTCCTCTCCAGTACAACAGCTCCTCTCCTCTCTGGCAAACAGTTCATGACTTTAAGGTCCTCTTTAACACAGATACATCTCAAGTTAAATGTCATTCCTGTGTGGGAGTCTTTCCTTATCCACAGAAATATGCAATCTACTGCCTCCATGGTTTTCCTTTCCTTAGGATTAATGCATTTAAATCTACCCCTAATCAAGCATTCCTTGGCCTATTATTATCTATGTTCCTTTCTGGACTCTTTTAAAAAAATTTTATTTTTATACTTGCCTGGCCATATCTCTTCTGTCCATTGTGTAACACTGTTCCTGCCTCGCAGGTGGTTATCTTAAGTATTTGCTGATTGGTGGATTCACTGGTAAAAGCAAAAGTTGAGCAAGGACAGAACAAACTTCCTGATGAAGAAACCTGTTTCTTGACAAGTTAACCCTTGAGTTCCATATTACACTTCATTTTACTTTCATTTTATTGTTGTTGTTGCCTAACTACGGATTAGCAATGGCCTATTTTCTTGCAGAATTTTCTGAACAGAATCACATTTCGGCATTCTATAATGATAGTGGAAAACAAATAACTTCACTGAGTGCTTTCTTCAGCAGAAGGTGATCAATTGGATTGAGGCTGAACTGACAGATTTTAAAGACAGTTCAGAAAAACAAAATGATTCTTCAAGTTCCCAATTAACTCTAGATCAATTCCTTTATTTATAAATGGTTTCCTTCTAAATTCTCAGTTGCTGTGGCTGGACATCAAAGGTGGTTCAGTACTTAAGAGCCCTGGCTGCTTTGCAAAAGACCTGGGTTCAATTCCCAGCACCCACATGGTGGCTCACAACAGTCTACCAGTCCACTTCTGTAGATCCAACTCCCTGTTTTGGTCTCAGTGGACACTCCAGGCATCTGATAACCAGATATTCATTCAGGCAAGCACCCATACACATAAATAGCAGTAAATTAACCTTTTTAAAATCTCAGTTATGAATCTCTTATTGCAGTACCAGGAAATCTTCCCTTCATTGCTGTACACTGTGGCAATGCAGCATATGTATTTTCCACATGTATTTAAAGATGCATTAAAAAATTAGGGTGGTTGCCAGTTTTTAAGATGTTATTTTGGTATGTGTATGTGTATCTGCATATGTGGGGGGTGGGTACCTATGGAGGCAGGAAAGGCTTTCACATGCCCTGGAGCTTAAAAATTACAGGGAAGTTGTGAGCTGTCCCATAGTGCTGGGAACCAAATTCTATCATCTGCAAGTAAAGCATGCATTCTTAAACATTGAGCCAACTCTCTAACCCCCAAAGATACAGTTTGTATCTGTTTACTGGTTTACATAAGCAAATATTTGACAAGCATTTTCAAATTCTGTATTTCTGGTGATTCCTGTGGGGCATCATCGTTCTTCTTATGCTAAAATGAGTTCTTTCTGGATTTGATGTTCAGAGTACTAGAATACTTGAATGTGCACAGAGAAATAGGATGCTTTGGTTTAGCTACAAATTAAGAATAATCTGGGTTTTTTTATATGAAGATGAGTGAATGTGGATGTGCTGAATTTCATCATTTTAAAATAGATGACCTTTTTTTTTTCATCGATTTTAAATAGGTGACCATTGGTCATAACAAACATTGTGTTCAAATCTGAATGGTTCATGATCATGGAAGACATAATGTATCACGGTCAAGAGTTAGTAGCAGTAAAAGCAATGTATGGCCAGGCATGTAACTGTTACAGGTAACCTCATGCCTGTGATCACAGCACTTGGAAGACTGAGGCAGAGATGAACTCTTAGTGAGTTCCAGAGTGACCTGGGATACAGGCTGAACTGCAGGCTTGGCATAGCTGCGCACAGTAAAACCCTGCTGCAAAACTAAGCCAACAGACGAAAAGGACAGTGTCTGGTGTTAAAAATAAAGTCACATCAGCCTAAAAAACAAATGACTTTTAGGTATTATAACAGCTAAATCACTTTGACCTTGAGTGTGTGCTGTTTTTCTTTAAACATTTTGTTGGCTACATAGAACATACGTAGGAGGTTGGGTTTGTAAGATACACATATGAAAATGGAGCGCCCCTTTCCCTGAAGATTGGGCCTGAACTTGTTTCATCTGAATAGCATGTGTACCAGAATGGAATCTGGAGTTAGAAGGGAAAACAAAGTACTACATACAGTATGCTACATACAACGTGGTTTTTGATCCTGGCTTTTCTTCAGTTCTGAAATATGTTGCTTCTAGTGAGTTTAGTGTGAAATGATGATAGATTATCATTTCCTTGATAGCCCTGTGCCTTTATATTTTAAGGGACAATGATGGCTGCATACACTATTTTGGGCACACATGTTGTCTTAGTAATTCTAGGATGCAATCAGGACAAATGTTACCTTCATTTAGGAACTGAGGAGCACAGGAAGTTGTGTTGGGACAGTGTGCAGCCTGTGCTCAGGTCTTCCAACTCCATGTAGCACTCTGCTCACACCATGCCACGCTGCCCAGCATGCTGAGAATTTCAGAGTTCAAGAGCTAATTAGGGAAACAACGAAAGACTCAGATGGCCAAGTTCATGATGCCAGGTGCACTGTGGAGTAAGCTGATCAGCTCTGTATCTTTTGCCTCTGAGTTCATAGATTAAGCTATACAAAATCAGAAACATTCAGAAATGATACTGAACTCTTGTTGTATTGAACATACAACATGTAAGATACAGTGTAATGCCAGTACATCACATTTATTCTGTTGTTTTTGTGTTTTTGAAACTGGGTCTCATTTGTAGCCCTGGCTGGCCTAGAACTCATATGTAGAGTAGGCTGGCTTGTAATTTGTAACAACCCTCTTGCTTCTGATTGTTATTCAGTAATCCAGAGATAATTTAATGTTTATCAGAGCATGTCCATATGCTATGTTCAAATTTCATAAGGAAAATAAGCACCTGTAGATTCATTTATATGTATTATTTATTATATATAAAGGATGTCACACAGCTCTTCTGCCATGTATACTAAGGCATGGGTGTAAAATACTTCAGATTTAATCGTCTTTATACCAATAGACCTATTCTGAATCTTTTAACTTTCTCTGTATTCTGGTAAATTTATCCTTTCCACCCTAGTCTTCATGAAGTAGAGAGGGTAAGGATGTGTACATTGGAACTCTGTCTAAACCTATATTAATATAATTTAGAGATGGAGCTCTCAGACCCTGGGGTTGGATGGCTTCACTAGAGATCAGGAGTAACCACCCATGTGACCTCCTTTCAGGACCTGCTAATCTTAAGCTTTCGGTTGCTGATCCATAAAAGAGAAAGAGTGGTAGATGTCCAAAAGATCATTGTGGTTTTTTTTTTCTTTTTATTACATTTATTTATTTTCCTCTGTGTGTGAATAACATAGCTTTTGTTATTGTTGTTTTTATTATATTTCTAATCTGAATTTTTAATCTCTAGTAGAAATAGTTCATTTAGATTAATGTCTTACTTTATCCTTTCCCTTTGTAGTTGAATTAGGATGGGATCTCAAGAGTAATCTTTTAGTTAATAAGCTGGAGAATGAAGTTAAATTTGAATGCTTTTTGGTTTTTTTGTTTTAACTCCTCATTAATACGTTCATTGTTTGCTAACATGGGCCATGCATGTACAGCAGTATTTTGTATCACATGAGTTGTGTAAGAAAGGGGGTGAGGCCAAAGTTGCCATGAATAGTCTGGCATGTCAAATAGCTTCTCTGCTACAGTGTTGCCTTGTGGTTAATGACACAGAGCATGGGAAGCTGGGAGCTGCCTCATACATGCTGACAGGGGTTCATAAAGACTCCTAATACTCTTTTTATCTGGTTTATTCTTGAGTAACTGTTTTAGAATTTAATGTTACATTTTATATGTGCTTTTAGTTTGAAAGATATAATAATTGTAGCATTTTAGATAGATGAAGTTCTAAAATGTATCAATTTCTAGAAATGGTTAGTTTTTTAATAGAATAGGAAACCTCAGGAAGGAACAAAATCTCAAAGTGTATCTTTAATTTTAATGTGGGGAACCAGGGTAAGTATTTGCCAGCCTTCCCTCCTTCAAAGTCTTTTTTTTTTCTTTGTTTCTTTCTTTTATTGGAGAAAGGTGTTACTGTGTAGCACAAAGTGGCCTTGACCCAAAATCTTCTGCCCTAGCCACCCAAATGCTGGGATTTTTAACATGTGCCACTATGCCAACTGAAATATATGAACACACCATGTTTTTATAACATGTGGGTTTTCTGATTTGGAATCTGGGGCTGGGATATCCTAAGATAGTTGCCAGTTTTCTCCCTTTTACACAAATACTCAATGTTTAAGCAAACATGGTGGCATCTTTAAGAGGACTTTCACTTTTGCCTTCTTCCTGCTGTTTCCTGTGCATGGTGGAACAGTTGCCATCTGAGATACCATGTGGACCCAGGCATCAGGCTCCTTTCTGGAAGTGCTTTCTAGCCGTTCATCTGCTCCCTTGTAGCATGTTTATCTCTTTACACTCATTCATCTAGGAAGTCACTTAACAGCACTATACCTGTTAAACAGGATAACAAAAAATCATATCAGTGGACTTGGGGAGGGCCATGGGAGGAGAAAAGGGAGGAAGGATAGAATGGGAAGGGGATGAAAGAGTTGGCTACTGCTACAGCTAGGAAACAAAGTGAATAAATTGTAAAAAATAAATTTTTAAATAAACAACAAAAAAAGAAAAAATGAATCTTGTATTTTAACTACCAGAAATGAATTATGATAGTGGTTTTTCAGGTAACAACCATATTCCCGTTTTTAGAAAAAAAGAGTACCCTTTATCATCAATACATTGAATAAATTAATAGGCAGTGTAACTAGAGCAGATCAATTAGAGCTATTTCTGTGGAAAACCTATATTAGAGAACTGTAATATTTTACAAATTGCAGTGGAGATAGTAAGACTGGTATAATTATAAAAAATATACATGTAATCTTAAAAGGTGGGGAAGTCACAGTTATCCTGTCAAGGTCATTATTTCATTTAATATCTGTATCAAATGTCTAGCATTTGGGAGGTTGAGTATTTTGACAGAACTTAACTTCAAATTTATTTTAAGAATAATGCTTCTTGGGATGGCTCCTACAGGAAAGGACAATTTTATTTTAGTTATATCTTAGATGAAAGAGTTGAGATCAATATTTTTAAACATATTATTATTTCCTGACAGATACTGGAAACCAGTGGGACTATTTGATTCTTTCGATTCTTTCTATTTAACAAAAAGACATGGACCTTAGCAGAATCAGTCATGCTCTTTGATTCTACTGTAGAACTATCTAAGTGTCCTCATGGCTAGAGACTTGACAAACAACTTGGAAAGATAACTCAGCTTAATGAATGTTTTGTAGTTTTTAAATGATAAATTCCAGCTGATTTACTGAATGGGCTATTAGTTGTAGGAGGCCCAAGTGTAGATTTGAGTCTATAAATGTGTGTGTATGTGTACACATGGGGTCACACACCTGTCTGGATATGGTGATGATTAAGCATAGGAGAATACAGAGCAAGGGAAAATGGTACTTGTAACGAATCTACTAAGTAGATTTCACATTTGAAAGAATGACTCTTGGGGAGGATGCAGGACAGGGTTCAGGTTCAAATAGCAAAGGCATCTGAATTACCTGTGTGCCAACATTCCTGTATTGCATTTCAATAGACTCAGCTTTTCCTTTTTACTGCACTGAGAACTCTGTATCCTGTTTTAGTTAGTGGCCTTTGATATTTTCAGATATAAGCCATCTCCTGAATCTTTGATCCTACACTTCTGCAAGCTAGGAACTTCTCACTTAGGGTGTTTGAGAAATACTTACTGTCTTCAGAGTGTCTTAAATTATTTAAGAATGCAGTGACTTTTAATGAAATATAAAAGGAATTAAGAGAGATTTAAATGCATCTTCTAAAGAAATATTTTAAAAAGGGTGGACAGTTATCTGCCAAGACATAAAATCCCTAAGCTCTGAATCCTTTACTGTATCTGTTGTTGGATGTTTAGTGTATTTACTGGCAGAGAAGTCCTGTGTGCAGTGCTGGGTTGATAACTCAGTGGGTAAAAGTGCTTGATGTTAAAACAAGAGGACCTGCGAATTTCATGATTTCCTCCTTTTTAATTGCTGAATAGTATTCCATTGTGTAAAAGTACCACAATTTCTGTATCCATTCCTCAACTGAGGGACATCTGGGTTGTTTCCAGGTTCTGGCTATTACAAATAAAACAGCCACGAACATGGTTGAGCAAATGTCCTTGTTGTGTACTTGAGCATCTTTTGGATATATGCCTAAGAGTGGTATAGCTGGGTCTTGAGGAATCACTATTCCTA